>BSBK01001616.1:0-607500 GCA_027943335.1 Chamaecyparis obtusa | reverse complement strand
AGCATTCCATTGTGTCAAAAAGGGTCATGGGGACACCCTAGGGGTCCTAACATGTGATCAGGCATACTAGGACCCCTAGGGACTCCCCCTAACCCCTTTTGACACATTGGAATGCTCAAGTGTGTTGTAAGGGGTCTTAGGAACCCTTAAGACAAACTTGAGCATTGCAATGTGTCAAAAGGGGTCATGTGGACTCCCTAGGTGTCCTAAAGTGTGATAAGGCATACTAGGACCCCTAGGGAGTCCCGATGACCCCTTTTGACACATTGGAATGCTCAAATGTGTTGTAAGGGGTCTTAGGACCCCTTAAGACACACTTGAGCATTCTAATGTGTCAAAAGGGGTGATGGGGACTCCCTAGGGGTCCTACAATGTGATAAGGCATCCTAGGACCACTATGGAGTCGCCATGACCCCGTTTGACACATTGGAACACTCAAGTGTGTCTTAAGAGGTCCTATGACCCCTTAAGACACACTTAAGCATTCTAATGTGTCAAAAGGGGTCACGGGGACTCCCTAGGGGTCCTAACATTTGATAAGGCATACTAGGACCCCTAGGGAGTCCCCGTGACCCCTTCTAACACATTGGAATGCTCAAGTGTGTCTTATGGGGTCCTAGGACCCCTTAATACACACTTGAGTCTTCCAATGTGTCAAAAGGGGTCATGGGGACTCTCTAGGGGTCCTAATGGATGATAAGGCATACTAGGACCCCTTAGGAGTCCCCATGACCCATTTTCATACATTTGAATACTCAAGTGTGTCTTAAGGTATCTTACGACCTCTTAATACACACTTGAGCATTCTAATGTGTCAAAATGGGTCATGGGGACTCCCTAGGGGTCCTAACATGTGATAAGGTGTACTAGGACCCCTAGGAAGTCCCCCTGACCCTTTTTGAGATATTGGATTACTCAACTATGTTGTAAGGGGCCATAGGACCCCTTCACACACACTTGAGCATTCTAATGTGTCGAAAGGGGTCATGAGGACTCCCTTAGGGTCCTAATGCATGATAAGGCATACTAGGACCTCTAGGGAGTCCCCATGACCCCTTTTGACACATTGGAACACTCAAGTGTGTCTTAAGGTGTCCTAGGACCCCTTAAGACACACTTGAGTGTTCCAATGTGTTTAAAAGGGGTCATGGCGACTCCCTGGGGATCCTAATGCATGATAAGGTGTACTAGGACCCTTGGAGAGACCCCATGACCCTGTTTCAGACATTGGAATGCTCAAGTGTGTCTTAAGGGGTCTTAGGACTCCTTAAGACACACTTAAGAATTCTAATGTGCCAAAAGGGGTCATGGGGACTCCTGAGGGGGTTCTAACGCATGATAAGGCATACTAGGACCCCTAGGGAGTCCCCATGACCCATTTTGAAACAATGGAACACTCAAGTGTGTCTTAAGGGGTCTTAGGACCTCTTAAGACACACGTGAGTATTCTAATGTGTCAAAAGGGGTGATGGGGACTCCCTAGGTTTCCTAACACATGATAAGGTGTACTAGGACCCCTAGAGAGTCCCGATGATGCCTTTTGACACATTGGAATGCTCAAGTGTGTCTTAAAGCATCCTATGACCCCTTCAAACACACTTGAGCATTCCAATGTGTTAAAAGGGGTCATGGGGACTCCCTAGGGGTCTTAACACATGGTAAGGCATACTAGGACCCCTAGGGAGTTCTCATGATCCCTTTTGACACATTGGAATGCTCAAGTGTGTCTTAAGGGGTCAGGTCATAGGACCTGTTAAGATGCACTTAAGCATTCCAATGTTTCAAATGGGGTCATGGGGACTCCCTAAGGGTCTTAGTATTCCTTATCATGTGTTAGGACCTCTAGGGAGTCCCCATGACCCCTTTTGACACATTGGAAGGCTCAAGTGTGTCTTAAGAGGTCTTAAGAAGCCTTAAGACACACTTGAGCATTCCAATGTGTCAAAAGGGGTCATGGGGACTCCCTAGGGGTCCTAACACATGATAAGAATTACTAGGTCCCCTAGGGAGTCCCCATGACCCTGTTTGACACATTGTAATGCTCAAGTGTGTCGAAAGGTGTCCTAAGACCCCTTAAGACACACTTGAGCCCTTTTGACAAATTAGAATTCTCAAGTGTGTCTTAAGGGATCCTACAACCCCTTAAGACACACTTGAGCATTCCAATTTGTCAAAATGGGTCATGGGGACTCCCTAGGGGTCCTAACACATGATAAGGATTACTAGGTCCCCTAGGGAGTCCCCATGACCCTGTTTGACACATTGTAATGCTCAAGTGTGTCAGAAGGGGTCCTAAGACCCCTTAAGACACACTTGAGCCCTTTTGACAAATTGAAATTCTCAAGTGTGTCTTAAGGGATCCTACAACCCCTTAAGACACACTTGAGCATTCCAATGTGTCAAAAGGGGTCATGGGGACTCCTTAGGGGTCCTAACACATGATAAGGCATACTAGGACCCATAGGGAGTCATCTTGACCCTATTTGACACATTGGAGCACTCAAGTGTGTCTTAAGGGGTCCTAGGACCCCTTAAGACACACTTGAGCATTCCAATGTGTCAAATGAGGTCATGGAGACTCCTTAGGACCCCTTAAGACACACTTGAGCATTCCAATGTGTCAAAAAGGGTCATGAGGACTCCCTAGGGGTCCTAATGAGTGATAAGGTGTACTAGGACCCCTAGGGAGTCCCAATGACTCCTTTTGACACATTGGAACACTCAAGTGTGTCTTAAGGGGTCCTACAACCTGACCCCTTAAGACACACTTGAGCATTCCAATGTGTGAAAAGGGGTCATGGTGACTCCTTACGGGTCCTAGTATGCCTCATCATGTGTTAGGACCCCTAGGGAGTCCCCATGACCCTTTTTGACACATTGGAATCTTCAAGTGTGTTCGAAGGGGTCGTATGACCCCTTAGGACACACTTGAGCATTCCAATGTGTCAAAAGAGGTCATCAGGACTTCCTAGGGGTCCTAACACATGATAAGGCATACTAGGACCCCTAGAGAGTCCCAATGACCCCTTTTAACACATTGGAACACTCAAGTGTGTCTAGAGGGGTCCTAGGACCCCTTAAGACACACTTGAGCATTCTAATGTATGAAAAGGGGTCATGGGGACTTCCTAGTGGTCCTAACGCATGATAAGGCATACTAGGACCCCTAGGGAGTCCCCATGATGCCTTTTGACACATTGGAATGCTCATGTGTGTCTTAAGGGGTCCTAAGAACCCTTAAGGCACACTTGAGCATTAGAATGTGTCAAAAAGGGTCAAGGGAGACCCCTTAAGACACACTTGAGCATTCCAATGTGTCAGAAGGGGTCATGGGGACTCCCTAGGGGTCCTAACATGTGATAAGGCATACTAGGACCCCTAGGGAGTCCCCATGACCCAAATGAGATGTTAGTGAATGACTTCTTGCTAATAGTATGCTTCCACCAGATCCAGATTTCAACCCTTTTATGGATCTATAGGCTCAATCGCGAGCCCACAGAATTGGCCAAGAGAAAAATGTGATTGTATATCAACTGATTATAAAATATTTAGTGGAGGTGAAAATATTGCAATGATCAAGAAGAAAATTGGCTATGGAAAATCTAGTTATGAATTCTATTAAGAATGAAACTATTAAGGAATTGCATGAATCAAAAACCATGAAAATAACCTTGTACAACAAAGAACATTCAAGCTATAGAATTTATTAACTCTGAATTTAAACATCTTATCAGCATTCATGGAAGAGATTTCATTAGTATGCATGGAAGAAATTTCATTAAAACTTCAGACAAAATCATCTAAAAAAATTCATTAATTTCAAGAGAAATCATTCAAGACGAACAAAAACAAAATCGTATTACTCAGAAATGGTAGAGAAAGAAAATGAGATAAACAAAATTTATCAAATTCTTGCAATCCATAGCTTCTCTCCGAACGCAAAATGACAATCCATGGATCCAAAATAATGGTAAAAATTAAATTCTTCGAGTAAGTCATTTAGAAATGTGCAGAATACTATAACACATGATCTGATTTATAGAGAATATATGATGTACTATGCTATGCAAAATCCTGCAATCCCTGCCATATCTCATAGTACTGATGAGAAGCAATGGTGAAAGTCTGAGATAGAGGTTGTGCTAGCATTGAAGCGGCAAGACATTCTTCATAATATCAGGGCAGCACCATCGAAACGGCAAGGCTTTCCTCATAATGTCGCACTGCCACTAATCTCTTCTTTTAATTTATTAATGTGGTCAATTCTATGGCACATGCATAATTTCTAGTACAACTGCTCATTTTACCAAACCCTTCCTTGTTCTCCATAATCTTCGGCCGGTTCAAAGGTCCGTTTGGTTGTTCTTGTTTAACCTCCCAATGACTCTATTGAGCTGTCAGATTATCAACAGGTGTGGTACAATTGTCCGGTGAACAGAATATATCTATTTCGAGAACCTTTTCAATTTAGTGTTCCAATTGAAAAAGTAGGGAAAGATACCATTTCATAGCCACAGGTGGTGGAAACAAAGTGATTCTCTTGCGCTCTACTTCTATAATCTGGCTCCGGTGAACTATTCTTCAAAGCCTCCATTTCTACGTAGCTAGGGTTTTTGGTGCTATAAAAGGCACAACTATGCCCCTGTAGGGACTCATGCTCATGCTCAGAATCATATTAAATAATATTTAAAATGTAAAATGTATATTAGATAATATTTAATATATAATATATAGTTTTTGATATTAATATATAATTAAATAATATTTAATGTAACATGTATATTATATAATATTTAATATATATAATATATAATCTAATATATAGTTTTTAATATTAATATATATTAAATAATATTTAATGTAAAATATATATTATATAACATTTAATATATAATTGATATTATATAATATTTAATATATCAAATATATAACTAATATATAGTTTATGAAGGATGGAGAAATGGGAGGGAGAAAGTGGAGGCAAAATGAAAATTCAAAATTTTGCGTCATATTTGGGTAAATATTGGGTACCCAAAAATATCTGGAACCCGATTAGGCTTGGTATTGCCTTGTGCACGAAACCTACAATGTCAACTATTGGAATGTGTCAAATACATGTTTTCCCCTTGTTTCTCTAAGTTCCAGACTTTGACAATGTAGCTGATGACTTTTTTTCACCCAAATTTGATAAAACAAAAAGGGTATCTTAAGGAGATTATCATCTTTCTATCGATATAATTGCTGTCAAATTTTGAATTCGGTAAGTAATTATTAGTTATTTTCTAATTTAGCTACCTCTAAAGTGTTGATTTATATACTGATTGAAAAATGACTATAACTTTCAAACGGTATAACATTTTTGAAATCCAAAAAATGCATCACATCCTATGCTTCGCCTACTATAAGGAATTTTTTTTTTATAAATTTTGTAAAGCTTTGAATGAGTTAAGGTGGTCAGACATGAGAGTTTTTTTATTCTAAAAATGTTGTAGCAGAAAATTTATAATTAATTATTTTTTTGGAATAAAATTACAAAAAAATATACGTCACATCCAGGAATGAGTCTACTACTTATATATAAAATCTTATAATAAAATATTATCATTTGATTATGATTAAGGTGGTCAAACATACACCTACTTCTTAATTTTTTTCCTGAAATTTTTGTATTGCTGCATTGAAATTTATACTTTTCACCAATCATACTAAATTTTTCTCAAAAAAGGCCTAGTAGTTTAGAAACTACATTCAATTTTCTACAAATTCTATTGTTACAACTTTTTGATAGTAGGTTCATCGCTATTTGAAATTTTCATGTCAAGTTGACTAACCCTGATTTGCTGATTTTTCATTGCCACTTAAGGGCATAGTTTGACCCCTCGTGATCTTGCACATACCCTCAAGTAATATGAAATGTACCATACACATACCAAACATGTATTCTACAACTTTGTGATCAAATGCTATGTAGTGTAAGCTCTCCCTAGCTTAATATGTTTAATCAATACATTACTAAAACAACATTATAAAATAAAGCCTTGTCATTCTGTAGATATAACCTTTTCAGTTCTCAAGTTCCTTTCAGATTATCTCTCCCTTAGATAGTTCTCATTGGTGCATATCTCCTTTTTCCTTTTCATATTATTTATCTCTCCCTTTGACAACAATGCCAAAGAAACAAATAAATAATTAGCTCTGTAGTAGCTAAGTAACTCTCTGTTGTCCATTACTTCCTCTGTATCTTAGTATACTGATATCCCAATCTATTTCAATTTTTCAAACTTAATCAAAACCTTGAACAAAATCCAAAGTGTGAACTATGCTATATCAACATGAATGATCTTCTGATAAGAGTAGGCTGATGTAACATCCAGATCACATTAGTGACTAATAGATAGGGGATGGACCCCAAGTCTAGTCCTCAAATATTCAAATGTGTCCTTCGGTAGAGGCTTTGTAAAAATGTCTGCAAGTTGTTCTTTAGATGTAACATATTCTAACTTGACTTGCTTCTCTTGCACTTTTTCTCTTAAGTCGTGATACTTAATTGATATATGCTTTGTCTTAGAGTGCATCACAGGATTATTTGAAATATTAATAGCACTTGTGTTGTCATAGTATATGATCATTGGGTCAGTGATTACCTCATTCATTCTTTCCAACACTTGCTTGATATATGCAATGTTTGAGCAATTAGTAGTAGTAGCAACATACTCTACTTCATCTATAGACTGAGAAATACAAGCCTACTTTTTACTTGTCCAGGTTACAAGTCTTTCACCAAAGAAAAATGCTCCTTGAGTGGTACTTTTTCTGTCATCCACATTTCTAGCTCAATCAACATTGGTATAAACCTTCAGCTCAAACTTACCTTCCTTAAGATACCATAATCCATAATCCTCTATCTTTTTCATATATCATAAGATCCTTTTAGTAGCAATCATGTGTGATTCTCTAGCATTAGCAGAATATCTAGCAACAATTCCCACAACATGTGCTATATCTGGTCTACTGTGAACTACATACATGAGCTTACCAATCATGGATCGATAAAGTATCTAATTTACCTTTTTAGTTTCATCTTCCTTTGTCAATTTACCTCTAGTAGCCATCAGTGTTCTCACAGGTTTAGCATCTTCCATGCCAAAAGTCTTCAAGACTTCCTTTATGTACTTGGACTATGTGATGAATATCCCATCACTTTGTTGTATCACTTGTAATCTGAGAAATAATTTAATCTCTCTGAACATAGAAATTTCAAACCATTCCTCATGTCACTAGAAAAAGATTTACATACATGATCTTGACGTCCAAAAATGATATCATCAACAAAAATTTCATCAATAATAATAGTGTCATCAGTATCACCTTTCATGTACAAATTATTGTTCTCACTAGTTCTTACAAATCCAATACTTAACAAGTAAGTATGCAGTCTCTCATACCATGCTCTCGGTGCTTGCTTCAAACCATATAAAGCTTTGTGTAATCTACATACCATGTTTCTGTTGTCTAGATCAACAAATCCTTCAGGTTGTTCTATGTAGACCTCTTCTTCAAGTATACCATTCAAAAATGTTGATTTCACATCCATTTGATAAACCTTAAATTTCTTGTGTGCAGCATATGCAAGTAGCATTCTAACTCCTTCCAATCTAGCAATAGGTGCAAATGTTTCACCATAATCAATGCCTTCTTCCTGTGCATATCTCTTGCATACCAATCTTTCTTTATTTCTTGTCACTTCACCATTTTTAGTCCTTTTGTTTCTGAATATCCATTTAGTACCAATAGAATTCTTATCTTGAGGTTGGCGTACTAAGGACCAAGTTTTGTTTTTCTCTATTTTTCCTATTTCCTCCTTCATTGCATTAAAACTCATTCTTCATTTTCTAATGCAACTTTCACATTCTTTGGTTCAAATTCACAAACTAGACATGTACCTTGTCTTGTTTTGCTTCTTGTCTGCATTCCAGCTTGTTTGTTTCCAATAATTTGTGTCTCAGGATGACATCTTCTAACAAAAATAGCTAGTACTTAGTTTCTTCATTCTTGTTCATCCTATTGAGGTTCATTTTCTTTCTCAATAGCACCATCTTGTTCGTCAATTTCCCTTTCCTGTTCCTCGGGGTTATTTTCTCGCTGACCAGTTATCACAGGTTGCGACTTTGGTAGATAGTCAGGAAGTTCAATGTAAGTGAATCTACCATAGTCTTCTAGTTCTTTTCTTTCTTCTATGTTTATGTCACCATACTTATCAACATGAATATTAGTACTTTCAATCATCTTATTTGTAACCTTATTCAGACATTTGTATGCTTTACCCTTAGTAGAATATCCTAGGAATATTCCTTCATCACCTTTAGAATCAAATTTCCCATTTCTCTCATCTTTTAGAATAAAACATTTGCTTCCAAAAATTCAAAAATAACTTACAGTAGGTTTGTGTCCAAACCATAGCTCATAAGGTGTTTGTTTGGTGTCCTTCAGTTGTACTTGGTTAAGCACATATACAGTTGTGCTTATAGCTTCCCTCCAATATGTCTGAGCAACATTCTTTTTTAGCATTAGTGTTCTAGCACAGTCAATGATTGACCTATTCCTTCTTTTAGCAATCCCATTCTACTGAGGTGTTCTTAGTGTAGAGACCTCTCTCTTAATACCATTCTCATTATAGAAATTAGTAAATTCATCAGAGATAAATTCACCTCCTCTATTAGATCTTAAGCATTTGATTTCTTTTCCAGTCTCTTTTTCTACCTTTTCCTTATAACATTTAAACATCTTAAAAGCTTCAAATTTCTCTTTCAGGAAAATAATAGTCATCAATCTAGTATAGTCATCAACAAAAATAATAAAGTATCTATCACCATAATAGCTCTAAGTTCTCATACAACCACATAGGTCAGTATGAACCAGCTCAAGTATCTTTTTTGTTGAGTAGTCTTTGCTTTTAAAACTGGACTTAGTCATCTTACCTTTTAGACATTCATGGCACATAGCATGATCCAATTTTGACAAGTTAGGAAACCCTCTAACTCTTTTATTTTTACTAATCTTGACCATGTTATCAAAATTTACATGACATAACCTTTTATGCCACAACCATGCATCTTCATATTTCATTAATAAACAAGAAGACTTATCAATATCAAGATAAAATAGATTACCTATAGATTGTGTACTAGTTCCAACAAGTCTTCCTCCATCATCATAGATTCTTACCTTTCTTCTCTCAAAAGAAAGTCAGAGACCTAAGTTGTTTTGCTATGCCACACTTAACAAATTTTAGTTCAATCCATCTACCCAGTATGCATTCTCAAATTTTATTCTATCAGTAATCATCAGTGAACCTTTACCTCTCACCATACAAGGTGTATCATTTCCCATTCTAATAGAACCACCATCATATTCTTCAATTAGATCAAATTTCTCTATATCACTAGTCATATGATGTGTACAGCCACTGTCTATGATCCATGTATCATTTCTGCTTACTTTAGAGATCAGTGTTGTCTTTTCATGTTTCTCTTCTTCCTCTGAATCATCCTTCATAGCAACAAATACTACTTCTACATCATTATCAATGTCAAATTTAGATTCAAATTCTTGGGCTATGTAGCATACCTTTTTCCCTTTGTCATAGCTATCTTGTTTGTCTCTGTTGTTGTGTCGGTAGCCTCTATTGACTCTTCTCCCATAGCTTCCTTCGGATCGGTCTTTGGATCTATCATCATCTTTCTTATTCGGACATCTAGCAATGATGTGGCCAACTTCTTTACAATTAAAACATGCTAGAGGTAACTTTCCTCTATATCTTCCCTTACCTTTGGGCAATCTTCTAGCCATAAGAGCTTCAAGCTCATCAAGTTCATCATCGGTATTATTGTCACTATTATTATTCTTATCATTCTTGCTACTTACCAATCTTCAAAGAGGACATGAAAGCAGATTCAACAAAAGGTACAACACTATTGTCAAATTTATTCAATTCAAAGGTTGTAAGTTTATCGATCAGAGTGTCAAGAGTGAGGTTGGATGTAGGCCTTGTTTCATAAATTGTAGAGATCCTGATCGCATAAACTGGCAGCAAAGTTTTGAGAATCTTGCTTATTACTGTTTCATCATCAATAACTCCATTGGATGCTCTAACAACATGTACTACCTCTTTTAGTCTATTTTTATATTGCACAATGTTCTCACCTTCTTTCATCTTCATATCATCAAATAGACCTCTTAGGATTTTTGCACTGGCTCTCTTGACATTCGCATCTCCATTGTATATCCCACATCTTCTTAGCAGTATCACAATCCTTGATGTCATCAAATTTGGCATCGGTATAGGTAGTAGAAAGTTCCATCATAGTAATATTGTGTTCATACCTATCCTTTAGTTGATCAAGAGTCAGGGGACTTGGTGTTAGTTCAATGTAGTCATTCTCCATCAACTCTAGTGCAGAATTCCCAATTCTAGATATGTGAAACTTCATCTAGCTTTACCATACTATGAAGTTATCTTTGTTTAGCTTTGGCACTTCCCTCTTATACATCTTGAGACCTTTTTGCTAAAGTCCTTAAACTCTATTCTAAGCAACCACAGCTCTCATATCAATTTTTAGAGTAACTAAGAAGGGAAAACACATAACACAAGAGATATAATGTGGAAACCCTATGAAGGGAAAACCCACCTAGGACTGACAACCCAAAATTGTTCACTCTTCTGAAGTGAGGTCGATGAAGACCCAACCCTGTTAAAGGTTACAAACACACTGTTAGGTGTGACTGTGTTAGAGGATTTTAGACTAGAATTTATCATCCAACCAACAGTCACTCTAGGGTTGACAGGATAACAATATTCATTGTATGAATGAAACATCAAAAGGCTTTCATAGTCCACTCGGTTAAGAGATTTGATTATGTACAATGGTTAAATATGTAACAGTAGATGATCTGCCTTAAAACAAATTGAGTTTGCAGTTTACAGATGAATGTTTAGCTCATTCAAATATTTCTGATCAATATAATACTTCCGATTCAATACTATATCAACTTACTATCCATTGGTAATTACTCTATGTAGCTTGGTAACTATTCTGTAGCTTGGTTCTTATTAACCAGTATCATCATAATGCATGAAAACTTCTCCATGTGATAATTCGGTAGTATCTTCTTCTTCTAGCATATTTCAATAATAAAATCAATGTCTCTTATATAGATGAGTAAATCATTTTCTTTTCCTCCATCAGATTTTGCCGCTTAATCATATTCATAGATTTTGATGCTTTAAGCTTCCTTAGCTGATGTGTCAGTAACACATTTCAATTTTCTCCATTAGATCCTTTTGATTTTTGTTAGCCATTGATCTTCATAACAAACATTATCTGTTACCTTGATTTCATACACTTTACAACTCATCACTTTATCAGCTAAACTGATCATTTAATTCCTTTCTATTTTTCTCATTTAAAAAAGAAATGTGTCGGTGAACACAAGCTCGGTTAACACTGCACTCGGTATACACTACACTTTTTCAGTGTATACTGAAATGATTTATTTACCAACAACACTGCTTTGTGTCTTTTAGCTCTATACTTCATCATAGATGAATGCAACATATTAAAGTCAGTTTCATCAAGTCATAGACTCATCAACAAGTTACTTAGTTTATTCCTTATCCTCATCTATCATATACATCTTCCTCATGTAGATATTTTTGTTCTTCATCTCTTTCACCTTCCTTCAAATGTGTCGGTGTAGTAATTTATAAGATAACTATTGTCAAGCTAGTTGACATCAATGACAACATAATATAGATTTAATCATCTTGCATATCTAATCATCAAATCCTTAGTAATCTTAAATTATAGATTCTTCATTCAAGTTCTAAATTAGTTGTAGTTCATCAGACCATGTCTCCAATAATTATACTCACTTCATGTGATCACTCTATCATATGTGTTTCCATAAATCACAACCCTCAAGTGATCCATAGTGCTCTCAAAATTTCACTTGCCAACAAAATTGCTAATAAGAAAGTTGAATAATCAAGGAGGAAATTCAAGCATTCAATCAATAAGAGGAAGGAGGTAGCACATTAGTTGAAAGATACTCAAAATCAAGTGGAGGAACTTGAAGAATAGTCAGCAGGAAGCATGCTTGATGAATCTAATTCTATCATATAAGAACTATATGAAAAGATCAAGAACCTAGGTGATCAGGTGAAAACATTGAAAAGAGAATAAGAAGCACAATTAGTAAGGATGTGTGAAATCATGGAAAAAAAGGGAAAAGCCAAGGATGACAAAACAATAGCTAGAGAAGAGAGAAGACAAATAAATAAAAGATTAGATGATAAAGACAGAGAAATAAATAGGTTGACACAAACTCACTACAACTTGATAGATGAGCTTGTTATTGCAAATCAAATTGTTCCAAGGAAAGTTGGAGAAATTGTAGAATTGAGATCTAAGAATGGACATCTCAAGGATGATTTGAAACTTGAGATAGATGCTAATGAAGTCCTCAAAATAAATGAAGAAGCATAGAAGATTCTAGATGAACATATGAGAAATCAAAGATAACCAAGAGACTCTTCTAGACTTAGTTACAATTCAAACAAATCAACTGAGAAAGGTCAGTCCTCCAATCATGGAACCAACTGAGATAAAGTTTCTACCCCACCAAAGTGAAAGAAGCCTAGATGTTATCATTATGGGAAACAATGAAACACAACAATTTTCTGCAGGAGAAAAAGAGGTAATCCACTGAATACTCATAAGTTTAAAGGCTATTATTACACATGCAATAAGTTTGGTCATTAGACATTTAAATGTAGATCAAGAGTTATTAATAATCCAAGGAAGCCAATATTTGAAGGTTACTATAAAAATTGCAAGAGATGTGGTCATAAATCAAGAGAATGTTGGTCACTATGAAACAAATAAGAAATGGGTCCCTAACTGACAAAATGCTGACAACAACCAACAAGGAACTACTATACCATGAGATTATAATACAAGGATCACTTGTACTATATGCGGAATATTTGGTCACATTTTTTAGAACTACTTTAGGATGCATGGTATGAACAATAAGAAATCATGGAGAAACATTGCAATGGATTGTTTTGATTATCATAGAGTCCCTCACCTAGCCAAGGATTGCATGAACCAAAATAAGGATTCAACTGAGGAACAACCTAGTGAAAAGACTCAATTTAACATTGATGAGATTCGAGAGTAGATGAATAAGACTTGGAGAAGGAAGTCACAAGATGATGGAATGAAATTGGAAACATCTGATGGCACCACATATTTTGGATCATGTGCACCTATATTTATTTAATTGGTCAAAGGTGCAAGAAGAAGAAGATTTAGAAGATTAAGTAAATCATTTTTACTATAGTGAATGGCCTATGGATGTCATCCCCACCATGGTTTTCTCCATCTAAATGAGGGTTTCCATGCAAAGATAATTATTTTATGGGTGATGCATGTGTGGATGTTTGATCTTGTTTAGTTTTATTTGATTGTATCAATTATATATTTTTTGATTTGGAAGTTTTTCTTAAAGTTAATTAGATCCGAGTCTTTTGAAGAATATGGTGAATTCTCAAGTTGGGAGAGTTTGTAGCCTTTCTAGATGCCTCATTTGTAAAAAAAATGGAGTCTTGATGGATTTTAGGGTCAGTGAGTACCCTAGGGATGTGTGTGGGAGTAGGATGCTTTACATCACTCCTTTTTTGCCATTACTCCATAACCCCTCAAGGTGTGTACCAATGTTGATTTTTTCCTCATTTTCGTTAGTTTAAAAGAAAGTCATCTCATAATCCCTTCATTTTCCAACATATATTTCCCAACTTTTTCTCTAGCCTATCCAAACCTTTTCATAAATCCTTATCCCACTTAATCCTACCTATTGGAAAAATGGTCAGCATGCCCCTCAAGATTTGTGGCATGGTTTAACCACCTCTTGTATATTCTATATGTCTAGTCATTGTATCAGGCTTTAACAGGTTGATCTTTTGGTGCAATGACAACCACTACTTGTAACAAGTGGTATTAGAGCTAGGTCAAAAGTTCAAATCCCCTCGATAACACTGAGAGGGACATCATTGGAAAAATGGTCAAAGCTCCCCTCGAGATTTGTGACATGGCTTAACCACCTCCTGTTTCTTCTTAAACTCTAGTGGTTGTATCGGGAATTAATAGGTCAATCTTTTGGTGCAATGGAAACCACTACTTATAACACTACCATCCATTAGATCTATTAGATTTCCACAATCCATATTAATGCTAGTATAAGTTTCTGGGTTCAATTGTGTATAATTTTTTCCATCAATGTTTCAGATCATACTACATGATCCATCATCAGGATGCTAGAGAGAAAAGAACATGATATGATAAGTTGCAGATCTAAGAGACAATTAAAAAGAGCAGGGGGAGAGAGGAAGAAGAGAGAGAGAGAAATTAGGTGCATGGAGATCCACGGTGACAATACCTACACCAGATATAACTTAAAAATTAGAAAATGAAAAAAGGGGGGGAATTCCCCCAATAAAATATAAATCAATGAAAAAAATAGAGCAAATAAAATTAATAAAGAGAAGAATAATTTCATCTCCCTTTATCATTACCTTACCAATATCTTTGAGAATACCATAAAAAATATGTGGTCCATTATTACATTTCTTTCAAGATCTTTATCCAAGGAAAAATATGTTGAATTCCTTCCCCCATCTCTTTTCATGAGTCCATCTTGTTTCAAAAAAAAAGATTACAAAAAGAGAAAATGAAAAATATTGAAAAAAAGTAAAAAGAAAATTTGATGCCTTGATGAAAACCTAGAAAACAATCATCTTGGTAACAAAAAAAGAATAGAAAAATAATTACATCCACTTATGAAAACCTATTAAACAAGTGCCTTGGGAAATTACCATGATGAAAACCTAGCAAAAAGGCATCATGTGTAATTTATGAACTTATTCCATTTGATTATTAGGGGTAGCTTTCATCCATAATTTCCTATCATATCATATCCATTTCATTCCATCCATTCTTCTATGTCCTCCATATCCCTTATCTTATCAAAACCCATATTCCCTCTTTCCCAACTTTGATCTTGACAAGGCTAGAGATCTCCCTAGAAGACACACTTGTCCTATCTACTTCATGTTGTCCACATCCCTTTTGTCCATGTCTCATAATTTTTCTATCCAAAACCCTCTCTTAGTCTTGATATAAAATATGGACATAAAATGAAAAACATGTTTTCAACATCCTCTTCACATGTCCACTCCTCTGCATCACATGCCAATTAATGCATTGTTTTGTTACCCTTTCTTGTCATATCTAGTCCCTAAGCTTCGTAAAAACATTTTATGTCATCCCCTATATAGTCCTTGGTATCCAAACAACTTCAGAAAATACTAAGATGTCAACATAACTAATGCATTAATGGTAAGTGACTTCTAGAGCTTTAATGATATAGATTTGATTGCATGATAATTAGTTATTGGGTTGTCATTGATGTCAAGTATTGACCTAGTTTTCCTAGTATGTGGCTAAGTATAAATATGATGATCAAGGTGTTGCAGTAAGTATCAGTTGTACCAGTTATTATGAAAGACTTGGGGATGTCTCTAAATGTCAAATGTGTGACCACTATTATTGATGTAGATTGTTAAGTTATGATTGAATGAAGGTTGATAGTGCTACTTCTAGAACAATTAGTGACATGTGATAGTTGATTTGATTAGTTTGTCAAATATTTGTTGTTTCTTGTGGTGAATTTATATGATATAGTTTACACTAGTATATAAAAGCTATGGTTTCAATCATAACTAATTTGAGTGACTCGTGTAAAGGATAGATGACTAGTGATGAGATTTAGAGATGTTACAGGTTGAAGTGTTTGTGCTGTTTAGTGATAGTTGATGAATATTTGATTAGTGATTGATGTTGAGGTTATGGTGAATTCAGTTGAGTCATTCATGATCTGGTGATGTGTCTTAAAGATTAAAGTTGATGATCTTGCATCACATTATTTGATGTTAGCATGTGTAAAAGATTCTTTAGGAAGAAAGTGTTTGGTCAAAATGTGTTTGACCCCATGACACAAAATTATATGTAAATCATTATATTGGCCGTGTGGTCTTGGAAATTTGTTTGGTATATTTAATTTTGTTTTGTGGCATGTTGAATTTGGGAAGGATATTGTAAATTATATTTTAGGGTTTTCTTAAGGTGGTGGAAGACTGTAGGGCTTAATGAACAATATTTATGTGATGAAGTTGAACTTTTTTAGTGGTTGATCATGTGTTGGAAAACTGCAGTGTAAATTGAAAGTTGTGATCAAGCCATGACATAGTTAGTTGTGTTGTGAAGATATTTTGTGCTTTAGTGGATATGATGAAGAATAGGTAGTGTTATTTTACAGATCATTCTCTCTATTTTTCCCTCATAGTTACAATAGTCAAAATCCCTTAATTGGGTGGATTCTAGTAGGTCCCTATTGTAAATCCTCTAAAAAGGTGGCACATTAACTTTTATTTGAAGTCCTCTAACAAGGCAACTCTTGACAGGGTAAAGTTCCTAAGTGGTATAAGGTAAATCCCTTAACTGGGTAGCACCTAATAGCACTTTTGTAAAATCCTAATAGGGTTAAGCTCCTCATAGGGTGTACTTTAAAAGAGTACATCATTTAGTGGGTACTAATCCCAACCATAGATTTTTCCCAATTTAGGTTTCCATGAGATAAATATCTATGTCTAGTATTTCATCCTTATGTGAATGTTCTTATGATTATGCAAATCATTTTTTACTATCAAATATAATCTTGTGAATGTTGTAGTAAATTTTAAAAGGTTAAAAAGTTGCACAATTGGTAGATTATTGATTCACACCCCTCTCAATAATATGATCTTAGGACTAAAAATTGGTATCAGATCTTGTGTCCTCTATTGTGGTGAATATTAACACCTTAAGGCATAGATTTGAAGATGATGAGAAAGGAAGTTTCTAAGTTCACAAGAGAAAACTACTCAGTATGGTACGATTGGATGATGCTCTATCTTAAAGGAATGGGAAATCAATACTGGGATCATGTGGTCACTAACTATATTGTCGCTTTAGGAACCCTAAATTTTGAACAATCGAAGACTAAGCAATAACATACTTCTACTATGGATGCTATTTCAAATACTCTTCAGATGGAAAATTTATTAATGTCAAAGACTTGGATACTACTCATGAGATGTGGGAGAAGTTGAAGACTATCTATGGTGGAGATCCACATGTGCAGAAGGAAACGGTTGATAGTTTGAGAGGAAAGTATGATGAAACAAGTATGCAATAAAATGAGAACATAGAGAAATACCATCAGAGAATCATAGAAGTTGTTGTCACTAACCATGGTGCTGGAGGTAATATTCCTGAGGATGTGGCAATAAAATTTTTGATAATTTTATTATGCCAATATGCCATTAGGGTTTTAGTTATACAAGAGCTTAGATCTCTAAGAACTATCATTGCTACTCTTTATGTATTAATAGGGAAATTAACTGTATTTTATTTAGGCAATTATGATAATAGTATGCCAAAAGTTGAAGCTACTTTCAATCATCATAGAATCTTGCACAATATAGGAAAGGAAAGGAGATATCTAACAATTTTTTAACATTTTACTCTAATGATTATGAATTTGTCTTGTCTTAATTAAGAGAACATGAGGAATTAGAAGATTTATTTTCTAAACGGATACCTACATGGGAAGGTAAATAGAAGGGTAAGTTTATTTTGAAGTTCTTTTCATGCAATAAGATTTGACACAATGCTTCTACATGTCTTGGAAATGATAGGAAGGAGAAGAAAGGGAGATTCAAGAATAAGAGAGAAGGCATTTTATCTAGCTGAAGAAGGTGTTATAGATGAAGAATATAATGGAAGAGATGAAGAATAAATTTTGTTTATTGCAGTAAAGGAAGAACCCTCAGAAGAATGTGAGAAAACTTTAGTTTTTAACTTGAATCATAGTGGTGATTGAATTATTAACAGTGGGTGCACTCATAACATGACTGGTGATAGAATAAAATTCATCAAGATGTAGGAATGTGATGGTGATTTAGTAATATTTGGTAATGATTCTCCCTCTATGGTAAAAGCTAAGGGATCTATCGCTTTAAATGATAAAAAAAAATTGTGATGATGTTTACTGGGTTGATGGTATGAAATACAACTTGTTAAGTATTTCTTAGTTGAATAAAAATGGATATAGATTGGAGTTCAATGAAGGTATATGGAGGACCATTGCGAAATCAGGAGAATTGATTGCTACTTGTGAACAAACTAAAGGTAACTTGTTCCATTTGAATGCTATTATTAAGATTTGTTTGATTACTAAGGTAGAAGATTGTTGGTTATGGCATAGAAGGTTTTTTCAAGTAAATTTTGATAACCTGGTCAAAGTTAGTAAGATGAAGATAGTAAAGGGTTTTCCTATCCTAGTAAATCTAGACAATGTAATGTGTAAACAATATTAGCTTGAGAAGTTAATTAGTTCTATTTGTATCAGTAAGAATTACTCTTCCAAAATTATTTTAGATATGGTTCATATCAATATATGTGATACAATGAGAACTTGTAATTAATATGGTGATCTATATTTCATGTTTCTTGTTGATGATTATTCAAGAATTATATTGGTTGTGTTTATAAAGGATGAATCATAAGACTTTCACATGTTTAAGATCTACAAATCCAGAGTGGAGAAGGAGACCGATAATACCTTAAAATGTCTTAGCTCTGATAGAGGAGGTGAGTTTACTTCACATGAATTTGTTTCATATTGTTAGGAATAGGGATTCAAAAGGTAGATGTTAGGTCCTAGGAAACCTTAATAAAATGATATTGTTGAAAGAAGAAAGACGTCTATCATTTATTGTAATAGGACATTAATGTTTTAGAAAGGTCTTGCACAAACATTTTGTAGGGAAGCAATAAGGATTGATATTTACACATTGATTAGAGTTCAGTTGAATAAAGGTAAAAAAAAAATACTTATGAAATGTCGCATGGTCGATCTCCTAGTGTAAGTTATTTCAAATATTTTGGAAGTAGATGTTATATAAAAATAGATGAAAATTCAAAAAAGTTCAACCCAAGAAGTGATGAGGGAATCTTCTTAGGATGTTCCACAAAGAGAAAAGCCTACAAGTGATTGAACAAGAGAACAAATAAGATAGTGGAAAGTACTAATGTAAAAGTACATGAATTTTCTGAGCAGAATGATGAATTTAGCAAGAAGAAACTTGAAGACTATCATGGTTTTGTATATTCACAACCAACGAAGCATGAAACTATAGTAGAATTGATGGAGAGAGAGAGAGGTCAATAAATAGGAATTGATAAAATAAGTTGATGGTATTCCTACAATTGAACCAATATCTCCAATGTATGTGAAACTAAATCATTCCCTAGATCAAATTAAAATCATTACTTTTCCAAATAACTCTAAACCTTGGGTACCAGAGGTAAAACCCAAGTGGTGGAATTAAAACCACTACTATGACTACCATCACAACATAGGACATTTGACTATCACATGTATGAAGTTGAAATATGTCATTCAAGAATTAATTGATAATGAGACCATTACTATGGATGGTCATAATTCTAACAACGATCACAAAGAAAAATTAGACTGGTGAATTAACTAGTCAATTTTTTTCTCTCTAGATTCTAGATGATGCAACCTGATACAATAAATGACTAAGGTTGTATGTTATTCCCAAGAATTGATATGATAATGCTAGGGTTCTATGAGTAATATTAGAGGATGAAATGATAATCTACCATGTCTAGATGTTGATAGGTTTAACAAAGTCTCGTACATCCTATTAGATGATGAAATAGAAGACTAGAGTCATATGATGAAACATTTCTCTCATAAGATAAAATACCTCTAAAATAATGAAACATCTCTCATATGATAAAATACCTCTGAAATAATGAAACATGGGTTTGTATAGCTTTCCACTTAGTTTTTAGAAATTTTGGACAAGGTTGACTATTTTTGTTTAGATTTTTGATGGTGTCTGATTGTGTTTATGATGCAGGAGCATCTTGGGTCTTTGAGCAATCTTGCATCAACCAAAAACATTTCCTATATTTTGTATCTGTATGTTGTTTGCATTATAGTCATTATGGTTGTTGGTTTCATTTTATGTGAAGATAACATGATGTTGAGAACCTATTCTAGAACCTTCTTCTATGAGCGCATAAGAATTGGATGGATCATGTTGAAGTTAGAGTTGTTTTGCCTTGTTGTTGGAGTTGTGTTTTTGTGCTTTCCGTGTGTTGATTGCACATCATGTAGTCATTGATCCTTAATGAATCAGAATTTTTGATCTTGGGGTCTTAAAGAGGACCTAAAATACTATCTTCACCTAAGACTAAAAATCCTAATTCATCAGGAGTTGGGAGTTATCACCATTTTCCTCGGGTATCAATTTTTAGCCTGTTTAGCATGAAACATGGAGTTTTTCATCTTCCACCATTTTGTATGATGAAATGGGATCTTGCTAAGTTAGGATTATCTTCTTGGGTCATGTGTGGACCTAAATGTAACTTAGGATCGAGTTTTTTTCATTCTTTCTTTATTTTTAGTTTACACTTCCTAGTTGGACCTATAATGTAATTAAATGCCTCACTGGCTGACTTGTGGCTTAGATGGCTATATAAGAAGATTAGGTTGTTTAGTTGGTAGAGATGGTGATATTAGAAGAGTAATATAATTATAAAAGAACATATTATTCTATCTGAGACTCTAAATTTATAATTCTCTTTATATTAGGCCGAAACCTAGAAGGCCTCATAGCCGGACATGTTTCCTGATTTATTTTAATCATACCAGTTTGGTTTCTAGTTGCCTTGCCTCATATACATTGTGTTTTCATTTTTCATGTGAATTATATATTTATTCCATGTGTAACTCTGAGCAGGGCTTGTTTGTTGGTTTAAGTTGAGTCAAATATGCTTGAATCTACGTTGTCCCTATGTCAATTTATGTATGTTTTGTCAATTGTTGGTAGTGTAAAACACACACATAAAGCACATAAGTAAGGGGGTATCAGGGTATATGCACAAAGATGGGGGACCAAAAAGGTTCCACTTTCCTTTTGGCCCCCAAATGGCCATAGTGTGTACGAACTAAAGCGCATGCACCCTATAGGGTGCACGCGCTATGGCTTGGGGTCCCCAAGCCTTAGGCTTGAGCAATTCAAAACATAGCACGTGAGCCTTATAGGGTGCACACACTATGCAAAATGCTAACACCCATGCACCCTATGCAAAAACCAAAAAAGTGTAGCATCCATAGTCTTGTAGAGTGCTAGTGTGCTATAGTGCATGCACCCTTTGAAAGAAACAAAAATGTGGAGAGAGAGAGAGAGAGAGAGAGAGAGAGAGAGAGAGAGAGAGAGAGAGAGAGAGAGAGAGAAGGGGGGATATAGGGTTCTCTCTCTCTCTCTCTCTCTCTCTCTCTCTCTCTCTCTCTCTCTCTCTCTCTCTCTCTCTCTCTCTCTCTTATTAGAATAATTGAGAGGGGGGGTGAATTAGTTATCCAAGTCCCAAAACAATAATGGGTAATCCAAAATACTATTTCTCTAATTTCTATTAGTCAGTAAACATATGTATGATTCACTGTCAGTGTTTTTACTGATCTTTAGTTAAAGATCTTTAGTAGTTACCGATCAAATCAAATAGCTAAAATGTAAAGTATGATAATAAAAAATCATCACAATAAACACATAACACAATGATTTAATGTGGAAACCCTGTTAAGGGAAAAACCACCTGGGAACCGCCAACCCAAAAAATTTCACTCTTCTGAAGTGAGGCATGTGAGGATGCAACCTTGTTAAAGGTTACAATACACACTGTTAGTTGTGACTTGGCTAGAATATTTTGCACTAGAAGTTATCTTTCAATCTTATGTCACTCACTATTCTAATTTATAGGATAACAATGTTTCACTTGTCAAAGTGAAACACAAATAAAACTTAAAAGTCCACTCGGTTAAGAGATTTTCACTTTTAACAATTATTAGAAAGTAACAGTAGGTTGATCTACCTTAATACAACAAATTGCAGTTGCAGATCAATGTTATGCTCAACAATGTTTTCTAACCAATGTATCACTTCAGATCTTAACATCAATTCCACTTACAATCACTCGGTATTATTCTCTGTGTAGCTCGGTTATTCCTCTGTGTAGCTCGATTCTTATTCTATAGCTCGATTCAGTAACCTATATGATAAAAAATGCATGAATACTAGTTCACACTCCACTCTTGTAGTATCTCCTTCTTCTTCTTTTTCTTTGATAAAAATACAATGTATTTTATTTTCCCTTAAATAAACATGTAAGCCATTTTATTTTCATCCATCAGATTTTTCCACTTAATCATATCCACTAATTTTGCCACTTTAAACTTCCTTAGCTAATGTGTCATTAACACATTTCAATCTCCTTCATCAGATATTCCTTGAACTTTGTTAGCCATAGATCCATGTAACAAACTTTGACTTTTCACCTTGAAATCATGCAAATCCAGCTCATCAGTTTTGTCGTCAAATTGTCTAGTCGACAATATCATTAAATGATTTTATGTTCTCCTCAGTTAACAATGAAGTGTGTCGGTATACCTTCATTAGTTAAAATTGTGCTTGGTATACAACACACTACATCGGTGTATACTATCGTCGGTGTTTACATTGAGGATCTTGGTGAACATTAAACTGTTCTCTTTTACCAACAAAAACTGCTTTGTGTCGTTTAATTCCTTTCTCCATAATAGATGAATACAACATACTAAAGTCAATATAATGAGATCAAAGACTCATCAATAATTTATCCAATGCATTCCTTATCCTTATCTGCTATGACCTTCTTTCACCATTCTTCAGATGTCTCGATAATGATAACTTAGAAGATAATTACTGTCAAGATAATAAGAAACTAGTTGACATCAATGACAACATAATACTAATTTAACATATTGTATATCTATATAACTACTTTTCATGTGATCTTCAACCACTATTTCAACAATCTCTCCAATCAGTTTTAAATCAGTTGTAGGTTCAACAATCTCTCCCTTTGGCATTGATGGCAACTCAAATAATATGAATGTACCAAACACAAACTAAACATATGCTCTACAACTCTGTCTATCATAAGCTCTCCCTTAGATAGTTCATCTTTAACTCTTCCTATTCAGTATTCTCACCCTTTTCCTTTATAGTACAAATTCTCTTCCTTTCACTCATTCATATTTTCCTATTCTCTCCCTTTGACAACAATGCCAAATGAACAAAATAAATAAACATCAGTCATGTCCAAACCTCTTCATTGTATCTCAGTATACTAATATTTCCATCTGTTCTTCAAATTTAATCACAACCTTGAACTTAATCAAAGTGCGATCTATGCTAGCATCAACATGAGTGATCTTCTGATATAATAGGTTGATGCAACATTCCAGATCACCGTAGTGACCGATAGACAAGGAACAAACCCCAAATCTATTCCTCAAGTATTCAAAAGTTTCTTTCGGTAGAGGCTTTGTAAATATATCAGCAAGCTATTCTTTAGATGTTACAAACTCCAGTTTAACTTGCTTGTCTTGTACTTACTCCATTAAGTAATGATACTTAATTGAGATGTGCTTTGTCTTTGAGTGCATTACAAGATTTTTTGAAATGTTAATAGCACTAGTGTTGTCACAATAAATAGTCACTGGATCAGTGATCACCTCATTCATACCTTCCAACACTTGCTTGATATAGGCTATAGTGGAGCAGTTTGTTGTAGCAGCAACATATTTAGCTTTAGCTATTGACTAAAAAATACAACTCTGCTTCTTGCTTGTCCAAGTTACAAGTCTGTCTCCAAAGAAAAATGCTCCTCTAGTTGTACTTTTTCTATCATCCACATTACCAGCCTAGTCAGCATCGGTATACACTTTCAGTTCAAACTTTCCATCTCTCAAATACCATAAACCATAATCTTCTATCTTCTTAAGATATCTCAATATCCTTTTTGTTGCTATCATATGTGATTCTCTGGGATTTGCAAAAAATCTTGCAAATATTCCAGTAGCATGAGCAATATCAGGTCTAGAATGTACTACATACATCAATTTACCAATCATGGATTGGTAAAGAGTCATATCAACCTCGGTAGTATCATCTTCCTTTGTTAATTTACATCTGGTAACCATCGGTGTTCCTACAGGTTTTTCATTTTCCATACCGAATGTCTTCAAGACCTCCTTTATGTATTTTGATTGAGTGATGAAGATTCCATCACTATGTTGAATCACCTATAGTCCTAGAAAGAACTTAATCTCTCTAAACATAGACATTTCAAATTCCTTTTGCATCTCATTAGAAAATGCTTTACATACAATATCTCTACCTCCAAAAATTATATCATCAACAAATATTTTAGCTATGATAATAGTGTCATCAGAATTTCCTTTCATGTATAGATTACTATTATCACTTGTTCTAATAAAACCAATACTTAACAAATATGTGTGCAGTCTTTCATACCATGCTCTCGGTGCTTGTTTCAGTCCATACAGTGCTTTGTGCAGTCTACAAACCATATCTCGGTTGTCTGGATCTTCAAATCCTTCAGGTTGTTCAATGTAGACCTCTTCTTCAAGTATTCCATTTAGAAAAGAATACTTCACATCCATTTGATAAACTTTAAATTTCTTATGTGCATCGTATGCCAGTAACATTCTAACACCCTCAAGTCTTGCAACAAGTGCAAATGTCTCACCACAATCAATTCCTTCTTCTTGCACATATCCTTTACATACAAGTCTTGCTTTATTTCTTGTCACTTCTCCATTTTCATTCAGCTTATTTCTGAAAATCAATTTAGTACCAATAACATTTTTATCTTTAGGTCAGAGTACTAAGGTCCAAGTATTATTCTTTTCTATTTTCTCAATCTCTTCATTCATTGCTTTGACCCATTCTTCATTATCCAAAGCAACTTGTATAGTTTTAGGTTCAAATTCACAAACCAAACAAGTACCTTGTTGTGATTTACTTTTAGTTTGCATACCAGCATTCTTGTCTCCAATAATCTAGTTTTCAAGATGATGTCTTCTTACAAATCTTTCTTTAAGATCCTGGATCTTCTATCTTGTGCATCTTGCTCTATATTCTGATGTGCATTCGGTTCAGGTTCATTAAATTTCTTAGTAGGTGCTCCTTGATCATCATTCTATTTTGTTAGTTGTGCCGGTTGTTGTGCATTGCTCATCTGTCTATCGGTTATAGTAGTCTATGATAGTCTCAATCTAAACTCAGGGACATCATAGTATGTAAATTGTCAGTAGTCTTTAGGTTCCTCAATCTTTTCTTCATCTATAAGCTTGTCATCAAATTCATCAACTCGAACATTTACACTTTCAATAATCTTGTTAGTCATCTTGTTCAGACATTTGTCAGCTTTACTTTGGGTAGAATATCCTAGGAATATTCCTTCATCTCCTTTGGAATCAAACTTACCATTCCTATCATCTTTCAGAATAAAAAACTTACTTCCAAAGATTCTAAAATAACTTACATTGGGCTTGTGTCCAAACCAAAGTTCATATGGTGTTCGGTTGGTGTCTTTCTTCAATTGTACTAAATTAAGCACATAGATTGTAGTGCTTCCAACTTCTCTCCAAAATTTCTGAGTGACATTCTTTTGTATCATTAGTGTCCTATCACAATCAATTATTGATCTATTTCTTCTCTCAGCAATACCATTCTAGTGTGGGGTTCTCAGTGTTGACACCTGCCTTTGGATTCCATGCTCATTATAGAAGTTAGTAAATTCACAAGATATAAATTCACCACCACTATCTAATCTAAGACATTTGATTTCCTTTCTATTTTCTTTTTCAACTTTAGCCTTGTACCATTTAAACAGTTTGAAGGCTTTAGACTTTTCCTTCAAAAAAATCATAGTCATCAATCTAGTGTAATCATCAACAAAGAGAATAAAGTATCTATCACCATAATAGCTTTGAGTTCTCATAGGTCCACATAAGTTGGTATGAATGAACTCAAGAATCTTCTTTATTGAGAAATCCTTACTCATAAAACTAGATTTGGTCATTTTCCCTTTCTGACATTCATGGTATAAAGTATGATCAGGCTTAGATAAGTTAGGTAAACCTCTAACTCTCTTCTTTTTACTAATTTTGATCATATTATCAAAGTTTACATGACATAATATCTCGTGCCATAGCCAAGCATCTTCATCTTTCATAAGTAGGCAAGAACACTCATCAATATCAAGTTGAAAAAGATTACCTCTAGTTTGAGTACCAGTCCCAACAAGTCTTCCATCATTTTCATAGATTTTCATCTTTTTATTTTCAAACACTAGTTTGTGGCCTGAATTGTTTAGCTGTCCCACACTCAACAGATTGTAATTTAGTCCATATACCTAGTAAGCATTCTCACATTTTATTCTATCATTAATTACAAGGGTACCTTTACCTTTCACAGTGTATGAAGCATCATTTCCAATTTTTATAGAACCACCATTATATTCAACTAATTCTTCAAATTTGTCTACATCACCTATCATGTGATGTGTGTAGCCATTGTCAATAATCCATGTATCATTCTTTGTTACTTGTGAAACCAGGGCAGATTCTTCTTGGTTTTCATCTTCTTCTGAATCTTCCTTCATTGCAACAAACACTACCTCTTCATCATCAAAATCAAACTCAAAGTTAGTATTTTCAGCTATATAACAAGCCTTTTTACCTTTGTCCTTTCGGTCATTTCTATTATTGTGTCGATAGCTTCTATCAACTCTCCTCCCATAACTTCCTTTAGATTTATCTCTCAGTTCATCATCATCATTTCTTTTCTGAGGACATCTAGCATCAATATGACCTACTTCCTTATAATTAAAGCATTCCAAGGGTAACTTACCTCTATATCTCCCTTTACCTTTTGTAATCTTCTAGCCATTAATGGTTCAAGCTTATCAAGGTCATCATCAGTATCACTGTCATTAGTATTTCTATTTTTCTTGTTAGATTTCCCAATCTTCTGAGAAGACATGAAAGAAAACTCAACAGAAGGGACAACATTGTTAGTAGAATTGTTCAACTCAAAAGTAGTAAGCTTACCGACCAAAGTATCAAGTGTAAGATTGGATGTGTCTTGGTTCTCATGAATTGCCGATACTCTGATTGCATAGACAAGTAGCAGGGTTCTGAGGATTTTTCTGATTATAGTCTCTTCTTCAATTACTCCATCAGAAGCTCATATAGCATAAACAACCTCTTTAATTCTATTTGAATATTCAACAATATTTTCTCCTTCTTTCATTCTCATTTCATCAAATTTTCATCTTAAGCTCTCTGCTCTAGCTCTCTTGACAAATATGTTACCACTATATACTTGCTCTAATCTATCCCACATTGCCTTAGCAGTAATCAATCCTTTGATTTCTTCAAATTCAGCGCCAGTACAGGTAGCAACAAGTTCCATCATTGCTAAGTTGTGATCATGCTTGTCTTTTAGTTGTTGCATAGTCAGAGGACCAGTCGATTCACTGTATCCATTTGTCATAAAATGTAGTGCATCTCCACCAATTCTAGCTATATGCAATTTCATTCTTTTTTTCCATACTATGAAGTTGTCTTTGTTTAGTCTGGGCACTTCCCTCTTATTCATTTTGTGATCTTTATGCTCAAGTCCTTAAAACTCTGTTTCAAGAAACCAAACTGCTATGATACCAATTGTTAGAATAACTAAGAGGGGGGGTGAATTAGTTATCCAAGTCCCAAAACAATAATGAGTAATCCAAAATATTGTTTCTCTAATTTTTGTTAGTCAGTAAACATATATATGATTCACTATCAGTGTTTTTACCGATCTTCAGTTAAAGCTCTTTAGTAGTTACCGGTCAAATCAAATAGCTAAAATGTAAAGTATCATAATAAAAAATCATCACAATAAACACATAACACAATGATTTAACATGGAAACCCTGTTAAGGGAAAAACCACCTGGGAACCGGAAATCCAAAAATATCACTCTTCTGAAGTGAGGCCTGTGAGGACCCAACCCTATTAAAGGTTACAATACACACTGTTAGGTGTGACCTGGCTAGAGGATTTTGCACTAGAAGTTATATTTCAATCTTATGTCAATCACTGTGCTAATTTATAGGATAACAATGTTTCACTTGTCAGAATGAAACACAAATAAGACTTAAAAGTCCACTCGGTTAAGAGATTTTCATTGTTTACAATTATTAGAAAGTAACAGTAGGTTGATCTACCTTAATACAAAAAATTGCAATTGCAGATCAGTGTTATGCTCAACAATGTTTGTTGACCAATATATCACTTCAGATCTTAACATCAATTCCACTTACAATCACTCGGTATTATGCTCTGTGCAGCTCAGTTATTCCTCTGTGTAGCTTGATTCTTATTCTACAGCTCGGTTCAATAACCTGTATGATAAAAAATGCATGAATATTGGTTCACGCTCCACTCCTGCAGTATCTCCTTCTTCTTCTTTTTCTCTGATAAAAATACAATGTATTTTGTTTTCCTTTAAATAAACATGTAAGCCATTTTATTTTCATCCATCAGATTTTGCCGCTTAATCATATCCATTGATTTTGTCACTTTAAACTTCCTTGACTGATGTGTCATTAACACATTTCAATCTCCTTCATTAGATCTTCCTTGAATTTTGTTAGCTATAGATCCATGTAACAAACTTTGAGTTTTCACCTTGAAATCATGTGAATCCAGCTCATCAGTTTTGTTGTCAAATTGTCTAGTCAACAATATCATTAAATGTTTTTTTGTTCTCCTCGGTTAACAAAGAAGTGCATCGGTAAACCTTCATCGGTTAAACTTGTGCTCAATATACAACACATTGCATCGGTGTATACTTTCATCACTGTTTACACTGAGGATCTCTATGAACATTAAACTGTTCTCTTTTACCAACAAACACTACTTTGTGTCTTTTAGTTCCTTTCTCCATAATAGATGAATACAACATACTAAAGTAAATATAATGAGACCAAAGACTCATCAATAATTTATTCAAAGCATTCCTTATCCTTATCTACTATGACCTTCTTTCACCATTCTTTAGATGTCTCGGTAATGATAACTTACAAGATAAGTACTGTCAAACTAATAAGAAATTAGTTGACATCAATGACAACATAATACTAATTGAAAATATTGTATATGTATACAACTAATTTTCATGTGATCTTCAATCACTATTTCAACAATCTCTCCAATCAGTTGTAGGCTCAACATCTCTCTCTCTCTCTCTCTCTCTCTCTCTCTCACACACACACACACACACACACACACACACACATCTTCTCAATCTTTATTTCTCTCTCTATCTCTCACTCATGACTTTTTTGGATGTTACATAGCATATATGCGCTATAGTGTGTGCACTCTATAGAGTGTGCATACTATTCAAGTCATAAATTTGAATAGTGTGTGCATGCTATAGCACATGCATGCTATTCAAGTCACAAATTTGAATAGCTTTAGCGCGCTTTGTAATGCATTGGGATGCACCAAACCTAAGGCTTGGATTTTCTTTGGAGATCCAACCCAAAGTCTTGGAGGATGAAAATAAGCTTGAGATGTGTTTTCCAACAGGCATACAAAAAATTCACATCCTTTCTTGTGTGCTCCTTTTCAGGTTTACTTGTGGTTCAATAACGTCAAAATCAGACGATGGGATATTGTAGATCTCTCTGTTAGCTATCTAACCATATAATTTATTTTGAATTCTGATTATGTTAAGATATTTGTCAAATTTTGTAACAAGTTATTTTTTAGAAACTAGACTCCATTATACACACATAAATTAAAAAAATAAATTATTTTCGATTAGTTTTCGATGATTTCTAGGGGGCACATAGAAATTTCATATTTTCAAGATGTGTGCACTTTGAAAATTCATAAGAAATTATACATTCATCAAAAAATTAGCAGAAAAATCTGGGATAAACTATGTGGTGTTAGCTAACTTCTCACCAGGGCAATTAAATTTTTTTAAAAAAAAAAGTTAACATTTTAGGGGAAGCACACCAGATGCTATGTTATGTTTTTTCACAAAAAGCAGGACCACTTTTTGTGCTCCCCCTTTTTGAGGGCCTTAATCTAAACCATTGAAAAAAAAAAAAAAGCTTTTTAGAAACTAGATTCAGAGTATTACAACTCTTGTTCTTGTCGCATCTTAAAATTTTGAGTCTAACTATCTTCAATTTCTCTTTGAAGTTCAGAGTTTTCTGGTTTTAGAAAAAAGTGGCATCTTATACCCCCTTTTTGGTCCCCCATCTTTGTGCACTTACCCATCAAACACATTTTATCCCTAAAAGACATTGGAAGAGTGTGAAAACCCTCTCTTGCAAACTTGGGTACACATTCAAAAGCTAATCAGAATACAACTACTAAAAAACATGCAATAGATTTAACAATGTTGTATTATCTAACTCCAAACACTAAGGAATGAATGATATGGTGAGTGTTATAATTATTAGGAATTGATATGGGGGTGAATTAGTACAAATAGGTAACATACTAATTCAACCACAGGAGGCACCCTTATTTATTCCTCAACTAGTTTATCAACAATTAAATTTTCCTCTTAGTTTGATTTTGGGAGTCTTGTTTTTATTTATGCCCCTACCTCCAAATTGGTTCAAAAGGAGGTGTGCGAGAATATTTATTCATTGGTCCAAAATGAGAAAGATTCTCATTGCATACTTGTGGGACATTTTAATTCATTTCTTTTTCCTTTTGAGAAAATGGGAAGGTCGGCTAAATATTTTAATAGCATGGTGGACTTGGCAGACTTCATCAAAAAACCTATTTTTCTTCATATTGAGTTGATGGGTCATCTTTTAACTTGGTTTAATCATAGAAAGGGGGACCACCTCATCTGGGTCAAATTGTATAGATTTTTATTTCTAAAAATTGGGACATTGGGTATAATGCCACTTTAAGGGTCCTCCCTAAGATGACATCAAATCACAGTCCTATTCTTATTGAATGGATTAACATGCCAATTAAGAGACACATTTTTTACCTTTATGAGATCATGTGGAAAATGCATCCAAAGTTTAGATATTTTATCTAAAACTGGTGGAACACTCCAATGTAGGGGATCCCTATATATGAATTTTCTCATAAACTTGACTTATTAAAAAAAATGTGAAAGGTTGGAACAAGTTAACCTTTGGTGACATTTTTTCCAATAAAAAAGAAACTAATTCTAGACTTACAATAATTCAAGAATACATGGCTTCCAACACTCATCCCATTCACAATCATTGTATTTCTACCACATTGTTGTCATGACTGAAACCCCTTTACAAATTGCATAGTATCTTTTTCTCATGACTATTGACGTCTCTGTCAGTGTTGAGTGCTTCCACAATTTGTTGCACCTGATGTTGTTATTTTTCCTTAAATAACTTAAATATTGTGGCATGTCCTTGTGTTCATATCATATTGACTTTCTCCTACAATAGCATAAAGTATGATCTGTATTGTTGCTCCTAATAACCATGAACTTGATCTCTATTGACGTTTTGCATTTAACTAGTCTTGTGAATTCTTAAATAAATAAATTACGAGGTCATGGTCTTTATTATAACACACCTAGGGTTTTTTTTTTTCAAATTAATAATTGATTTAAACAATTTAAATTTTGATTCCTTAAATAAATAGACTTCTATATTGTGATATTATTTTGTCACACTCAAAAGTTTTCTTCAAGTTAGTAGTATTTAAAATATCTTGATTGACAACAAGCTTCAAACTTGGGTAATTGATTTAAAATATTTAAAAATATCTTAATTTTCATAGTGTCTCTAATTCATATTTTTAACCAATTCAACAATCAATTCTCACCTTCCAGTTTGATTTAAGCTCTCAAAATAGCTTTGCCAAATTCAAATGGCATTATTAGTGAAAATATGCAAAAGTTGCTATCCAATTTTTTCGCACTTGTTTCAATTTCTATTCAAATAATTTACTATGACCCCAAAACTTTACCAATACATCAAAAATTATCAACAAGCATGGTTTCAATAATTTTGGACTCTCTTTGACCATTTCTACCTATTTTGACCACTATTTACCAATGAAGGCCTCTTAGTTCAAATGGTTACATTAAGGCTCAAATGGCCTTACATTTAAAAACTAATGCATGAAAAAACATCAACTAACTATGAAAATCAAAAGAATAGTCTTATCATGGAATTCTTATAGTATTTGACAAAACATTGGTCCTAGTTCCTCATTGTATTCCTAGTTCTCCTGCACTATACTCCCCCCTAAAAGGATTCCAAGTCCCTTGGAAGTGGGGTATGAAAATCTTCTTGTTGTTGCAGCATCAGTCATGTACCTAAATTTTTCTTTGTCACCTTCCTTTCCATTCAACTAGGTACTTTATACATGATTGGGTCTTGATCCCTTGCTACCTTTAGCCTTCATCTTTACTCTTGGCTTTCCAAAATTCTTTCCCAAACATATGAGCCTATGGAATTTTTTTTTTGCACCTTTCCACCTTGTTCTCCTTGGATCCTGCAACAAAATCATCAAAACAACAACTTCATGACCAAAAATAAATGATTTAGTACCCAAAATATGTATAGGTACATGGTTCTCATTCTCTTTCTTTCTTGGAAACTCTTCCCATCTTCCATCCATGTCTTCAAACATCTAAATACTCTTTGCCTCTTTTTGAACAACAACATGAATACTATCAACATCTTCACCATACATCTCTTCTTATAGTGTCATCACCTCTATTGGGTCAAGTCCACCATTTCTTCTCCACTCTTCCTCAAGGGCTACATACACCCTCCACAAACTATACTCATCTTTGTTATTTTATTCTTCTTCATCCTACTCTTTTCCTTCCTTGGCTTTCTCAATACCTCCTTCCATCAGGAGTTCTTGTGCCTCTGCCTTCATCATCATTCTTCTTCTTTTTACTACCCTTTGAATAGGCCATACCATCTGGCTCTTAACTCTCAACTTCTGACTTGATTGTTTCTCCTTAATCATTCTCTCGAAGTCCTCTAGCCTTTCTCTTATCTCTCTCATATCCTTGTGCCTCATCTCTTCCTCTTTCCTTCTATTTTCTTATTTCTTCCTTATTGAATCATTTCCTTGCACATAACCCTTAAATTCCTCGACTAGATCCCTATCTATTGACCTGTCATCTTCATCTTTTTTCCTCACCTAGGTCTCCCTACCTAGTCTTTTGGCCACTCCTCAACCTATCTCAACCACACAACTATGTGGATTGCTCGGTGCTCTACCCACATACTACACTTGGTATGGATTACCTCGCTTGGTGCTCTATGAAAACCACATATCTTCTAGCTCTAATACCAATATGATGTGCAAAATCCTACTCCCACACACATCCCTAGGGAATTATTTTATCCAAACATCCTTCAATGCTACAATCTTTGACAAATGAGGCATCTATCAAGGCTACAAACTCTCCAACCTTGACAATTCACCATATTCTTCAAAAGACTCACCCAAAGTTCAACACAAACACTTCTTTATCTCTAACCCAAAAGGACTCACAATTCCCTTCAATATACTGTTACACCCTTGATCACAATATTTACAACTTCTACCTCTTGTATGAAACCCTTCCAACATCTCCTTACCAACTCTTAAGGATAGATAACATATTTGATAGCCCCAACTCCTTCACTTGATGGGGACTCCACATTACAATAAACAAACACAACTCATCCAATGTCTCATTAAGAACCCAACCCAATATCCTCACTTTGGATCATCAACCCTTCCTTGATTTATTCAAAGACAACTAGCATACTTCACAACAACTTTGAGAGGTTATGGTGTTCATCATAGCTTCTTTGTTTTGTGACAATTCCATTGGATTGTCAAAGAGACCCAATCAGATGTCCAACCCTTACCTTTTCACAATATGAAGCGTTTATATAGAAATAAAGCATATAATAACCTTGAGCTGAAATGGAGGAATCTTAAATGGCTCATACACAGTTATTTTTGTGCTTCACTCACATCAACGACTTGAACTTGAACCTAGCTAACACAATGTTGTTTGTGTCATAGTTTGAAATTATTAGGGCTGTCACAATGCAATCAGATTTGAAAAAACAATGTGGCATCATGTCTTAAATAATTTGAGAAGCTCTTGGATTATTTATGTTTCTATGATATCATATCCATTTACTGATTACATTCATACAAAGAAATTATTGACAAGATTGATGGTTGTTGGTTACAGATCTATAAATTACACATAAATGAAAATGAAGCCAATTGTTTTAGTCAGATTATACATTTTCTATTATAGAACTTTTCTCCAATTTATAGAAAGATCCAATGGTTGAATAAAACATTGTGCTTATTTTAACAAAAATGGGAATGATTGTCATAAAAAAGACTAGATAATTATGGTTGTATGAAAGAAATTTAATCTAAAAAAGAACAAGTAGGATATCTGATCCAAATTGTTACAATGATCTTATGACTCCTCTTTACCTTATTCAAGCAAGTTCAATCATTAGAACCATATTTTCAATCACATATTATCAAAACAAATGAAATTTTACATTAATACTCCTCTTTACCTTATTCAAGGAAGTTCAATCATTAGAACCATATTTTCAATCACATATTATTGAAACAAATGAAATTTGTGCAGTCATAGTGAGTAAAATTCAAATAGCAATCAGCTTAGGGCTCGTGAGGTCTCCTCAAATACACAATAGATTCATCCAAAACAAATTAAATTTTTTATTTAACTCAATGTATTATCAATATCCACAATATCAAAATTTTCCAATTATTAGAAATGATGAAATGAATCAATTTGTATCCAAACCCTTAAACATGGGGTTTCATGACTATTTTGACAAAAATAAATGGATCTTTCTCTATAAGTCACGACAGAGCCTGAAATTTGACCAAATGGAATGAGATTCATCACACTTCATAACTAGGTTGAATTAAAATCAAAATGAATTACTATTAGATAATAGAACATGACTGTTACAAATATTTGCAAAAAAGACTTAGTGAAATACAATGTTTTCTATTGAAACTTTGTTCAAATTTCATCCCATCACCAAGATCTATGTCTTCTCAACCCAAAGAGGGATTTTAAACCTTTTACAATCAATTTTTCAAAGTTCCAATGGAGCTATTAGGAATGAATGCTGAATATATCCTATGGGGGAGTATTCATAGCCATTCTGTAGCAGTTGTTGCATTCATGACTGTGATTGTCATTGATGTCAACACAATGATTTACTAGAGATTAGCAGAGAAGCAAATAGTGTTTGTATTAGTGCACATGGGATATTGAAGATCAAGATATGTAGAGTTGAGGACTTACTTTGTGTTGTGTCATATGTTCATGGTCAAGAGAGCATACAAAAATTCAATTATTCATGAAAGTTATGTGTAATCCAGTTGAAGCATTATTCAAATAGTATTCCTGAAAAGTGGTTTGTTGTAACTCGATGATATCTCCTAATCGGGAAAGAATCTAGGCATGAAAGTTTGTATATATGATGAAGACATGATGATATTGATGTGGATGTCATAGTAAGGTCAGAGGTCACACGAGTGGAGAATTATTTAGTTTGGAAGTCGACAGTTTTATGTAATTGTGAATTATTGTGTAATGTATGGAAGTTTGTATTTTGTAATTGGTTGGCCAACAAATTTGTAATTATTTGAGTGTGGTATAAATGAATGATTTTTTTTCCTTATTTGTAATGTAATGTTGTTTGGATATGTATTGGGATATGATATTTTAAGAGGATATGCAAATTGCACAGATCTGGTGAAGCAGTTGGTGCAGTTTGACATAGTCAGAGAAGAAGTGATAAGTTTTTGAGATTAGTAATCTTTTGGTATTATTTTATTGAGTAATACAGAGATCAGTTGGATAGTGTGTTCAGTGATCTTTCCATTGAAGTTGTTAGGATAGTAAGTCCTTTTGCCTTCCATAAACTCCTAGCAGGGTTAGAATCTTCCAATAGGGATTCAAAGTCTCCTAACAGAGATTCAGATGTACTGAATGTATTTCATAACAATCTTAACAGAATCCATCCTCTCATAAGAAATTTTTATTGATGTAGGAGCATCCTGGGTGTAAGAGCAATCTTGCATCACCCAAAAAAAAATATTTCTATTTTTGTATTCAATAAGGGCTATCTTGTGCAGAGCTGCTATTTATGGAAACTTGCTATTTTTAGTAAGTTGGCCTTGTGATCTTAGAATGTCTGATTTTACATATGGGGGTTCATTTTAGTCATATTAGCTTGCCAGCAAAGTTTCATGGCTAGATCAGGTCTAGTTTTGAAGATATTGAAGATTTTCGGTATTGGCAGCAGGGTACAGAAACTTTGAACTCAGTATTGAAGGCTTTAGAGGTCTCGGATGAGGTTGAAAATTTGGGTGATAGGTGCTTTGCATAGGTCAAGCCTATAGAGTGCTTTGTGGAATTTCCAAAATGGGGCTATAATAGCCAATCGAGTCAACGGGCGATGACTTATGGTCTTCGGAAGTTGGGTCACCTAAAATGGCAGAAAATAATTTTCTTCAAAATTTTTGTTTGGGTTTCAAAACTCATTTTGAGCTGACTTTGATGTAATAAATTGTAAAATAAAATAATTCTAAGTTTGGTCGGCCCTAAGAGCTAAATTTCTAGAACCTTCTCGAGCGGTGGAAATTGCCTATATACAGAAGGCCCGTAGTGTTGTCTAGGGAGTTCTGGGTAGTAGATTGAGGTATTGATTCAAGGCTTGTCCTACAGAATATTGTAAGGGAATGCCCATGTGGCTTTGCATATTGTAATTTTGAAAGTTTTTAATTCCACATTTGTGGAGATAATAAGAAGCCAATTTTCTATTCTTGCATATTTTTGTTGTTGTTTCTCTATTTCTGTTATGTGTTTGTGGTATTAAGGGGAGCACCCTTCATTAAGTGGTATCAGAGCTGGAGTTTTTGAGTGTGTAAATAGATCACTGACTATGAGGTAGTTTGCACCAAGACCGTCGTTAGGGTTTCAGCGCACATCACGCAAATGCCTCCATGAAGAGAACGTGGTGAAAGAGCTGGTGCTGTGACACCTGAGGTTAGAGAGCTACAGAGATAAGTGCGAGCATTGCAAGAAGAGATTCACATAGGAATGAATCTTAATGTTAGAGATGAAAGAAAGGATGAAGCCAAAGAAGAATATCAAGAAGGAGAAGCCGAAATTGTGAACCAGGAGGAAGAAAGACTTTCTCAGGTGATTTCCAAGATTGGGAAAAGACCTAAGATTGAGGTTCCTACATTTTCTGGAAATCTTAACCTAGAGGAATTGATTGACTGGATCAATGAATGTGAGGAATATTTTAAGTATGAAGATGTTGAGGATCCTGATAGGGTCAAATTTGCGAAGGCTAGACTGAAAAGTCATGTGAAGATCTAGTGGCAAGAGATCCAATTGGAGTGAAATAGAAGAGGGAAAGATAAAATCACAAGATGAGATCGGATGGTGGATAAATTAAAGTGACAGTTCATTCCTGTTGATTATGAGCTTAACCTACTAAAGAAAATGCAAAGTTTGAAGCAAGTAGGAAGATCTGTTCAGGAGTATACAGAGGAGTTCTATTGACTCCTCATCAGAACAGGCCATGCAGAAGCTAATAAGGAGAAATTTGCATGATACCTTAATGGGTTAAGGCCAAGCATTTAGGAGGAGTTGAATATGGTTCGAATGAACAATATTGAGGAGGCATACCAGTTTTCCCTAAAAGTAGAGGAAAAGTTGAACAAGAATTTTGAGAGCAGACAAAATGGAAGAGGTCATGGTGGAAGATCTGGTGGATGGTCATATGGTGGCTGAAATGAAGATCCAAAAAAGAAGGATGAGGCTAGTAGTAGGTAGAATCAGAGAGGAAATAATTCCAATCAGTTCCAAGATCAGAATAATAGAGATCAGAGAAGAAGAGGAAGAGGACAAGGATCTGGAAGAGGAGGCTTCTGTGGAACATGTTTTCATTGTGGAGAAGAAGGTCACAGGGCATTTGAATGTCCTCAATGCCAAGGAAGGACAGATAGGAGGCATGAAGGCCAGGCTAAAGTTTCACATGTAGATGAAGATGCCAGATCATCAAATTTTGAAGATGCTGAAAGAGGAGAAATGCTAATTAACGGAAGAGTCCTACTGAGTGGTGAGAATGAACCTGAACAAAGGAGGAGCCTATTTCGCACTAGATGCAAGTGTGAGGGTAAATGTTGTGATGTGATTATTGATAGTGCAAGCACTGACAATTTGGTGTCAGAAGAGATGGTGACAAAGTTGAAGCTCAAAAGATAGAAACACCCACATCCATATCAGATTGCCTAGGTGTAGGATGACCACAAGGTCATGGTCAATGAACAGTGCCTTGTAAAGTTCAAGATCAGTGGGTACCAAGATGAGGTACTATGTGATATCATCTCTATGGATGCATGTCATATGTTGTTGGGTAGACTGTGGTAGTTTGACAGATGTGTTGTACACAATGGTCATGTGAATACCTATTCCCTGACAAAGGATGGAGTGTGAGATAAGCTAAAGCCATTGAAGGAGACCGAAGAAAAGGTATGTGGTAATGCAAGAATAGCATTTGTTGATGGAATAAAATTCCTAGGTGGTATGAGACATGAGCATGTGTGTTTTTCTTTAATTCCAAAAGATGGTAAAGAAGAAGTAGAGGATGTACCTATAGAGGTTGCAGATTTGTTGAATGAGTTTTTAGATATTGTATCTAATAATGTACCTGATGGATTACCACTAGTAAGGAAGGTCAGTCATCAGATGGATTTGATTCCAGGAGCTAGTTTTCCAAAAAAGGCAGCACATAGAATGACACTAGTAGAAAGTAAAGAGTTGAACAGATAAGTACATGAGTTGTTGCAGAAAGGATTGATCTGAGAGAGTCTAAGTCCCTGTGCTGTACCCATGGTATTAGCACCAAAGAAGAATGGAGAGTGGAGGATGTGTATAGATTCCAGAGCAATAAACAAGATCACAATCAAGTATAGGATTCCATTTCCACGAATGGATGATATTATGGACTGTTTGAGTAGAGCTGTGTATTTCTCAAAGATAGATCTAAAGAGTGGATATCACCAGATTTGGATCAGAGAAGGAGATGAATGTAAGACTTCCTTCAAGACAAAGGAAGGACTATATGAGTGGTTAGTCATGTCTTTTGGGCTAACCAATGCACCGAGCACTGTCATGCAGCTCATGAACGAGGTTCTGAAGGAATTTATGGGTAAGTTTGTCATTGTTTACCTAGATGATATTTTGATCTTTAGCAAGACATTGGAGGAGCATATGATGCATATTTGTATGGTGTTTGAGAAGCTGAGAGATGAGAAATTATTGATTAACTTGAAGAAGTGCAGTTTTGTGAAGAAAGAGTTAGTGTATTTGGGATTTGTAGTTTCAGTAGAAGGTCTAAAAATGGACCCAGAGAAGGTACAGGCTATCCTTGAATGGCCTACTCCAAGGAGTGCTACTGAGGTAAGATCTTTTCATGGTTTGGCTAGTTTCTATAGAAAGTTTATCAGAAATTTTAGCAGTATTTGTGGACCCTTGACTGAAACAATGAGAGGGGATAGAAAAGAGTTTAAGTGGACTAATGGGGTAGAAAAGAGCTTTCAATTGTTGAAGCAAAAAGTTATAAAACAACCTATTTTAGCATTTCTAGATTTTAATAAGGTGTTTCAAGTAGACTATGATGCTAGTGGTACTACAATAGGAGTTGTTATGAGCCAAGAAGGTAAACCTGTTGCTTATTTCAGTGAGAAGTTAAATGATGTCAAGAGAAAATATTCTATTTATGATCATAAATTTTATGCTATAGTTCAATCATTGAAAAAGTGGAGGCACTATCTGCTTCCTAATGAGTTTGTTTTGTATACTGATCATCAAGCTTTGCAATATTCGAATAGTCAAGGAAAGTTGAATCAAAGGCATTTGAAATGGGTTGAGTTTTTGCAGAGTTATACTTTTGTTTTGAAACACAGGAGTGGAAAGTCTAATAGGGTTGCAGATGCTCTTAGTAGAAGGCAACTATTGCTGATAGAGATGTAGATTAAGGAGGTTGGGTTCAAGGAACTCAAGAATTTGTATCCAGAGGATCCTGATTTTGGTGGAGCTTGGAAAGCTTGTAAAGAACCTATTATTCTAGATAGGATGAAGTGGCTGGATTTTATCATCCAGGATGATATGCTATTCAGAGGGAGTCAGTTGTGCATTCCATGAAGTTCTATGAGCGATAATCTCATCAAGGAGAAGCATAGTGGAGGATTGGCTGGACATTTTAGTCGTGATAAAACCCTTGCTTTGGTTGGTGAGAATTATTATTGGCCACAGTTGTAGCAAGATGTCAAAAATTTTGTACAAAGTTGTAGAGCATGTTAGATGGCGAAGGGAGTGAAGTAGAATATAGGGTTATATCAGCCATTACCTATACCAGAGAAGCCTTGGGAGGATATTAGTATGGACTTTGTTCTTGGTTTACCGAGGACACAACGGAGACATGATTCAATTTTTGTAGTAGTTGACGGATTTTTGAAGATGACACATTTCATTCCTTGCAAAAAGACTAATGATGTTGTTCATGTAGTAGAATTGTTTTTCAGAGAAGTGGTGAGACTACATGGTTTGCCAAAGACCATAGTTTTAGATAGAGACACTAAGTTTGTTGGATATTTTTGGCGTACATTGTGGAAGAAGTTGCAGATAGATTTGAAGTTCAGTTCATCACATCATCCATAGACTGATGGACAGACAGAGGTGGTGAATAGAAGTTTGGGAAATCTACTGAGATGTTTGGTTGGAGATAAGCCAACAGGATGGGATTTGATTTTACCACAGGTAGAATTTGCATACAATAATTCTATCAATAGGAGCACTGGTATATCACCATTCCAAATTGTATATGGAAGTAGTCCAAGAAATGTATCTTAATTGAGAAAGATAGATAAAGGAGAAATAAGTAGTGCTGAAGCTGAGGATTTTGCAGAACACTTGAAGAACATCCATGAGGAGCTGAGGAAGCATATTACCAAGATAAATGTGCAGTATAAGGCTATGGCAGACGAGAAAAGTAGGCATAAGGAATTTCAAGTTGGAGATGAAGTCATGGTTCATTTGCAGAAGGAGCAATTTTTGGTTGGTACATATAACAAGTTGAAAATGAAGAAATTTGGGCCATGTAAGATACTGAAGAAGCATAATTCAGGAAATGCATATGAGGTAGAATTGCCTACTAAGCTGAATATTTTACCAGTGTTTAACATTTTAGATTTGACAGAGTATAATGAAGGAGGTGTTGAAGATGAGGTTGCAGCAGCATAGTGGAGTATTCCAACAACCAGTTCAGATATCAAGGAGATTGAAGACATACTAGATAGTCATGTTGGCAGAAGCACAAGGAACATGACATATGAAGTGTATTTGGTCAAATGGAAAGGATGACCTATAGAAGATTCATCATGGCTAACAAAGGAGGAGGTTAACCATCTTGGTTTTCCTCTGCACACCTAAGTTGTGACAGGGTCACTTCTCAAATTACCCCAGGTGTCTGATGCAGGAGCATCCTGGGTGTAAGAGCAATCTTGCATCACCCAAAAAAAAATATTTCTATTTTTGTATTCAATAAGGGCTATCTTGTGCAGAGCTGCTATTTATGGAAACTTTCTATTTTTAGTAAGTTGGCCTTATGATCTTCAAATGTTTGATTTTACATATGGAGGTTCATTTCAGTCATATCAGCCTACCAGCAAAGTTTCATGGCTAGATCAGGTCTAGTTTTGAAGATATTGAAGATTTTCAGTATTGGTAGCAGGGTACAGAAACTTTGAACTCAGTTTTGAAGGCTTTAGAGGCTCCGGATGAGGTTGAAAATTTGGGTGACAAGTGCTTTGAGTGGGTCGAGCCTATAGAGCGCTTTGTGGCATTTCTAGAATGGGGTTATAATAGCCAATCGGGTCAATAGACGATGACTTATGGTCTTCAGAAGTTGGGTCACCTAAAATGGCAGAAAATAATTTTTTTCAAAATTTTTGTTTGGGTTTCAAAACTCATTTTGAGCCGACTTTGATGTAATAAATTGTAAAATAAAATAATTCTAAGTTTGGTCAGCCCTAAGGGCTAAATTTCTGGAACCTTCTCGGGTGGTGGAAATTGCCTATATAAAGAAGGCCCATAGTGTTGTCTAGGGAGTTCTGGGTAGTAGATCTAGGTATTGATTCGAGGCTTGTCCTACAGAATATTGTAAGGGAATGCCCATGTGGCTTTGCATATTGTAATTTTTAAAGTTTGTAATTCCACATTTTTAGAGATAATAATAAGCCAATTTTTTGTTCTTGCATATTATTGTTGTTGTTTCTCTATTTTTGTTATGTGTTTGTGGTATTAAGGGGAGCACCCTTCATCGTTTATAGTAGTGCATCTTTTGTGGGCATCATTCCCACTGTGGTTTACTCTTTGATCAAGAGGTTCCCTAGTCAACATATCTTGTGTTATTGTGTTGTTGTGTATGTATATCTTTCTATGGTTATTGTTTACATTTCTTACATGGTTAAAATATGTCAATGATGATAAAATTTGTATTTATCTAATAACTGATTCAGCACCCCCCATCTCAATTATCCTAGTAGACTTTAGTTTCTAACAATTGGTATCAGAGTGGTACGTCCTTGAAAGAAAAGGTTAACAACTTAAGGAGTGTATGCACCCTAAAATGGTCACCTAGACTTTGGGCCCCCATTCAACAATTTATCAAATCCTTGAATCAATATTTTCAAAAATCAATAGTTTTCAATTATATCAATTTCCTTGATCAAATCTTATTTATATAATTTATTCAATTATTTTCCATGGGCTAACCATTTTATCCTAAAGTTTTTATTTATTTAAAAGGAATTTCCTCCCCTTTTATTAAATAAAAAGTCCCCACCTTTCCTCTTATCCTAAGTTACACAAATAAAGCATTATTCTTATTTTATAAAAAGAAGAAAAGGATCTTTTTATCTCATATGGACACAAAAGTCAACTCTTATTTTCTCATTGGAAGATATTTTTGCACATGGATTGCTCCTCTTTCAAGCTTCCTCCTTGATGAAATCTTTCCTCTTAATCTCCATGGTCCATTCCTTTTCAATTCCTTTAAAAGGAGAGCTCTTTTCTCATTCTAAGATCCCAACTTTGAATACTAATCTTATGCTACAGGATTTTTTGGAGACTTTGGAGCTTTGGAGATCTTCATGCATTTAGCTTTCATTCTTGCATCATAGCTTCATGCTTATACTTTCTAGCTTAGTTCCCTTTATTCTCTAGATTAGCCCATATAGCTTAATTAGCAAGGCTTGTAATACTTTCATTTCTATAGCTTAGCTTGCATCTTCATTCTTAGCATAGTTGCATTGCATTTCCATTCTTGATTCTTGAAGATATTGGCATTCTTTCCCTTGTCTCTTTGAATCTTCCATTGTGTGGTTTACTAGCAAGGTTGCATGTTTCAATAGCTCTAGCTGAGAGGAGCATCAACATCCTTGTGACTCCATATCTAGGGAGCTCTATGTCACTTTTTCAAGGTTTCCCATTCATGGATTCCCTTGGAAGTAATGACTTAGAGGAGTGCACATCTTAGTGTGTACATTTTTGGTGTCCACCATGGGGCAAAACACTCTTGTTTTGTCCTCTTCATGCATTTTCATCAATTTTTCGTCATCATTTTAGCTTGTTGTTTCGGATCTCTATTTTTTTGATAGAATTATAATGTGATAGTCTTCTAGTGTTGTATGATAGTTTTTTGTATATCAGTGCAATACTTTATCAGTTAAAGTATCACGTGCCCTTGCAAATTTTGTTGCACAGTCATATTATTCTCTGTCGCATGCAAGTATCATGAACTATCATATAGAGAGGAAGTATCACAACATTATACTGAGAAGTATCGTACGATTCTTTCTCTAGCAGAACTATCACCTAGGTCTGGTAGTGGGTAATTTTGGACATTTTTTTGCAAGTTTTGATTTAGTTTGCTTCGGATTTTTTATTTGTTGTGGTAGAATAGAGGTATATTTGTAGATTTCACTTGATTTTGATGTGCTAACCATTGTAGGGCTAACAAGTTGTGCTTGTAGGTGCTCTCATCGCTTGAAATATTTGCTTAAAAGAATGCATGTCAAAGCTCCAAATGCACAAGAGCTACTAATCCTTTCTTGTAGGACTACCCAAAGCATAAAAACCAATCAAGTGCTTGTTTAATTGCTTTCATTTGAAGTGCGGCATATAATAGTTGTTTCTTTTCATAGGCACTTAATATCTTGTTGTAGGAATCTTTTGGTGGTAGGAGAGTATGCTCTTCACCCTTGTGGTGAAACAAAAATATTGACACATCTTTGGATTTTGAAAGCAAGAGGGTAATTGAACCTTTTCTTGGTGTGTTTGGGGGAAATTTTTGAGCTAGGAGAATATGCTCTTCACCCTTGAGGTGAAATAGAAATATTGAAACTCAAAGGTTGATCCACTCTTTGTTTAGTTTTAGAATCCTTTAGCGGGCCTTCTCTTGAGTAATCAAGAGGAATGACCCAAGTGGGGACAAGCTTTTCACCATCTATTCCAACCCACTATAAACTCAAGGCTATCAAGGACAAAAAACCTTGGTAGATGTAGTACTTGTCTTCACTTGATGTGAGTACTTGTGAGATTATTACCATGAGGAAAATGTTGAGCAAGAATGCTTAAGGTACTCTTGTGGCCGCGAGGTCTGTTACTTTCCACAAGGTAAGGAGTTCCTTTGGGGAGAAAGAGGGGTATTATGAATGGAAGCCCTTACTAAGAACCATAGATAGAAGCCACCCTATTTTTCTGCTTAGCTTTTTGGTGCAAGGATTGATCCTAGTGGACTAACCCTGATCACCCCAAGATTACTCACCATCTGTGTTCCTTTGGTTGTGTCATTGACACTTCCACGACATAGCCAATGTCTATTGTGGGCAACCACTTTATGTGAGGCAATGAAGCATCAAGTGTGGGCCAAGTTGTTAAGTATTGAGCCATTGTCTTTGTAGGCTAGTAAGTGCTTGAAGTGTTCTCGCTGTGATCTACTTATGTAAATGTTCTCAAACATCAAACATCATGGTAGCATTCATAGGATTTTCTCACTTTGATATCACAATTGCTTGTCTTGGCAAGGTTGCTTTTGCACTTGTGCAAGTGTTTTATGACATGTTTGATCACCTACTATTTGTAAACTTGTCTGATTGCTACTAGTAGTGTGCTTGAAATAAAAAATCCAACCATCAGATTGAAACATTAACCAAATTACTCTCAAAAACTAAAATTTAAGCATTCACTGGTCAAGAGTCGTATGATCCTAAAACTTCATCACACACTGTACTGAGATTTATCATGTGATAGTTCATTGCTACAAAACTATCACACTGCTTGCCTGGATTTTATTGCATGGGCTGCCTGGAAACTGTTGCACTGCTTCGTGCGAAATATCATTTTGAAAGATTCTATCATTTTGTTATCCTGGAAACTATCGCATAGGGTAAATTTGTTGTCTGTCTGATTTATGCCATTTTTCAACCTTTCTTTGGTCTACCAAATTTTAGTAGGTGACTTACTCTATCATTGGAAGCCTATTTGTACCTTGGGTTCTTGTATTTAGACTCCTTAAATTAGTATTCTTTGATTTTACAAAGTAATCTTTCTTGGAATTGATAAGTTAGAAGTCATCCTTGTTGAAAAAGAAAACATTTAGACTCTTTGGTAACACACTTAGAGAGTTTTAGTAGTCTCTTGTCCAAATTCACTTCCATATAAAATCAATTTCAATTTGAATTATATATTTGGTTAAATCCATCCTCCTGGTCCATATGTGTTAGGATACTCATCCTTTTATTATACACCTCTGTGGTAGTGTTGGTTTACACCTTTTGTAGCTTTCTATCTCACCATCTCTTTTTGGATAATTGAACACTCTTACTATCCTAGTTTGGTATTGACATTTTGAATGGTCATCTTATTACCAAGGGTCTCTTTCTTTCATGTTGGTTATGAAAAGGTACCAAGTTAGTCAAGGAAAATGACCTCAAGTTGTCTCTGATCAGTTACCCTTAGTACAAACTCATCAAAAGTGAAAGGGAAAGGAACCCATCTTTGATCAATCACCTAGGAGTGAGTTCAAAGCTTGGTTTGACCCAAAGAAAAATCTGAGTGAGTTGATTACCTCTTTAGCACATTCTCAATCAAATATGAACATGAGTTACACCATGAATAGAAAGGAGAGAGAAGCGATGGATAAAAATCTTGATGACATTTTCCAAAGACATAGGGATAACATGATATTTGGTGATGACAATCAACCCAAATCACCCCCTATCAACTCAAGATATTTAGATACCCATCAAAGAGATGAAAAACATTATGGGTGAGCTCACTAGGATGCACGGTCACAACACAAAGACCAAAACAATGAATCTGGTGATGCTCATGTGGATGCAGCATTTACTAAGGACTTGTTGAAACATTCAAGGTCCAACTCTCCACTTAAAACAACCTCAAGGTATGTGAATGAAAGGCTTAAAAGGATTGAGCATGAAAATAAAGCCTTTTTGGATGAACAAGCCACTAAAGAAGAAAGGTTTAGACTCCTAGAGGTGGAGCAACAAGCCTTGTTAGAATTGAAAAGAAAAACATTTCAAGAAGAACAAGATAGGCTTTTAGCCCAACAACTCAATGATGAATTCAACAATAGGGGTACCAACAGTGGAAACAACTCTCCACCATCTACTCCCTCAAGAACCCCAAGAAGTAGAAGGTGGTCAAGGACCCCTTCAAGATCTCCTAGTCCTAGAGGAAGGAGGATTTCACAACATAGGAGACAAACACCACCTAGGAACTTGAAACAACCTTCCCAATGAGCTCATCATGGCACTCAACATGGAGGAAGTAGTACAAGTTTTGATGATCAAGATTTCATGAGGATGCAACAAGAGCCACTATTCCAACAATATGTGGAGAAGTATCTTGATCAAAACAAGGATAGGTTCCTAGAGAGCTTGATTAACAAGGGTGCCAGAGTCCCTTACAACTTTGATGTGGATAGAAGAATCAAGAAACAAGGACCCTCTCAAGAAGAGGAGATCAAACAACTCAAGCATATGATGGAAAAGGTGTTGGCACCTAAAAATTCCTTTTCACTTGACTCTATTTGTCCCAATCCTTTTGACAGAAGTGTCAATGTGAAGGATTTTCCTAGAAAAGTTGAAATCCCCCAGTATGACAAGTATGACAGCAATGGCGACCCACATGATCATGTGTGTTAGTTCTACATCATGAGTTGTGAGTTTCACCAAGATGACTCCTATCTTATGAGATTATTTCCAAGGAGTCTCAAGGGCCAAGCCATGGAGTGGTTTACAAACATAACCCCTCTCGTCAAAACTTTCAAAGAACTTGTCCACAGATTTGTTCAACATTTTGCATACAACTTGTCAAGATCAATCACTATGTTAGACTTGTGCAATTTGAAACAAAACCAAGGGTAATCCTTTGTTACCTTCTTACAAAGGTGGAGACAATTGTGCTCTTGCTATTCTAGGACTATTCCTGAGAATGAAAGGATTGATATCATTGTTAGCAATTTAGTGCTTGAAATGTGATATGAGGTTTAGAAGATGGTCTTTGATTCCTTCGACACTATGGTAAAAACTACATGTCGAATTGAGGATGTCTTGAAAGAGAAAGCCATTTTGACCAAACATAGCAATAACAACAATGGTCAAAATACTAACAATGCTAATAACGACAAAGGCAAGCACTCACACTGGAACAAGAACAAGAAAGTAGTCAACAATAGAGTTGTGGACTCTTCCCAACCCAAGGATCAAGGAGTCCTCCATTTGTCTAGTGCAGTTCAAGCTATGAAGCTCAACACATCCTCCAACCAACAAGAGCATAAACCAAAGTATCAACAAAATCCTAAGATGGAGAGGAAACAATTTTCTAAATTAGGTGACTCATATGAGGATGTTTTCAAGACACTTATTGCCAATAACCTTGCACAACCGCAAGATCTAGAAAATTTCCGCATACTTGATGTTAAGCCACATTGGTGGAATGAAAAAGCTTTCTAAAAATTCCACAATGGCATTAGATATGACATTGACCATTGCTAGAAACATAAACACCTTATTTGGGATCTTATTGAGAGTGGAAAACTTCAAATTGATGGGTTGAATACCAATACAGACCATAAGGAATTCAAGGAGCCTTTTCCCAAATATGAAAAGGGGGAAACCTCTGAACCCAAGAATGGGAAGGCCAAAATCAACTATACCTACACAAGTGCCAAAAATGTGGTCAATATGCTTGAGGTTGTCGAGGAAAGTGTCAACATGGTGAGAGACAAAGATCCTTATGGTTATGATGTGGGCTCTCTTCCTATATTTGATGAAGAGCCTATGGTTGTTCTTAGGGGTTCTCACTCTCAAAGGTCATCCCAACCTCTCAATGTTGTCGCTAGAAGCAAAAGCCAAGGTCTTGTGGTTATTAGAGGTCCTGGTTCCAACAAGTCTAGCAAACCCAAGAAAATGGCATCTAAGAATGTCACCACCAAATCAATAGTCAACCATGAAATGAGCTATGATCTTTTTGACTAGTTACAAAGAATGCCAACTCAAATCTCAATCTTTGAACTCTTGGAATTGTCTCCAAGACATAAGCGTATCCTTGAGGATGCTTTGCGTGCATTAAATGTTTCTAACAACATAGATGTTGACCAATTCCAGAACATGGTTAACCACCTTGCCAGCCCTCATTACCTAAAATTCTCAAAAGAAGATGACAAAGCTTTGAGCCATCCACATAATCTTTCCCTTCATATCGAAGTCATGATTCATAAGACCCATGTCATGCATGTGTTGATTGATGGGAGTGCTAGGCTCAACATTTGTTCCTTGAGTCTGTTGAAGATACTGGGTTATTCTGAGCAAGTTATTGATACCCGAAAGAAAATTACCATTAAAGCCTATGATGAGGCAGAGAGAAGTTCTAAAGGGTTGGCCATCCTTCCTGTCAGGATTGGCCCTGTTGAAAAGGACATTTTGTTCCAAATTGTTGATACTGGTCCTCTAGCATATAATATCCTACTTGGTAGACCATGGATCCATGACATGCAAGAAGTGTCATCCACCTACCACTAATGTGTTAAGTTTCCCTATAATGGATTAGAAGTTTGTATACTCAGGGATAACACATTATTTGTAAATATAGTTTCAGCAGGGACTCATGTTTCTCTCAACAGGGAAGCAGAGGATTTTGATGCAACCCTAGCACACTGCAAGAATAAGTTTAAGTCCATAGACCTTAGTATGGGGGGGTATCAAATTGACTCCTTTACAAACCTACCAGTCTTACCTAGGTCGTATGGAAAACTTTCACAAGAGATGTGTCCTTCATCTTCAGCCATGACTCTATTTGGTACATTTGTAGAGTCCTTAGTGCCCATCCAAGATCAAAAAGAAGAGGTGGCTGTCAAGGATTGGATCTATAGAGAAGACAAATACATGCATAATGAGAATTTCTCTTCCTCTCCTAAGACATATGGAAGAGGATATATGCTTGTCAAAAGTATGGGCTATCCAGGTCCTGGTCCTCTTAGTCATAGATTAGATGCTAGAGCCGAACCACTCAATCATGCTCTTTTTGGACGTAGGTCTAAAAAATGGTTGGCCTAGGTTTTGAAAGTCATGACAAGAAAACTACTCCTATCCTTGCTGCGACACATAGTGATGATGAATCAAACTACATACCCAATTTGACAAATCAGTAGGACATGTGTGAAGATTGGGTCCCTGCCACTAATCTCCTTTGGGGAGATATAGATATTCCAGTTGGCCGTCCAACAGTTTCAGGCCTAGAACAAGAAGAATCCATTGTTGAAGATCATGTTGAAGATCCTATTTAGTACATGAATGGCATTCAAGAAGGTGTTACCCTTGGTGACATTAGAGCTTCTACATCTAGACATCATAAATATGCTTGGTGTAAACATCCCAGTCGGGATTCAGATATGGACTCACATCAATATGAATGGGAATCTCTCTTTGATTCTTCTACAGTTGACATGAACATTGATGTTGTCCATACATATGGTTCCCAACCTAAGTAGCTAACAAGTCTAGTGTAGAATTAGTGGATTCAAATCTGCATGTCACTTTAGTGGATGATACTTCGCTTAGTAGGATAAATCTTGATTTGGGTACCTTAGAGGGATACTTGATAGACCCTAACTCTGCGATCACCAGAGATGATACCATTCATATCCACAATATTGAACCCGTCATTGACCTACCCTTGCCAATCCTCACCTAATTGATTGGTCTCACTGCTATCAAGAGCATTAGCTTTTAACTTTCTAGAATGACTATGAGAGAGCATGTTACCTAGACACCCTTGAGCCCATAGTCTCTTCCACTAGTGAACCAACTACAAGCATGACAAAACCAGATATCAAGTACCTTAGTCATAAAATGGAAAGAAAAGAAAAAAAAGAAAAAGAGTTCTAATGGTGAAAACCATTGTGTGGCAGTGTCAAAACCTAAAAAAGTAAAAATAAAGGATGTATCCAAGGATGAAAACCTCTCTGAGGCACCCAAGGATGAGGTACTTGATAATCTCCCAAGTTACTTTCAAGATAGATCTTTAGTGCTTGTCGAGCCTACACAACCAGTTAATTTGGGTACACAAGAGACTCCACAAATAGTGCATTTGGCCCAATCTCTATCAACATAGGAAAAAGAAGCATATATTGAGTTCCTATAGAGAAAGAAGATTAATTTTCCTTGGACTTACTCAGACATGTCAGGGTTGGACACCAATCTCATTATGCATCACTTGTCCATAGCTCCAAGCATCAAACCAGTAAAACATAAATTGAGGAAAATGCATCCTCACATAGCTCTTCTCATCAAAGTTTAACTAGAAAAACTCCTTAGTGCAAGATTTATAAGAGCTATTGATTATGCCAAATGGATATCCAATATTGTACTAGTTTCAAAACATGACAAGTCCGTTCACATCTACACAAATTTTAGAGATCTTAACAAAGCATGCCCAAAAGATGATTTTCCACTCCCAAACATAGACATGATAGTGGACATGACTGCAGGTTATGAGATCTATTCCTTGATGGACGGATTTTCTAGATATAATCAAATCAAAATAGCTCTTGAAGACCAGGAAAAGACTCCATTCACTTGCACATGGGGAAATTATTGCTAGAATGTCATGCCATTTGGATTAAAAAATGTAGGAGCTACTTATCAAGGAGCTATGACAACTATCTTCCATGACATGATGCATACAAATATGGAAGATTATGTGGATGACACCTTGGTAAAATCTAAAAAAAGGGATACACACTTAGATAATTTGGAAGTCATTCTAGATCACATGGAACAATTTCAATTAAGATTAAATCCAAAAAAGTGTGCATTTGGAGTCACCTCTGGAAAACTTCTAGGGTTTATCATTTCAGTCAAAGGAGTAGAGGTGGACCTAGAGAAAGTTCAAGAAATCTTGGATATGCCACCTCCCAAAAACATTAGCCAAATGAGGAGTCTTTAGGGATGTGTCCAATCTATATGGAGGTTCATTTCACAACTAGCTGATAGAGCTCAACCCTTTAATAAAACTTTGCATAAGGGGGTTAAATGTGTCTGGAATGAAGATTGCGAGAAAAGCATGCACCAAATCAAGCAATACTTGGCTAATCCTCCAATCTTAATGCCTCCTATACTAGGAAAACCACTCATATTGTATGTTTCAACAATAAAATCTTCTTTGGGGGCATTATTGGCTCAACTTGATGATACTGGAAAAGAAAGAGCTATATACTACATCAGTTGTACTCTTGTGTCATATGAGATCAATTACACTAGTATTGAAAAATATTTTCTTGCAATGGTGTTTGCTTCCCAAAAGTTGTGACATTACATGCTTGTGCATACGATACACTTCATTGCAAAGATTGATCCTCTCAAATATTTTCTTGGTAAGGCTGCTCTCATAGGTAGACTTGCTAAGTGGATGATGATCTTATCAGAATTTGACATAGAGTATGTTGAGCGTAAAGCTATAAAAGGACAAGCCATTGCAAATCAATTGGTTGATTTCCTAATCCAAGACAACATGCCTATTCAAGTTGAATTTCTAGATGAGCACATAATGTACATGACTACAAGAATATGGAGGATGTTCTTTGATGGCTCTTTCATGCAAAATGGTTTAGGAGCAGGAGTGTTATTTTTTTCTCCTCATGGGTACATGATCCCTAAGTCCTACAAAATATTGTTCCCATGTACAAATAACATTGTTTAATATGAAGCCTTGACAAATGGACTAAAAATGGCAATAGAATGGAGAAACCCATAGCTGCATATCTATGGGTATTCACAATTAATAATCAACCAAGTTAATGAAGAATACCAAACAAAGAATGAAAAACTGGTACCCTATGTTAGGGATTTTTCTTGTAGGATCAAACTGACTTTGAATTTAGGCTTCTTGAGGCTAATTCAAACAAGAGAAAGACCTAATTACTGAGGATTGGATAAGATCCTCCTTCTTTTTTGAGCTCCACATACTCAGGTAGGTATTACCTTTTAATGATAACTAATTACACAGTGTTTATATGAGTGGACACTGATCTTCTTTTAATTCTTCTTAGTGTATCAATCTATAGAATACTCTGCATATGACCATGATCAATTTGATGCAGAGTTTAACTAGGAAAAACATGATTATAAATAAAGCACAGATCAGTGATTTAAGGATTCTCATCCTTCTTCCTTTTAAGGAGGGACAACCTAAATGATTCTCTCTTCAAGGAATCAAAAACTATGAGTTGTGTGTCTTTAGGGATAGTTCTATCTATTTTTTACAATAAACATAAAATGAAAAATGAGCTGGTAAATGGTGTGAAAGTTTCAATTTTTTCTCTAAAGATCTTATGAAAGATAAAACCATAAGAAACAAACACCAAACCAGTGCCTTATCTGATGGGCAAAGAAATCTAAATGCAAATCAACCAGATAATTTTAAAAGAAATACAACAGTATGCCTTGCATACTAGCGACAAATCCAAATAGATTTCCTTGCAAACTATTCTATTAACCAAACACTTTTATCATCAACAATCCATACAAATATATCTACTCTTCAAGATGAACTATGAGAACTTTTAATTCTTTCCTTGAAAGAAATTCATAAATCAATCAAGCAAGTTGCTTTACAACTGGTATATTTTAAATGCCTAACATGTAAAACATACAAGAGTACAATATAAAGGTAGACAGACAAAAACAGTATATGGCAGAAGTTTTAGTGTATTTGTACTAAAACCAACTTGCCAATTACATTCAAAATTCCATTACTCAGAAGACCAAACACAAAACTTGGAAGTCTGCTTCAAAGCAATTCTATTCAAAAATTCTATATCTTTCCGATAGACCTCAAAAAATGAGTCTTTTTCTCTATATATATCTCAACCACCTTGGAATTCCCTTATGAATGGGAATGCAACAAGCTTCAGATGGTTGAAAAACCTAACCCTAAAAGAATAAGAGACAAAATTAAAAATAAAATACAACCAACCTTTAGGCAGTGGAAAGACAAAACTTCCTCAGACTATTGTACATCCTCGGCCGCTTGAAAACTAACACCTTCAACTCAAGCATTTATGATATCTCCTTGAGTTTTTATGAGATATGGTGACCACCATTTTAGGCTAACCTACACCATTCTTAAATGATAGCTTATCATCCATGTATTCTAAGATCAAGTGTCAGGTGTGTCAGATGTCCTTCTCATTCTTCATCCAAAATGTCTAAGTCAACTGCGATAGATCTAACTTTTTTGGGCTTTGTCAATACATCCCATGTAGTTACTTCTTCAGTTAATGGCCAATTAAAATCCTGGACAAGTTTTAATTGTGCTTTTTATCTCTCCCACCTAGCATTCATAATTGCTTTGACATATGTTACAAATTTGGTGAGATCTGCCTCTGCCTTAATAGCTTCATCTAGGGTTTTGTTGAAGCTTTCTAAATCAACATTATTATCTTCACCTAAAAATGCCTCTTTCCTAGGAAACAAAAGATCAGCATCTGATCTCCACTGATCAAGGCTCTTTATGACTCTATATGTACTCAAAATTGAGGGGATGAATTTGTTGGAATAGGAGTTGAGCATTGCTATCTTAGCCTCTATTGGGAGTTCCCTTTGATCTTCAACCTGTAGATTTATACTTTGATGGATAACTTTTAATATAAATTTGACTCTATCACCACTCCAAAGTCTACAAGGAAGAGGGCCAATTAACAAGGATCAACAATGAGATCCTCCTACACTTTGAGCCTAAATGCTCAGGTAGATGTACCCTTGACTCACTTCTCCAAAGGAGTCTCAAAAAAATATACAACTATACCCCTTACTAATTGATTAAAGATTTTATCATTTATATGTGTGTGTGATTAATGATGATGGACTACATCCAAAGAAAAGATCAATGCCTTATCCCAGGGAAAAGAGTCACTTAATAACATATATTAGCCTAAAACCTTAACTCAAATACACATGAACTCAGAGTAAGTGATTTGCCTATTACTCCCCTGACTCCCAAATATAATCATCAAATTCCAATCTAACAATGAACTCACTGAAATCACCCTAAAGGCTTTAATCCTAACTTTTTTAGGAACTCCAAGATGATCTCACAATACTCTTTTTTTACCATATGCTAATCCACTTTGTGACCTTAACATATATGAATCCACAATCAGAAAAAGAAGACAATCAGAGATCTGAGATAGGAATTCAAGTGTATTCTCATTAATTTTTAGAATCAATACATTACCAAGTCAACAAAATGCAAAGAGAAATAGAACCCTGAATCCAAGCTCTCCTTTCTTAGTATAATACCATCAACAACAACTAGGGACCAAAAATAAATTTTTGGAACCCACACAAAGTCAAAAATCCTACAAAATATACCCCCAAGTCATCTTGGAAACCCAAAATAGGTTGCAACAAGCTACAGATGATGAGGGTTAGGGTTTCAACCACCCAACCAACTAGGAATGGTCACAAATTTATTACAGGGGAAGAAACCCAGGCAACCAGGAGAAATAAAATCTCGAAGTGATCCTCAATCATGATAAATTCTCTGAGAAAGTACTAAGAACCACAAAACCACCCAAAATGTCAACTTGTTTGGCCACATGCAACACGCCTCGAGCATAAAAAAAATATTATAGACCCCTGCAAATGATCATGGCACACCTTGGACCACACTGCAACAACAAACAAATCATCTCTTACCAACTCTAGTCACTTCTGCATTGAATTTTAGTCCTTCTGGTCGCAAGAGACCCTTTACAAATTTGAATTTGAAATCAAACAGTCAAATCCATGGCACTTACCACATATCAGCGGTCAATATTTGAATTTAGGTCAACTTTATATCGTGACCGTTCGATCTCTCCCTTTCGCGAGTCCTTTTGTCTTAACTCTATAGGAATTCTAGTTTACATTTAGCAACCACGCGACAAAAGCTTTCTTATTCACAAAATAAAATCTTAACCCACCATCTAACTTAGTGATTTAGCGGTCAAAGGGAAACAATTAACCCCAATCCATCTGGAAAACTGGCGACTGAAGGTTTTCACCAGTTCGTGAAACACTTTATAATACTGCCAAAAAGTTTAGCGATTACGCAAATGCCTATTCGCTAAACCACTAAAACATTTAGAGTACCGCCACCTTTCCACACAAATAAGTGAAACCCTTGTAATATATTGGAACCACCAAATGCTTTATCAAGACCACCAAAAGACTTTTGATAACCCTAGGCCCACCTAAACATCTGCCACATGTCACAACATCACTCACTACAATCGCTCGGTCACCCCTGACATAGGACCCACTGACACGTCCAAGTAAGATGTGAGATCAACAGATGGCACATGATCTTAAGGGGTAGGAATATTCCTTAAGATCATGCGCTGACTATTGATTGAAAAACCTTCTCTACAGGCCCCACTGACAAGATCCTTCTCAGCAACACACTGACCAATGAGAGAACGCCAACTATGCCAACATGGCAGTGGACCCATGTTACTTTATCACTTTTGAGGAAAGTAAGATCGATGGCTAGTGTAAGATCTTAAGCCTTTGACAAAACCCATGAGAACTTATGCCCATAGTCGATCTTCTACAGATGTCAAGACCCTCTGACGCATCCAGAAACCAAGTCCCATTGACAACCTGACATTAGATCCCAAATTGATAGCTGTCGCATGATCACGAAGGGGAAGAATATTCCTTGCAATCATGGGACAACCACCAGATCATCAAGTGACTGACAACATGACCCCACCCTGCCGCATAGGCCATTTCAATGAATCATGAGCTACCATGTTGTGAAAATCGGCAGTCGGACATGCAACTTTTCCTTTATTCTAATACAACCCTACCACTTTATTACTTCTTTTTGCCAATGAGGAACTGCCATTTGTGCATATGTGTCAATGGACCCACCTACTTGAGAAGCTCTACCATAAAGGAGAATCAACGATCATCGTAAGATCGCATAGCTCTAAAAAATCCCTTGCGCTTTAGTGACAACCATTGGATCAAGATGGTGTCAGAAGGTTGGGCACAGTAAATATTAGGGGGCATGACTTAGGAAATATTAAAGCACTACCGAGCTTGCAGACTTAGGAAAAATTAATTTGGGAAACTTAGGCAAATTGGTGAATACTAAAAGGGTCCTGAAAACATTAGTCACAAGATTGTATAACAATAATAAAAAGATTCACGTGATCACACAACAAGGGGGGGAACAATCAAGGACATGAAAATTGGGACCCTTAAGTGACCCAAAAGTTAACCTAAAATTAGAACAAGGCCAGGGTAATACAAAGGGTTTTCAAACCAACAGCTAGTTTTTCAAAAATTGAACTAAGGGTTTAAGGCAGAGACCTAAAAACAAACGCAAAGACCAGGAGAAAAGGGCCAAAGCCATGAGATTTTTTCTGAGTGATAACAACCTCAATCAAATTTTCCTTTCTCTTGAAAAGTGGTAATATGGCTTTAATTTTGTCAATCTCCTCACCAACTCTTCCAACTGTCTCTGGTATGTCACTCCCCAAAGATTGAGCAAAAATCAATCTTTCAAAAAGTGGTGCTCTGACAGACCACACTGTATGAAATCCACTCAAAATTTACACATAATTATTGACCTCTTTTTGTAATTCAGGCAATTCCATAAGCATTAAAGACTAGATCAAACTTTATCCTTAATTGTATTCATTTTGTGCTACAAAATACTTAATAGGGCCTGTAATATAGCCTCATTCTTTTCATCATTTATCTTCTTTAACTCTGTAGCCACCTCCTTTATCATTCCTTGTGCCTCAATCAATGCAGGCTACTCAGGAGGTGCAGGAGCTATTATAGAAGTATTGATAATTTGTAATTGCAGCTCCGCTACATGCTTTTCTAATGCTGTTACCTTTATAATCTATAAATCCCTATCCTTTACAAGGGCACTGTAATCACTTAAAAGAGCACCATACCTATCAGACAACTACTTTGTCTTATCTTCATTCAATTTGGAAAATTGGGTCAAAACCTGAGATATCTCAAGGTCCCCTATATTGTGGATAGACCACATAATATTATCACCTTCTGATTGCTCTTTTACATTCAAAATTTGTGGCTTCTTGTCTTTAGAGTAAAGACTCCACATGGCTAATGCCTGATTCTTTGGGCTATACCCAAATCCCTTGATTATATCCCCTACTTGGGTCTCTGAGGACAGAGTGACATCCTCATGTCTCTTTATTTGATCTATTATAAAATTAGAATACAAACTCCATCCAGGCACAAGTAACATGTTGCTCTGTCTAACTAATTTACTAGCCTCATCAAGAGTAAAGCTTTCAGCCTCTGGGTCATATTCTTTTAATTGTTGTACTGCATCATCTAGCACTTGACCCTCTTTAGTTATTTGCACATTAGATGCAACATGTTGTTGCTTTTGCCAGATCAAAAAGCTTTTGAATTCACCTGAATTAACAAAATTGTCATCATTCAGGAATGCATCCTGCTCAATGATTCTTTCATCTTGGCCTAAAGCCAGAGGCAACTCTACATGTTCAATCTCATACCTCTGTTGTCTTTTGGCCTCTCTGACTGCCTTCCTTATTTCATGATGATGAAAGCTAGTTCCTATGTAGAGGGCACTTACTCTATCTTTCTTCTTCTTCTTTCATGGCTCTCTAGCTATTAACCTTATCTTCTTCTATAGGGGCTCAGTGGTGTCATCAGAGCTGAGTAACTTAGTGACGTCAATGGCCTCATTTCCCTCTTCAGTCCATGCAACCATTGGTTTCTCCATAGGGGGTGGGCTATATATTGGCTCGCCACCATCACTATCTTATTCACATTCAAAATTAGAGTAGGTTTTTTTACCCTTATCAGTATCATCAATTTGATCCCTCATGGATTCTACTAATGTGTCAAATTGATCCATCATCTACTGAAGTCTCTGGAGGTAAGGAAAAGTGGGAAAGAAACTCCCAAATACCAACCCTTTTCCTTTTAACTCCCTTTCAATTTTAAATAATCAATCCAATTGTTGTACTCTTTTCTCTACTTCATCATCTTCAATGATGTTTCTGATCACATCTTCCTCTGGATATTCCTCATGTTGCTTATTAAAAGGAATGGTAGGCATGTAATATCTCCTAGAAAAAACTATAAAACCTTCCATATCCACATATTTGTATGGTGCTACAAACATCGTGTATTTCTCTAACCAATCATTTACCTTACTGAAAGCTCCCTTCCCAATTGTAAGCTAGTGCATTTTGAAGTGCCAAGGTGTGAAAGTCCCTTTCTTGTGGGGAGCCAAATGTTCTTTATGTGTCAACATGAGTTTCCAAATAAACTCTAAAAATGCAATTCTTGGTGGGACAAAATATGGAAGCAAATGGGGAGGCTGAGGGCATCCATAAACCCTAATCATTGTATAACCCTTATCATAAAAAATGTCTCCCCAATTGTCATTATGGAAAAATTATGGAAATTTGGCTGAGTTTATTACATAGATGTTGTCATTATGGAAATATATGATCCATATGAAGATCACACAAGTCAGAGAGCAAGTATGATAGAGCGCATTGCAAATTTGTCTAAGTGTGAGACAGTGTTTTACCAGTGAACCTAGATATAGTTTTTGTTTGCAACATTGACTGGAATAATTTTAGTGCTTATGCACTTGAACATAGACTCTATGATGACTATTGATCACCCATATCAGAGTGCAAGTCAGTATGACATGTATGGAAGAAGTTATGATAGTTTTACCGAAGACAGTTTGAAGCTGACAGGATAGAATATGAAGACAAAACTAGTAAAGAGATAAGGGATTATTTTGTTTATCAAAATAATGACTTAACAATATAAAGGGATGCCATCCTAGATGTTAAATCTTGGATAAAGCTATTTGGTATAAATGTAAATGTAATTGCAATCGTAATTAGAAAGATGTAATTGAAACAAGTAGCAAGTAATTGTAGTAGTATGATGCGAAGTATATGAAGCATATGTAATAGCGATAGTGAAAGAGCAGCGAAGTGATATTGATGCAAGTAGTATATGGTTATGTACCTTAACCTATTTTTTAATAAGTGTATATTGTACATTACTTGTCTGGGCAATGGGGTCATTTGGTAATCACATTTTGTACTATGACTCCTAATAGGGTTGAGGCTTCTAACAAGGCCTATAGTCCCTTAACCAGGACTAATACACTATATGTTTGTAATAGACTCCTAATAGGGTCAACATCCTTAACAGGATACTCTTGATTAGTGTATCTTTGTGGGTACCATCCCCACTAGGGTTTTCCCTTGGCCAAGGTTTCCTCTAGAACAAATAATGTGTTATGAGTTCTTTATTGTTATGCATGTTGTTTAGCTTCTTATGTTATGCATGTATAAAGGTAATGTGTTATATCCATAATTGGGCAAAAGATAAAGTTTGTATAATACTGATTCACCTCCCCCCTCTTAGAATTCCCTATTTCTAATAGAGTATCCCTATGGTGAAATAAGTAAACATGCATGATCCACATACCTTTGCAAATCTTGTAATATCCATGTAACACGATGCTACAGAATGTTACAATTTTTTTAAAAAAAATTTGTTGTACATATTTTTTGGGACTTAGCCAATTTTCCCATATGTTGCCACAGATGATAAAGGGGGAGATTGTTAGAAATTTGGATGAGTAGGATATCATGATGAAGTCATTATGGAAAAATATATTCATTGTTAAGACAAAATGATCTAAGGAGGAAGTTCTAGATGAGAAACTATGAAAATTATCTAAGTATAATAATGTTTATCTATCTACACAGATAATGTTTTGATCAGATAATTTCATAGAAGTACTTTCACTACACACATACTTGAACAGAGATTATAAAAGGTATATTGAAGCTACATCTAAGAGCACAAGACTATATGACATGTACCGAAAGATATATCAATATTTTTCAGAGATAATGTTGAGCCAACTAGAATAGAGAAATGATTAGTAATTGATTATTTTGAGTTAATGGATTATTTTGTTTATCAAAATAATGACTTGACTAATTAGGGGCAACATCCTAGATGTTAAACCAAAGGCAAAAATAGTTAATATTATGTTTTGATAACACAGAAGACGACTAATAAGGTATAATTGAGATAGCTAGTATAAAGAAGAATATTATATTATACGAAGTTGTAAGTAAGTTGTAATAAGTATTATCTAAAGTTGTAAATAAATTCTGTATTGAGGTATTATGCAAAAATTGATATATGATCAGATTAGTGTGATTTGATAGCAAGTTTTGTGAAGAGCCTACAAGTTAGATCAATATATTGAAGATATTCAGCAGCAGTAAAAGGTTTTCGTATTCTATCTTTTGTATTGAAGATTATCACTGTATATTTCATGTTTGGATAGTGAGCTCATCTTGCATACATTCATATTTGGTAATAGAACCTCCTAACAGGGTTGAGGCATTTAAAAAGGCCTAAAGTCCTCTAACAAGGATAGAGACACTATGCAGGATTAATTGACTCCTTACATGGTCAATATCTTTAACCATATACTTTTGATTAGTAGATCATTTGTGGGTATCATCCCCACCTGGGTTTTCCCTTGGCCATGGTTTCCTTGAGAAAAAACATGGTGTTATGAGTTCCTTTATTTTATGGTTGTGTTTATTATTTAGTTTATTTAGTTTAGTTTCTTATGCAAGTTACAAGTTAATTTCATATATCCATAAGTGAGCAATAGTAAAAGTTTGTGAAATATTGATTCATCCCCCCTTAGTATTTCCTATTTCTAACAGTAAGATCGTATGGAGCCAAAAATGCCCTTGCATTAGTTGACATTACATGAGGTTGAATTTGGAGTGGGTTAGGATTTCTTAATCCTCATGCTTAATATTAAGCTAATGTTTAGGGGGTGACTATTCTTGTATTAGAGGGAAAGTGGGAGAATATGGAGGATGTAAGTGGTAATTGAGAGAATCAGTAGAGAGATAATTAGTTAATCAAGGTTAATTAACTAATTAAGTGAGGTTAGTATGTGTGAATGGGTTGGCTTTTGTTAGAATTCAAGGTTAGGAGTTTGGAGGTTTGGTTACATGAGGGTTAAAGTTAGGAGCCATGTACTCAAATTGAGTTAAATGTATTATTTAATTCCAAGTGGGAGGAGAAGGATTTATGAATTAATTTAAATAGATAAAAGTATTTATTAAAATTAAAAGAGGAAGGGGATTTAATTAATTAAATGATTATGGGTTGCTATTAGATTAACTAGACTATAGATAATGAATTAAATTAATTTAACTAGAAGGCTAACATTAATCAATTAAATAATGCATGATTATTTAATTAAATTTGTTAACCAAATTTAATTAAAACTGTTAATCAAATTTAGGTGCCTATATTTTTCCTCTCTTTGAGATGGTGTTATGTAGTATGATAATTTCAATGAAAAATAAGACATAGACCTAGAAATAAATTGATTGAATTATAAAAGGTGCCCCCGTCAATCAGAAGAGTAACTAGGAGGAACATTATGGGGGATGAGGATGATGATGCCCCCTTGAGAGGACAAGTGGGTTGAAGAGAACACATGTGTACTCTCAAAATGGATGGGAGGATGAATAAATGATGAGTGAATGATGAGAATACAAAGATTTAAGAAGCTTGAGGTGGAACCTCCCAAATGGTAGATTTCATGTAGTGAGCACTTATTCTGGTTTAACAATATCCAAGACTTACCAAGGTTTTATAGAACCAAGGCCTTGTCATAGATGTTGGATGGGACTGACTCAACAAAAATAAAATGATTAAACCAACATCACACAAATCCATGAAGCAATAAGGTGGATACAATGGTAGAAAAAATAGAAAGCAAGTGACATGCCCTAAGTAAACTATGTGACCACGAGTATTGGATGTTGGAAATGCAAGGGACACGTCTAAAAACATACACAAACATAAAGAAAAAGATGAATAACTTGCCCCTAGTTTCACCATTCACAATGCATCATGATATAAGGGATTGTGGAGATCATGATGATGTGAAAGAATGAAGCTCAAGATAAAAGATAAAAAAGATCCAAAAGTACCGAAGAAATAACAAGTATCTCAAAAACCTTTTTCCATAGGGAGGATGATGGATGACGATTAATTGGATTGGTCTAATGTGAGGAAGGATAAATATTGGAAAGATTGATGCCAGATTATTAAACTAAGACTCCTATGAGAAGACAAAAGAAAGACACTATAACCTCAAAGGGGCTATGGGATAATTGTTGAAGTACTAGCTGTATAGGGACAAAGACCATGATGACACAAGGACTGACTGATATAATAGATGAGACCTAAAGAAACATATGTACAAATGAGACTAGGTGGAGAAACAAATGATGTTGTGTACAAAAAAAAAGTTACAATATCTACAAGGGATTATGGATGATTCTAATGATGAAAAGATATATGATGTCATCCTAGTTGAGATGGAAAGACATTATGGAATGATGGTCAATAAGGTGATGTAGGAATGATATATCTTGAAACAACATAAGGATTGGCAAGGATGCACCCCAATGATGATGATTCAATCATGACAAAGGTTAACACAAAGGTTGAGAATAAGAACAAGAATGTGATAGGATGAGATTATTAGTGTGCAATTTTAGATAGCTAGAGGAGATGGATAGGATTTGCATGTGATTGTAGATGGATAGGAACATTGAGATATGAATAGAGCAAGATCATGTGATAGAAAGATGGAGGATTATTGGGAGGGTTTGAGGATGGAAGTATTGATAGACATGGATTGATGGATGGAAGGATTTTAGTAAAGGAATGGAGGAAGATAAGGATTGGAAGATGAAAGGATGGATGACAAGATGAAACTAGAACAAGGATGAGGAGATGGGAAGATGGAGGTTATAGGGTCTCCAAGGAATATGTCACTAAGGAATAGGATTCCCCCACTTAGGATAGGTCATGCATGAGGAGGCATTAGGAGGGGTACAATATGTTGGAAGATAGGATGACAAGAGGATGAGGGAGGTATATGTAAGCTAGGATGATGTGTGAATTGTTAGAAAGTAAAGTCCACCAAGAAAACTAAGAGGGGCAGGGGGTGAATGAGTTATTTGATAAAAAATACTTTTAATAAATTTATTAGATCTCAAATATGTAACCAACATAAATATCAACCATATAAAGGTAAACATACACAATGATAGAAGATATGTTAACTAGGGAACCTCTTGATTTGAGAGTAAACCTCGGTGGGGATGGTACCCAAAAAAGATGTACTAATATGAACATTCCTTGTTAGAGGATGGACTTTTTTAGGAGTCTATGTAATAAATTCAGTAGATATCAGTCCCTCTTAGGAGACTTTGAATCCTTGTTAAAAGATCCTAACCCTGTTAGGAGTTAAGGAAGGAAAAAGGACCAACTATCCAAATAGCTTTAGGGGAAAGATCATTGAACTCACTGTCCAACTGATCTTTGGATTATCATAATAGAATAATACCAACAACTACCAATCTCATCAACTTATCTTCACTCCTCTCTTTGTGCTAAAAGTACACCAAATACTTTACCAGATCTCAATACTAGATTTGCTCAATTCATATAAAGCTTTTTTTAGTTTACATACCAATTGTTAGAAAGTAAAGTCCATATAAAGATTTTTTCAGTTTACATACCAATTGTTATAAAGTAAAGTCCATATAAAGCTTTGTTCAGTTTACATGCCATGTCTCCTTGAGTCAAAGGAAAACCTTCAGGTTTCTCAATGTAGACTTCTTCTAATTCTCCATTCAGAAATGCTGACTTCACATCCATCTGATACACTTTGAATTTCTTATAAGCAGCATAAGCCAAAAACATTCTTACCGCTTCAATTATTTCAATAGGTGAAAATGTTCCTTCATAATAAATTCTTTTTGTTGTGAGTATCATTTACATAGTTCAATCTTGTTTTGTTTCTTACAACTTCACCTTGAGTTCTTCCTTAATTTCTTGAATATAATTATCATCTTTACAAGATTCATCAGTAATCTTAGGTTCAATTTGAGAAATCAAACATAGTTCATCTTGTACACTATTTCTTGTCATAACTCCTTTTTCTTTGCTCCCAATAATCTGATCAATAGGATGATTCCTCATCATATTCTTATTAGGTGTCACTGTCTTAGTTCTTGCTTCAACCTTAGGTTCTAGTCTTGGTTCTCCTATTATTTCCTCAATATGAATCTCATTCTATAAATCACTGTCAGTTTCATAAAAAAATTCAATATTTTTTTGATCAACTCTAGGAAGAACTTCTTCATCTGAATCATAATAAAATATTCTTTCCCTAATTCTGAATTTCTCATCTACTTTAACATTTGTGCTCTCAACAATAGTCTTAGTTCTTTTATTGAAACATATATAAGCTTTTTTTTTTGAATAACCAATAAATATACCTTCATCACTTCTTGGATCAAACTTACCAATTTCTTCATCTCTCTTAATATAACACTTATTTCCAAAAATTTTGAAATACTTAAATGGTGGTGCATGTACAAACCATAATTCATAAGGTTTCTTTTATGTATCTATTATGATTTGTACCCTGTTCATTGTATACACTACTTTATTCACTACTTCTATCCAGAATGTCTTTGCTATATCATTATCAAATAACATAACTCTTATTTCCTTAGTTACTAATTTGTCTCTTCTTTCTGCAATACCATTTTGTTTAGGTGTTCTAGGGGCTGAAAAATATCTCTTAATCCCATTCACTTCAAAAAATGTATTAGGGTATGTGCAAGATCATGAGAGGCCAAACTATGCCCTTAAGTGGCAATGAAAAATCAGCAAATCAGGGTTAGTCAACTTGACATGAAAATTTGAACTAGCTATCAACCTAATAACAAAAATTTGTAATAGTAGAATTTGTAGGAAATTGAATGTAGTTTCTAAAATACTAGGCCTTTTCTAAAACAAAATTAATATAATTGGTGAAAAGTATAGACTTCAATGTAGTAGTACAAAAATTTCAAGAAAAAATAAGAAGTAGGTGTATGTCTAACCACCTTAATCATGATCAAATGATAATATTTTTTTTATAAGATTTTATATATAAGTATTATACTTTTTCTCGATTGTGACACATATTTTTTTGTAATTTTATTCCAAAAAAAATTAATTATGAATTTTCTGCTATAACATTTTTAGAATAAAAAATATCCTGTGTCTGACCACCTTAACTCATTCAAAACTTTACAAAATTCAATTTTTATCTTTTTTCCTTATAGTAGGCAAAGCATAGAATGTGATGCATTTTTTAGATTTCAAAAATGTTATATCGTCTAAAAGTTATAGTCATTTTTCAATCAGTATATAAATCAACACTTTAGAGGTAACTCAATTAGAAAATAACTAATAAATAATTGTAAGGTATAACTTGTTCAATCATTTGTAATGTCTAATTAAACATAGGGGTCAGTGTCTTTAAGATCTTCCATATGATTTCATCTTTAGTTTTGTTTCCTTCATAGGCTTTGATACCTCCAACAATCTCTAATATTGTACCAATATAACTTCTAACAGATTTGAATCTTCCCTCATCTTTTCATCTTCAAATAAACATATCCAATTTTTTAACCTTATTCTCTTAGCACGTATATCACCTTCAAAATTACATTGTAAAGCTAACCAAATTTTATGAGATGTCCTTAGACTTTCTACCTGATTGTATTCATTCTCAGGAAGAGTTGACAAAAGTGCTTCCATAGAAAGTATGCAACACATAAATAGATCTCTTTCTTTATTAGTGCAGTCTTTGATTTTGTCTTCTTCAATGATAGTTTTTCCATTCTTTGTAATCAACCAATATCCTGATCCTAAACATAGCAAACATGTCTTCATTTTTTCTTTCCAGCTGTCATAGTTAACTCCATCAAACTTATGACTTTCTTTTCTGAAATGACTCACCATAGATATCCTTAAGCTATTAAAATTTTCCTTCAAGGACCTTCCACTCTAATACCAATTGTTAGAAAGTAAAGTCCACCAAGATAACTAAGAGAGGGGGGGGGGGGGGGGGTGGGGGGGGGCTGAATCAATTATCTGATAAAAATAACTTTGAATAACTTTATTAGATCTCAAACATGTAACCAACATAAACAACTACCATAGAAAGGTAATCATACACAATGACACAAGATATGTTAACTAGGGAACCTCTTGATCATAGAATAAACCCTAGTGGGGATGGTACCCACAAAAGATGTACCACTATGAAAATTCCTTCTGAGAGGATGGACTCTGTTAGGAGTCTATGAAATACATTCAGTACATATCAGTTCCTATTAGGACACTTTGAATCCCTGTTAAAAGATTCTAACCATATTAGGAGTTAAGGAAGGCAGAAGGAACCACTATCCAAATAGCTTTAGGAGAAAGATCATTGAACTCACTATCCAACCAATCTTTGTATTATCTAAATAGAATAATACCAACAATTACTAAGCTCAACAAATTATCTTCACTCCTTTGTCTGTGACAAAACTGCACCAAATACTTTATGAGATCTTCTCAATTCCCATATCCTCTTACAACATCAACATCATCATATCTCTCTACCACACTTATAATCAAGGAAAAAAATCCTTCCTTTATACCTCACTCAAATAACTTACAATTGAGTTGGCTAGCCAGGCTTAACCAAATACAAAATATAAATCATTACATGTCATATAATATTTCATAACCACATAAAAATTTTCAGCTTCCAAACTTAAAAACTCTTCACAAGTGCAACCTTTGACTATGTCGTCTCATCTAGGTCACCTCTAAAATGTCTTCAACCTTTGTATAACTTTTCATGTCCAGATTCTATCCCAATCAGGAGATATAATTTGGTTATCACAAGCTGCTTCTTAGGAACACTGTCAAAATATTGTTTCCACTAGATTACTAATAACTGTCATGAATAATTGAATTTTTGTATGTGCTTTTAACCATAATCTTAGGAAACAATAAGAAACATGGCCTCAACGCTACATAGCTTCATCTGCAATTATCCATGTACGCTAATTCAAACACTATCTACTTCTCGGATAATCTTCAGTAGATCAATGTGTTGACATCAATGACAAATACAATCATGAATGCACTATACAAATGTTATATAACTACTTGAATACTCCCCCATAGGATATATTCAACATTCATACCTAACATGAATGAGGTAGGTGGATGGAAGATAAGATGATGGTTGAATGAGGTAGTGAGATAGAGGATAAAATGATGGGTGGATGAGGTTGACAATGATAGGTGAAGGGATTATTTGGCAGGAAGGATGGGTGAATAAGAATAAGTGGCTGACAATTGTGATGGTGAAATGGATTCCATAGGTGTCCAAATCATGTATACATGGTGGCCTTTATTATTCTTTTATCACTTGATCCAAAGGAGGATGGAGGAAGTGCAATGCCTAATATTTGATAGGTATGAGAGAAAAATGGGATGGAGAAAGTGATGGATAGGATATGCTAGAAGAACTTCCACCTAGGTGTGGAGAGAAACTAGATGGACGGATTACACATAATGCCTATTTGCAAGGTTTTCATCATGGTACTTGTCCAAGGTTCTTGTTTGCTTGTTTTACCAATGGACAAATGTTTCTCTTTACTTTTTCTTTAATACTTTTTTGACTTTTTAGAGAGTGTTTAGGAGGGATTATTATCTATGGAATGATAAGGAGGATATGCATGGAGGAATCAAGCATCAAGCTCATTATCAAGGTAATAGGATCCCATTTGGAGTGTACATTATATGTTGGTACAACCTTATTTTGGATGAGTATAATCTTATGCAAAGGCATCCATATATTTAGGAATTCCTATGTATTGTATGTAATTTGATCAATACGTTCTATTTGATTATTTGATCATTTGATCATATATCATATTTGTCTCTCTTCTGCTATCTCTTGAGCTTGTAGATCTTGGGTTTTTTTTTTGGCATTAGAAAAATTCTTATAGATTTCAATGTTGATCTACATCAAGTGGTCATGTATAAGCTCTTAGCTCTACCGAATTTATTCTCATGGGTGCCAACACAAAACTACTTACACTAACAACAAAAATATGCCTCCTTTGTCCTCTTTTTAATTTATTTCTTTGCATTCAAAACAGATTTTGTTATTTTTATTGAATAGATATTGTTGGTGAAAGGATCACACAAAGGACAAGAGAACTACAACACTCTTATCTATTATCCAATATTATCATAGATAAAATTGTTTTACGATTTGTAATAAGTTCAACTGTTAATTTTTGTAGCACACACAAAAGACTTTGAAGATTGAAAATAGGCTTCAATATTTAATCTAAGTAATGATTTACTCCACTCAAACATGTGATCATAGGTGTATATTAATCATGTGATACAACACAAAAGAAATGAATAATAGATCTTGGTTCATGAATCACAACTAAGACCAAGAAAATCACACCCACCTCATCTACTAACTTATTTATCACTTATAAAATAATATTACAATTCACATTGTGTTCAAATGCTAATTGTTAACACATAAAAAATAATTTAAAGATTAAAAGACAATCTTCTATAAGTTAAAATAATTAGAAAATCAATCTAAACAATATTTCATTATATACACAAACATTTACTAATGATTGTCGATATTATCATGAAATGTAATTCCAAAAAAAAATTGATATCACATCTTACTAATAGGTGAAGACTATAAAGAACTAAGAGAATTACACCAACTATTACCTAATATTATTATTTACTAGCAATCGCACCTTGGTGTGCAATGGGTACGTTGTATTAATGTTGGACAAACAAAAAATGCATTCATTTAATTGGTGGCAATATTGTATCTAAAGGGGTCATTGTCAACATGTCTTTTGAATCAAGCACATCATGAATTTGTGGTTGTTTCTATAAGTATTGGGTGAGAGAGGAATGAAGCCTCAAGCAGACTACAGAAAAACTATAGTAATTTTAAAGACATTAACTAAGAATATTTTTATTTTTATTTTTTTGTTTTGGTAGAGAACATTTGTATTCTATAGTGACTTAACTATTTATAGACAATACATGTGTTTAAGGCTTGTGTTAATTCTTCTTAATAATGATTCTACAAGTGCGGTTGCTTATGAATATTAGCAGAACTATTGTTATTGTAGAGCTAATAAAATGGGAGCCAACTTGCTAAATTTGAATACCAAAGAATCTATGGTGATAATTTTAATAACTATTTGAAGGAATATTTGCACTTGTATTAATAATATGAGTGGAATTTGATAATCTTTTCTCATCTTCTTGACTTGCAATGGAAATGATGGTATGCTAAGGATATTGATCAGCCTCCAAGCATTCCCATTTACCATATTGATTAGATCATAGACATCACATTACTTTGCCATTGCAGTATTAGTACTAATATTAACACTAAGTATAATTATTATTATTATTACCTCCATGAGAGAACTATAGGGGAGGGCTCTTTGTTTAAGCAATGATTAAACTCTTTTCCCTAACCAATCAGAAGCTTTCATTTGCTCCTACATATTTTTATTTTAAAGGAGAGCTATTCAAACATGCCCAAATGTTAATTGAAGGGAAATTTGGCTAGCTCTTATTGGTAATACTGACATCCCTGCAAAAAACAAGTAGGGAATGTAATTTCCCAAGAAAAGAACACATCACTTTCATTGTAGATGGAACAGAACACCAGATGGCTCCAGACATGTCAGGGGCAGACAATTCTATTTGCATTCTAATCTATTCATGATTGGACCTGGATTCAGTGACTACACACTATCAGAAGCACAACTACAACTAACTTCCTTGAAAGAAACTCCATTTAAATCTATTTAGAATAGTGATGTAGGTTTTAGTTTGTTGACAACTTTACACGTTGGTAGTTCCCCAATGCAAAGATGTATAGGCAATATGTTAACATGTGGATGGACTGAACACGAAACTGGTAAACATTTAAGATCAAAAACTAAAGACTCTTCCATACTGCTTTTCAACAGATGTTAACCTATTATCTCTTGGTTTATGTTTTCTTAGATTAGGTTTATTTTAGATTATTTTTAGTTTATTACCTATTTCTATTGCAGTAGTTTTGTGTAACAGTTTATAACTGTTGTTGCCACTTCTTTATATTTTCCTTGTTACATTTGATGCAGTGATGTATGAGAATAATAAATTCTAATATACTTTTCTAGTTTCCCAATCTTTCAGATATTTTCAATCTCAGGCTAACAGTGGTATCAGAGCTTTGGAATACATTCATATGTGAATTCTTTTTCTTTTATTGAAGATTGGAGCCATTTTCTAGAAGAGAAAATTGATTCAGGTGAAATCAATTTATTTAGTTTTTTAAAGTTTTTACAACTTGTTTTCTTTGCTAAATTATGGCAAGAAAATTTGGGCAGTCATTTAAATTTGCATACTGTGCAAATTATGTTTTTATTTTTATTTTTATTTATACAATGCAATCTATTGTTTCATTGATTGGGGAAACATTATCTGAAAAAGATAATTGGATTGAATGGCATAGAAAAGTAGAAAATACACTTATTTTTAATGATTTATGGAATAATATATGTAATGGGAAAACTCATCTTACAGAACAACTGATGCTAAGGAAAAAGAGATTTGGCAATATAAAAATTCAAAAGCTTTGGCTTTAATAAGAGCTTCTGTTAATAGAGATGTGTATCGACATATACAAGGATGAAAATTTGCTTGGGATTCCCTTCACAAGTTAAAAAATTTATTTGATTCTCATTCAGAATTAGAGTTTATTCAATTACAGTTAAAACTATTTAATCTTGAGTTGAAAAATGGTGATGTTATGAGTCTAGCTTCTGAAATTAGAGCTATAAAACAAGATGTTGATGCTGCTGGTGGGAAAGTTGATATATATCTCACAGCTTTTATTAAAGCGCTTCTTCCCACGCATTCCACTTATCGAGAGTCTCTTCAAGCAAGCAACCAATTGAAAACCATCACTTCTGCTGGTGAGAAAGCATTTGGAAGAAAAATAGAAAATACCAGTGAAAATGTTTGTTTTGCTCATCAAGAGAAACCCGTAAATAATATCTCTTCTAGAGGTGCTTTTAGTGATAGACGAAAAGGTAGAGGTCAATGGAGGAAAAATGATAATCAAAATGATAGACAATTTTTGCATTGTAAAAGATGTGGTAGAAAAGGTAGTCATGAAGCACATGAATGCAAGCTCGCATGGGATAAGATTGAAAGTTTTAAAGAAAATTCTTTTAAACAAAAAGATAAAATGAAAATTCACAGTGATGATAAATATTCAAATGATAAAATTTTAGGAGTAGCCCAATTTTCTTGTGACAGTTATAGTTATCAATATGTACTTTCTGTTTCAGACTTTTCTTCTAGTTCCTCATGGTATGATTCTTGGATCTTAGATACAGGAGCCACACAACATATGACATTTCGGTGTGATTACTTTGAAAAATTTCATGAAAGTGCATGTGGTCCAATTTATTTAGCAGATAAGTCAAGTCTCAAGCCTATTGGAAAAGGAACTATTTGATTTAAATTGCCTAATCTTCCAGATTTTGTGCTTCATGATGTATTGTATATTCCTTAATTACAACGTAATTTGTTATCACTGGTATTGATTCGACAATAAGGCTACTCTATTTTGTTACAAAATGGACAAGTTATTGTCAGAAAGATATCTAATAATGAAGTTGTATTCACTGGTTGTGAGGATGGAAGATTACTAAAACTAAATGGCACTTCAGCTCTTTCTAAAAATTTTGCATATCTTACTAAAGAAGGTAGTCTATCTCCTAGTCTCTTATGGCATGCAAGATTTGGGCATATTATTTATGATAGCATTCATCTCATGCAAAAGAATGGTGTTGATGGCTTGCCTGTTAAACCTAAAACAATTGAAAAATGTGAAGCATGTATTCTTGCCAAACAACATAGAAATCCTTTTCATCACTCCACTTGGAGAGCACATAGAAAATTGCAGCTGATTCATTTAGATTTATGTGGACCTTTACCAGTAACTTCTGCTGGAGGATCTAAGTATTTCATTTTGTTCATTGATGATTACAACCACATGACTTGGATTTATTTCTTGCAATAAAAATCAGAAGTTTTTGAAAAATTTTAAAAGTTTCATGTCATGATTGAAAAACAAGCTCAATCTCATATTACTACACTTCGAACAGACAATGGTGGAGAAATTACTTCTCTAATTTTTGAGGATTATTTACATCAAAATGGGATTCAGCATCATCTCACTATTCTAGGTACTCCTCAACAAAATGGTGTTGTTGAACAAATGAATAGAACCATCATGAATATGGTTCGCGCAATGTTATATTTTAAAGGAATCCAGTTACATTTTTGGGCTAAAGCAACAAGAATTGTAGTCTATCTTCGTAATAGGTCTCCATCATCTGCTCTCCACCAAGCAATTCCATATGAAGTTTGGTTTGGGTATCCTCCTTCAGTTTCCCATCTTTGGATTTTTGGGTCCACTTGATATGCTTTAATTCCTAAAGACAAAAGAAGTTGCATCATCATAGTTTTAAATGTATTTTTCTTGGTTATTCTGAGTCTTCCAAATCCAATAGGTTGTATGATGAAGTTAACAAGAAATTCATCCTTACACGTGATGTTGTATTTTGTGAAACTTCCAAAAGTGCTAAAAATGTTGCATGTCAATTGAAACAACTTGATAAATCTGAAAAATCTTTTCCTTGGATAGAACATTCTTGTGAGATTTTACATTTTCAGGGGATACCAACTCAATCAAACTCACCTTTAATAGATTCACATGTAGAATCTCTATCCCCAACAGTTCTTACTCAAGATGATCCAACAAATGAACAAGAAGAGACCTCTTCTAATGATGAGCCCTTGAATGCTAATGTATCCTCTAGTCATGAAATGATCTCCTCTTCTATGCAACCAAAATCTTCTCATAAGTGGGCAAAACAAGTTGAGCAGATTTTGAAAGATTTAAGACCTGATGAAATAGGTAAAATAGGTACAAGAAGCTCTTACAAGGCAAGGCTACAAGCTCAATCCGATGTTGTAGAAAACTTGGATTCCATTGATGAACTTAATCTCATAGTTGATTCTGAACCAACATCATATCATGAAGCTAACAATATTGTAGTTTGGAGGCAAGCTATGCAAAATGAATATGAAGCTCTTTTGAAAAATGGCACATGCGAGTTAATTGATCCTCCCCTTGGTTTTAAACCTATTGGATGCAAGTGGATTTTTAGAAATAAATATAAAGCAGATGGTACACTTGACAAACACAAAGCTCAACTTGTTGCAAAAGGTTATGCTCAAAAAGAGGGTATCGATTATGATGAAACTTTTGCACCTACAGCAAAATGGACCACCATTCATGCTTTGTTAGCTCTTGCAGCTCAAAATGGGTGGAACATTCACCAAATGGATGTCAAAATGGCATTCTTAAATGGTGATCTTAAAGAAATAGTATATATGACTCAGCCGGAAGGGTATGCAATCCATGGAAAAGAACACTAGGTATGCAAGCTTATCAAATCATTGTATGGTTCGAAACAGGCTCCCCGAGCCTGGTATGAAAAACTTACAGAGCATCTCTGGAAGTTAAATTTTACACATTTTGAGTTTGATGATGCAACACTTTTTGTTAGAAAGATTGATAATATTATTGTCTATCTTGTTGTTTATGTGGATGATTTATTTATCACTGGTATTGATGAGAATACTATTCAAAATGTGAAAGACCAATTGAAGCAAGGTTTTGATATGACTGATTTGGGCCATCTTCATTACTATTTGGGTATTGAGGTGATTCAAAAACCAAATTCTATTTTCATCAACCAACAAAAATATATTGGTGAGATTTTGCATAAGTTTGGCATGGCTGATTTCAAACCCCTTAGTACTCCTATGGAGCAAAATCTTAAACTCACATTAGATGACTCATCAGCATTGGTTGATGCAACTATCTACAAAAAACTTGTTGGAAGTTTGATTTATGCTACAACTACCCGTCCAGATATTTCCTTTGCTGTTGGAGTTCTTTCACAATTTATGCAACAACCTAGAGAAACTCATTGGATAGCTGCCAAAAGAGTTCTTAGATATCTGCACGGTACTCAACACTATGGGCTTAAATACTCCAAGATAGATCAATTTTCTTTGTTTGGCTATTCTGATTCTAATTATGCTAGTGATTCAACTGATGGAAAATCTACATCTAGTTTTGTAATGCATCTTGGGTTTGCTGCAATCTCTTGGAGATCTAAAAAGAAATCGGTTCAAACTACCTCTTCTTCTGAAGCTGAATATATGGCAGCTTTTGAAGCAACTCAAAAAATCTTATGGCTTTGAAGGATTCTTGAAGACTTGCAGACACCACAGGTTGCATCAACCCCACTCTTCATTGACATTCAATCCACTATAAAAATGGATAAAAATCCAGTATTCCATGATCGCACCAAACACATCAACATGAAGATTCATTTGGTTCGACATTATGTGAAGGATGGCTCTATACACCTTACATATTGTCCCACTGCAAATCAACCGACAGATATTCTTACCAACGCACTGGGCAGAGAAAAGTTTGAGAAGTTTCGAGCAATGCTTGGCATAACCCCTTCAGATTAAGGGGAGGCTGTTAACATATTATCCTTGGGTTTATGTTTTCTTAGATTAGGTTTATTTTAGTTTATTTTTAGTTTATTACCTATTTCTGTTGTGGCAGTTTTGTGTAACAGTTTATAACTGTTGTTGCCACTTCTTTATATTTTCCTTGTTACATTTGATGCAGTGATGTATGAGAATAATAAATTCTAATATACTTTTCTAGTTTCCCAATCTTTCAGATATTTTCAATCTCGAGCTAACAACAGAGAATTTCAAATGGTAGTTCACCTAGTTTTTGTATTACATCATTGCAGCGACCAGTCTGCACATAAACAATCAAAATAGTTGGCGTTTAGGGTTTTTGCTTTCACACGCAAGTGAGAAATATGTGGCCAAATGTTCAAATTGCAGGAAGATATTATAATGATAGTCTCTACACTCTAGTACAACATTATGTTTTTTTTGTTTATGCTTTGGGAGAATTGGTGGGTGGGATTTGTGTTTAAGTGTTTTGCAAAATGGAATTCTTCATGGTTGATCGATTGAAGATATTCGTCGTGCTAACATTATTTTGTTTAAGTGAATTGTGAATGGGTTGCTTAGTGGTTTGGTGTGGATGCATGCATTAATCAGGTGATGACTAACTTATTCATCTTTACTATATGAAATAACAGGGGATTTGTTTGGCTGTAGCTTTTGGCAAACCTCAAGCTGTTATTCCCAAGGAAGCTCGAAATGAAATGCAAGACCAAGATAATGGTACAGAGTAGGGTCTAAATGTGTCAAGGTCAAGAAATTGGTCTCTGCCACGGTCATTGTCATTTGCAGATGGAAGTGATACTTGTAAGAGAGAGCTTTTGAAGTACTCTGTTTCAGATACTCTTCATACTTCAATAGAGAGAATTTGAGAAGGTTACTGCATGAAGAAAGAGATGCTCTCCTCAATCCTCTGTTTTTTCAACAGCATTTTTTTTGATAGTAAATCGTGATTGCATATTCCCCACAGTTGAGGGGGAAAGTTCAAAATTTGGCAATGTTTACATTTTAGGCTATTCTTCACCCGATGTATCAGTTGGGGCAATCTCATCTCCCTAAATAATGTACAAATTATCTCATTAATGGCTGATGGACTTATAATTCTAGCATCTGGTATAGAAGATATTACATAGGACAGTTTTGGCCCATCTATGCTTGGTTGTGTGGCAACAATTTACCTCAATATAGAGATGAAACCCGATTATTGTGTTAGCCACAAATCTCACCATTTCTCAAATTGTTTACTTTTTCTGTGAACTGTTTCATATAAACTTCTTTTTGTTTTCACATTCTGTTCAAATGGCTGATATTTTGCATGGTCCTTTTACAACATTATATTTGTCCTTCAGTGATGGTTTTGTGAGACCTATTAATTATTTTGTGTGGTTCGTCAGCTCATACTACTTTAGTTGCCAATCAAGTGGGGTTGGAAATCCAACCTTGTTATTAGTTCCCGCAAGAACTATAGCGGAGGCATCAACAATTAAACAGCAATTTATTCATTTGCATTCAGCCAATCGAATTGTTCAATGTTTTTATATAGATTTCCTTTCATGCAAGTATTATGCATGACTTGTATCAACTTGCATATTATTTATGGACTAATTTTCATGCAAAATATTTGGGGGCCTCTGATTCGCAATGTAGATGGTGGACAGAGGTATTAGCAACGCTGACGCAAGAGAACGCGCGACAAACTATACCATTGCCAGTAATTTGTAGGGTTAGTAGTGCGTTACAAACGAGGAAAGGGGTGTTTCAATAAATATTATTGTAGTCATCTCTTGAATAGATGGTACGTGGATTCTGCTGCAAGACAGTGCATTGGAGAAAATGATAAATCTGCAAGCGCCTTCTTCCACTCTCCCTCCCTTATAACCCCTTACGTGGTGCTCTTTCCCTAAAACACGTCTCCCTCATGCAGTGCAACAAAAGATGTGTTACGTGGCATTCTGTGCGATAGTCTATATCAGCAACTAATATTAGTTTTTGTAAGGTAAAATAAGGCTATATAAATTATGTCTTTGTGCGTTCTATTATGAAGCCACTATAAAAGAAGCCATGTCAAATCAATAGTGGAAAAACCGTGCATAAAATAGAGACCGCAATGACAAAATAGTGACAGTGATCGAGGATGAAATTTGTTAAAATCAATTTGAACTCCTTTCGAATTTGCAGAGAAGGTTGTATGACTGGTGAAGTACCTTAAGTTTTTTTATTTTTAATACTGATTGAAAGTTAATGCTGTGTGGAAATTTTTTGTTGCTAGTGTGAGAAACTTGATGAATGATCCATTTTTCATATTTGAGTGCTAATTGGCTTATACTTGAGTTGGTCAAGATTGCAGAACCCATTATCTGTTTCATAGTAAGAAATCACAAGAAAAATGTAAATGTAAGTCAAATGAATCCGTGTACTAATTATGAATATGTATGTTCCTGTTTAACTATTTTTTTAAGTTCTTTTGTTAATTTTTGTGCAAATTTTCAAAATGTGATAATACCTGCATAGTGTCTAATGACAAATGAAAATTTGAAGGCTATTTTCAAGGTAAAAGGTTTAAAAGTTAATGCTTTGAAAGGCAACAGGGCGTCAGAATTGGAAACTACAACAAGAGTTAAACGAGGGATGGTTCTACCATTTCAGCCACTAACCATGTCTTTTTGAGGGCGTCAATTACTTTGTTGGCATGCCTCCAGTATGCACAATGAGCCCCGAGATTGATGCCATTTTACTTGATTTGGTGATTGCTTAATTTTCCAATTTGCATTGATAGGCATTATGTCAGTAATAAATGTTGTACTTTAGACAGGGTTGCTGGAATGAGAATTTCAACTTTCTACTGGCTTGTTCAAGTTCCTCAAAATCTGTTCTGGGTTCTCTATTTTTGTTCCCGTTATTATCTTGGGTCTGTTTGAGTTCTTCTTGTTATCCCTAGCATTGCAATTTGGTCCGTGTTTATGACTCATTCGAAATTTGGTCAATTTCGCGTGTCCCGTTGCTATCATACAAAGCAATGAACAGCTGTCAAGAATTCCCTTTTTCCAAGATGGACGGCGGAGAAGCTCCCAATGGTAGTCATTGGGCTCTCCACAACTTGCAACCATCGATCGGCTGATTAACGCCTACGGCGTAATAAAATATTTTTACCATTTATATAGAATTCAATTCTTAGTTTCAACACACGGTCAAAAGTGAGGTCGGACATATTGAATGCATGCAAAAGACTTTAAAAAAATTATGGCAGATACATAGAATTCAACTGTCAGTCTCAAAAAAAAGAGGCATCCGTGAACGTCATTGCAGACGACAATGTTGACTACTTTTTTAATATCTACCCAACCTTCGATGGTTCTTCTCGCACTTTTCTATAAATTGACAAGATTTGTAATTGATCAGAGAAAAATGGCTTCCTCAGAATCTTCCATGGAACTAGCCCATCTCCAGCTCTATGAAATATTTATTTCAGCAGCCAAGCCCATGGCCCTTCGAGCTGCTGTCTTGCTTAACATTCCTAACATCATTGCCACCCATGGTAGTGAAAATCACCTCTGTGTAGAAGAAATTGCTTGCCATATTTCTGCCTCCACAAACAAACCTGCCCACATAACCCAGCTCTCTAGAATCATGAGGCTTCTTGCTTCCATTGATGTCTTCACCGAAGAGAACACTGTAGATGACAGAGGCTCTCCCAAATTCAAATACGGTCCAACTGGCCTCACTAAATTGCTGGCAAATAATGAGCCCCAAGAATCTTGTGCACCCACCCTGCTGTTCTTAAATCTAAAATCTACGACTGATGCTTATCAGTATCTTCATGATTCTGTCATAGGTGGCTGCCAATCATTCACAGAGGCCAATGGCATGAACATTTTCGAGTACAACAGTTGTAATCCTGAGGCGAATAGATTTTTCAACGAGGCCATGACTGCTCAGACAAGCTCTGTAATTGCGTCTGTGTTGGAGGCTTATGACGGGTTCAAGAGATTCAAGACTGTGGTGGATGTTGGAGGAGGAGCAGGTTCTGCAATATCTACGATTGTTAATGAATATCCCCACATTCACGGTATCAATTTCGATCTTCCACATGTTATAAGGACTGCTGCTCCTTCACAAGGTCTGTAACTATCGCCCTCTCTAAACTTAATAGATGGAGAGGTTGCTGATCTACATGTTCAAAAAACAATAGTTTGCTATTCGTTCATAATCTGCATGCAGATCTGAGCTGTGGTTAATTTGTATTTTTTAGGATCTTTAGTTTGTAATGTCTGGTATATCTTAGAAAGAACATTCTGCTTGAGAGGTTACAATAATTCGAATTTCATTTTGTCAAACACTATTGATGGGTTCATGTTGTACTTGCTGGATTGGATTGTATGTATATTCTTTGTATCAGCGTTTCTGATCATATTCTATGATCCACCATTTAGATTTTAGAGATCAATATTATGATCCACCATTTAGATTTTAGAGATCAATATTATGATCCACCATCGAGATTTTAGAGATCCAAAATATTGATATAGAAAAAATCAAACAATCGAATCTGTAAAGGTATTGTGTGATTCTGATAGAAACTTGAAATTTCAGGAGTAGAGCATGTGGAGGGTAATATGTTTGAGCGAATTCCATCAGCAGATGCAGTTTTCATGAAGGTATTTTTGACAAATTATATTTTATTTAAACAAAAATTTATAATTTATATACTAATATTTTGGGAGGTTTTGTTATTGTACTTACAGAGGATTTTGCATGACTGGGATGATGAACACTGTTTGAAAATCTTAAAGTGGAGCTATGAGGCTATACCAGAGGACGGGAGGATATTAATTGTTGATGCAGTCATTGAAAATGAAGAAGGGACCAAAAGGCGAGTGGGACTACTGTCTGATTTGTTAATGATGGCTGTTTCCATAGGTGGAAAAGAGAGAACAGAGGATGAATTTAAGGACTTGTTTTATAAAGCAGGTTTCAAGAGTTACAATGTTATCGAACTACCTTATTATCATAAACTTATTGAAGTTTCTAAGAAGTGAGAAAAAGAACAACCAAGAATATGCTAAATAATTATAATAAGCAGTAATAAATCTGCAAATCCTAGGTGGTTCATACCATGGGATAAATATGGAATAACTTTGAAATTTTAATTATATAAATCACTATTGTGATCTTTAATAGCATGAAATGTGTTAATTGGCTTTGCACCATGGTTTTGACCACCCCCTTTCATCGTGATGCTTGTGTACAGTCTTTACCACATCTATGATTCCTCTGACTGTATTGATATAAAACACTGAGTTGCACTGGTTTGATTGTGTTGCGTATAATGTTTTATCAACAAGTTAAGGGGTATCCCCAACTAAAAATGGATAGGATTTAGTTTTACCAGGAGTACTTGTAATATCAAATGTGGCAAAAGTGGAAAATAACGCTGCAATTCTGACTACTGTCAATCCAGGATGTAAGTTAAAGATTGTTAGTTCAAACTCAATAAATATTTGAACAACATTTAAACAAGTCATAAAACACTGAGTTGCACTGGTTTGATTGTGTTCGTATAACGTTTTATCAACAAGTTAAGCGGTACCCCCAACTAAAAATGAATAGGATTTAGTTTTACCAGAAGTCCTTGTGCTATCAAATGTTTCAAAATATATCAAATGTGGCAAAAGTGGAAAAGTAGCTGCAATTCTGACTGCTGTCACTGCAGGATGACACATATTCGGAAATGTATGTAAATGCCCTATTTTGGACAGAAGTTCAAACGAAAGTTCCCTCCGTAGAAGAGGAAAAACAAAATTCTGAGACGATCGAAATAAGCGGGCACGTGGAAAACGAAAGCTTATCTTGGTGAGAAAATGAAATTTTGCCGTCACAGTCACAGACAGATCACGATCCCCCTGTCAGACGGATAGCAAACAGATCTTCAATTCAAGCACATCAACATACAAATTCAATTTGAGTAGACTGCAAAAAATTCAAGAATCCTAATCAAACAACAATTAGATTTAGGTGTAAAAAATTAAGCTGTGTGATTTGAATTAAAAACGATATGCACAACAATGTTGATTTCTGGTCTAATCCTCAAGCATATCTTGAACAGTAAATTCATTTCAAATACACGTGGTTGAATTGAACAAGTATTGTCACACGTGAATTGAATCTGCCAGCGACTTTGAATTCTTTTTGACATATAGATAGGGTCTCACTGTTACAAACATTAGCAAGTGTTCATCTGTCTTCCCAGTTGTGAAAGTTTATTTAGCATTTGATTGTCTTTGTGCTTTCGAGGAGTTTAGAAATGGGTATTCTAATGATTGATGTAAACAACATTGAAGGAGGAGAGAGGAAGGCTATTATGCCTCAAATCCCACAGGCTTGTGAGTCTCCCGGATTTTTTCTTGTATTTATGCTTGTAAAACAAGGGTCAACTGTTTTGACTATATAGGGTCCCAATCAAACCATAAATTATTCACTACAAAATTATAAACATACAGTCAACATTGGCTTGTTAGCAAATCTCCAATAGAAAATACTTTATGTACATGATTGCTTGGTTGCGTAAATGAATTGTAAAATGTAAATATGATTACTGAATGGAAATGCCCTGAAAATGTTTGATTAAATAACTTTATATCAGTATAAGACCAGCGTCTTTATCCTCTATAGAGTATTATCAATTCAATTTAAAATGATCTTACGTATAACCCTGTGAGATGGTTTTAACAACTTACTTCTCAAGTAAGAACATCATCCCAAAGCCATCTATATGCATAATAATTTAAATGTGTTGTTACAGTTAGTTTTATAGATTAACTTCTTTATGAAAGACCAATAAGACAAAGTGAAGCCTTGACAACCAATCTCCAAATTGATGATCAAATTTAAACTAATTCAAATTATTATGTCATAAGATAGCACATTGAAGCATCTAAATGAAAAAGATTATCACAGAGAACTGATCAAATTAAATGAAGACAAATACCATCAAGAATCAAAGGACAATTGGAATTATAATGAAATAAGCATGATTAAATTCAACTGAATACAAACTGTGTAATTGTTCTTCTCCAACCATGCATCTTCAAGAGACAAGACCAAAATGCATTGTATAAAAAATGTATTTGTGATTCTATTATTGTCTCTCCTTTAGACATCAAAATGATCTCCTTTATATAAATGAGGATTCAGTCTGGGTGAACCGGCATACCCTTTCACAAAAACTTGTAACTTCTTAACTAACAACTAAAAAAACTATCATAATAGACTGATTACATAGAGACTCCTCACGACAACATTTTGAGAACATTTAGAAATAGGGACTAATCCCCAAACAACTTGCCACACTCTTTGATATTCTCTAAGTATCTCTTAGAGGCATAAGTATCTACGTCATGTATGATATCCTCAACCGTGATCTCCAACATGACGAACCATTCCATATATGCAATTTTTGCATCCTTTTGTGTCGTAGATCTTTCCATGCTTCTTGCCGCCAAAAAGATCCTTCACAAATACAAATAAAAATAAATTAATCAAATGTTAATTTAGAAAAAAATCTTACTTGACATTATGGAATGTTTAGAGAATGATCTCCAACCTTCTTTCTAAATCATCAGCCACATGGAATGCAATTGCCAATATTTTGCTTGATAAACTGACTTTCCACAAGTTCCACTCCTCAGAATCTTGGGAATCATACTATTATGATTCCATCTCTGATCAGAATTTTTTTAGAAATAACAATGCACCAACACAACTGAGAGGGAGGGGGCGGTGAATCATTTGTGTGCCAAATTTGAAACTTAAATCCCTTTTAACCTAATTAGTTTAAATAAATTGAAATAATAATATAACCACAAGAACACCACAAAATCAGAACAACATAACACAAATATTTATTTTGAAGGAAAACCATGTCAAGGGAAAAACCTCGGTAGAGATGAAACCCACAAATAATGCACTAGAAATATTATGTCCCTATTAGGAGACCTAACCCTATTAGGAGCTAATTTTTACATTTAGTACATGTTCCTCTTAAAGGATATACCCTGTTATGAGTCTTTCCAACCCTGTTAGGAGTTGAGTACAAAGATAGGCTCACTACCCAAAGTAAAGGTTAAATCTACCTTTTGAAGATTAAACCCACCTCCTAGATCTATTGTCAAAATAAATGTATAAGACTATATAATAAAAGTAATGAAATGACTTACAACAACTAGTCTTGCCTATATAGCTCCAACGAAGTGCTCAATGAATGATCTCTTAGATCTACATCCCATAGACCTCCCAACAACAAGCTCACAATACTTTCAAAACCATTACACACAACACTCAAAGGAATGACTTTCCTTTATACAAGTTACAACAAGCAATTAGGTTGGCTTGTTAGGACATTCCCAGTGCACAAATGAATAAATAGACCCTTGCTAGGATACAAATGGTATCTTAAACAAGTATACACTAAATATAAATCATCAAATGCGGGCCAAGATCCACAATCCACACTAGAAATCTTTTGAAAATGTTATCTCCTCTGGTTATCCCTAGATACGTCTTCACAAGATCACATGTCACATCTGACATCACCCACTCTAGTACATTTGACCTTATTTTTCAACCAAAATTTTCAACCAACAAATAAAAAGGTTTTTGTTGGTCGGATTATAGAAGGAAAAATTTGTTTTTTTAAGTTATGCTTGTGTTTGTCAAAATATCTACAAATCTCATGGTGGTCGAAAGTTTGAAAAACATGGGCATAACTTAAAAAAAGGGTTTCATTTGTCATTTCATTATTTCAGGTCGACGAATTAGAAGGGCAGCACACACTTGAAGGAGGACTGCCAGTAAGGATTACCTTAACCTAGGGTTTTTGGAGGTTTTTAATTCTTCCTCTCAATGCAAGGATCTAGATCTGTTTGATTAAACTATTTAATTTACTAGATACCCAATCAACATTATCATTTTCTTCTTTTATTCATTCATTTGGAATTATATTTAGAGGTAGATAACATAATATTTGTGAAGATTTAATCGTGGGATTTGATAAATAATGAGATTAGGTGCCCTATTTATGCTTCCACATTTGGCATACATATGTACTAGAGAATTTTCAATCTCAACTTCTAATGATATTCCCCCCTCTATTATGCTTTGAGACTAGTTTTACACTTGTTGATTGCATTTTCTTAAAAGTCTCCAAGGCCATTTTAACAAACCCATTTTATGTATATCCTGCAATTATTGCATTCCATGAGATAGCATCTCTTTGAGGCATTTTGTCAAATAGTTTATGTGCCTTGTGTAATATCTATCAGAGCATTTTCTGGCCACTATTATATCCAATGAAAATCTCCCTTCCATTATGCTTTGATGGATGCCCATACCTTGTTCTAACACTCCTGTTTCGGCACAGGCTGGTAGGATGCTGGCAAAAGTCATGGAGTTTGTCTTTACATGTGCTAATTGCATTTCCCTAAAAGTTTCCATAGCCTTCTCAATAGTAATTATGTGAATATAAAAAATAAGACTAACACTTTCCATGTTGATTCTGCACAAACATTGATATCATCTCAAAATCGGTCATATTTCCAAGTGATCAATGGTTTCACTAGTTTTTCTAGGGTTCACAGGTCCTTGCATCAAAATGTTCATAATTTTTTACCATTTGAAAGGAATTTTAACATGATTTTAATGTTTTCAAAACATAAAATGTCATTAAAAATTGGGTCAATGATTGGCCAATGACTTTTTCATGAATCTAGATGTTTAAGGAAAAATTTGGCACTCTAGGATTTAAGATTAATTGGGTATAATCATAATTTTTTATAGATTATTAATTCTCTAACTATTAGTATACATGGATTATATGCATTTGTATTGAGATTGCATGTTTAGATAGTTTTTAGTTGGATCCTTCTATCATTATTACATCAAACAATGGCTACTCATCATAAAAATGATAATTACATTATGAATAATGAAACCTATCAATCAAATCAAGAATGATGATGGACACCTTAGAATATTAAAAGAGTAATTGTGAAATCTTAACATGCTTGTAATGGCTTTGATAAACAATGTGTGAATTATGCAGCTTCTATCACCTTAACCTTCTATTTTCTTTGCCTCTTTGTTCGAACCAATTTACAATGTATATGGCGTGAATAGTATTAGCTAGCAGTCCTTAAACAACACATATAAACAATGCACATTAAGGAGCAAATTAATCCTAAAAAATTTTAGTTAATTCAAGGGATTATAAGCAACAACTTGTCAAAAATCTAAATATTTCATGAAGGAAATTACATCATATCAAGTAAGAATAGATCAAATCATTGATTGTCTCAAGTTAAAAGCCAATTGTCTTCATTTCTTTGCAAAATTTGAGGTGAAAATTATGCTAAAATCTAGAAATAAGTAATTTTTCAATTCAAATAAGTTTTAGATTTGATTCTCACCATCCTCCTCATCACAGACTTTGAAATAAATCTACTCAAATCTTCCCAGATTTCACCTTTCTCAAAATTTTGATCCCTCCCCCATGTTCATCTGCCATCTCCCAAGTTAGTCTATTGCATGATCTAATGAAGATAATCACTGAATGCTGAGATGCAATTCGATGTCTCTTGTAAAAAAAATCTCTTCTCAAACTCGGTAAAATTTGCTTCCCAATTTGGATGAAACTTTGTTTCCTTATAAGGGGAAATTCGGTGCTAGTTGCAGAGATCAATTTGATTTTGAGATGATATTAAAATAAGGTCACTTAGTCTCCTTATATAGATAATTTGTGGCCCAAGAGGCATGACTACCCAGGAGGGCCAACTTGAGTTTCTTAAGGCCAATAAAGATTATTAAATTTAATTGTTTTCAAATCCTTACCTGGGTTGACCTAGACAAGGAGGCCAAATGATAATTAAAATTTATGTTTGTCTCCTCCTTCATTACTTATTTGTTGCAGTCCTACACCTGGGTGGAAATGAATGGGTGGTTGGGATAAAAATCCCAAGAAGAGGAAAGATTCTGCAGCTTCAAAATTTACCTTTACTTCATCATCCCAGACTTAATCATTTTCATGCCTTTAGAAGCCCTCCCTTTTAAAATTGGACTTACATTTAGGAACTTGACTTATTTTGATCTCACACTTAGTTCCTTGACTTCACCAAACTTCTTCTCTAAGGCTTGGAGACTTGAAATTGTAACTAATTAAGACTTCTAGACCACCTACTCCTACAAATGAAGCGGAAAGAGGGGGTCCCATTTGGAATGGGGTGATGGTATGAAAACCTCACGACACTTATTTCTTTTTGTGTGGTACAATTCTTTGGATATTAAGGTGGTATATATAATGCTTTAGTTCAGTAAAATTCACATTGACATGTCTTTGTGGAATACCATTTTTTTCTTATCATAATATGAACTATAGTGAAAGCTTTGGTAGTTTATATCTTGTTATTTCTGAGATATTCCTTTCATGTCTTATAGTTTGTTTATGAAATAGCATGAGAAAAGAAAATATTCAAAACTTTTTCTCCCCAAAATGCTAGTCTTATAATCAAATTTACAAAACTGAACCAATGACATGTTTACAACAAAGGTCTAATAGAACTCCCAAAAATTCTTAAACATACTTTATCTGATATGATGAATTCTTAAATAATTAAGGTTGGAGTAGACATAGTTATCACACATTTTTTTGTGTGGTACAAGGAAGATTTGGCTAGGTCAAATCTTCCTTCATGCTAGCATTCTATAGAATTAGACCTTTATTAAGAATTCATCATATCAGATAAAGTATGTATAAGAATTGTTGGGACTAGACCTTTGGCATGTATTAGACAGAATAGAATTTTAAGCATATTATTATCATTCTATTTCTTTGTTGTAAAGATGCCATTGGTTCAGTTTTGTAATTTTTTTTGTGTAAAATGCATTTGAAATAAAGGTCTAATTTTATAGACTATTGGTCAGAAAAATCTTCATTGTCTTCTAATTGTCTTCTTTATATACTATCATTTAAATGGAACATTAAGCATAGTAATAATATGCTTAATCTATTAGTAATTGGCAGATTAAGAATATTATTACTATGTAGAGTTAGGGCCAAGTTCATGCATGCAAGAAAAAGTCCAATGCCTTATATAATTAGTCTAACAGTAAATTTATAACAATGCTGATAAGAATCAATTTGTAATTACTATTTATTAAACATGCTAAACTGATAAAGGTGTTATCTGCATTTAATCTGCCAATTACTAATAGATTAAGAATATTATTACTATGCTTAATGTTCTATTTAAATGCATTTTATACAAAAAATTTTTTTACAAAACTAAACCAATGGCATGTTTACAATAAAGGTCTAATAGAACTCACAATAATTCTTAAACATGCTTTATCTAATATGATGAATTCTTAAACAATTAAGGTTGGAGTAGACATAGTTATCACACAATTTTTTGTGTGGTACAAGGAAGATTTGGCTAGGTCAAATCTTCCTTCATGCTAGCAGTCCACAGAATTAGACCTTTATTAAGAATTCATCATATCAGATAAAGTATGTTTAATAATTGTTGGGACTGGTCCTTTGGTGTGTATTAAACATAATAGAATTTAAGCATATTATTATCATTTGATTTCTTTGTTGTAAACATTTCATTGGTTCATTTTTGTAATTTTTTTTTGTGTTAACATGCCATTGGTTTAGTTTTGTAATTTCTTTTTTGTTGTAAACATGCCATTGGTTCAGTTTTATAAATTTTTTTTGTAGCTTTTTTGTAAACGTGCCATTAGTTCATTCTATTTGTTTTCAGGAACAAGTTGGCCCTTGGCCAGATCAATACTACTCACAATCTCATTGCCAAAGTAGCCAAAGACTATGTTAGGCTGATAAAATATGAGGATTCTCTTTACTGCAGCAACTCTTTGAAGGTTGCTGCACTTGGATGGATGTGTACCATTGTTAAGAGAATTGGACCGAGTTTGGCTTACCTCAAATAGGTGAGGCAGCATATGGAAAGGTTGTCGTCTATTGACCCAAATACTAGGACTATTTTGATATGTGGGTACCTTAATGTTGGCGAGAGTTATTTTATTAATAATATTACTAGGGTGGATGTGGATGTGCAACATTATGCTTTTACTACTAAGTCTCTATTTGTTGGGCATACTTATTATAAGTACTTGAGGTATCAGGTTATTGATACCCCTGGTATTTGGGACCACCCCTTGGAGGATAGGAACACCATCGAGATGCTCAATATTATTGCCTTGGCTCATTTGAAGATGACTATTTTGTTTTTCCCTTATGTTTCAAGTTCTTGTGGTTATAATATTGCACAACAGGCAGCTCTGTTTTATAGCATAAAATCTTTGTTTTCCAATAAGCCTCTTATTGTAGTTTTTAATAAGATTGATTTGCAACCACTAGAGACACTACAAGAGGAGGATGAAAAATTAGTTACAGAGATGAGATCTGAGACTAGAAAAAATATGGGTGGGTTCTTTGGGAATCAGGAGGGGGGGGGGATGATAGCGTGCTACTCTCTATGAGTGCTTTGAAGGAAGAAGGGGTGATTGTGGTGAAGAATGTTGCATGTGAGAGGTTGTTGGAGCAGAGAGTGGAAATTAAGATGAAGTTGAAGAAGATCAATAGTTGTCTCTATAAGATTCATGTTGCAATTCCCAAGATACGAGATGGGAAAGAGAGTCCCCCTTGTATTCCTCAAGTTCTTTTGGATGCCAAGGCATGTACTACCAAAGAGGCCAGGAAGCTGGAGAAGGATATTTAGAATAAAAAAGGTGGGGCTGGAGTTTACTCTACAAGCTTGAAGAAGTGGTATATTTTGGCAAATGAAGAGTGGAAAGAAGATGATATCCTTGAGATCATGGATGGACACAATGTTGGAGACTTTATTGATCCAGATATCTTGTAGAGGCTTGAAAAACTAGAGAGGGAAGAAGGGCTTGGGATGGCATCTGAGGGTGATGAGGATGATAAGATGGGGGAAGTGGAGTTGAATCCCGATGAAAAGGAAGCTCTGGCTGTAATTAGGAAGAAGAAGAAGATGCTTATCATTGAACACAAATTGAAGAAGAGTACTACATTAAGCAGGCCTACCGTGCCAAGGAAGTTTGACAAGAACAAGGAATATGGCTTAAATAGAATGTGAAGTCATCTTTGTAGCCTCGGCTTGGATCCTTCGACAATTAGCTTCATAATAAATGAAGTAGATGAGAGACGAGCAATTATCTTCCCATGAAAAATCTCATAAATGAACTATGTGTACCCCAATTCTTGTGCCCTCTCTACATACCTAAATGATATATTTGAAATGACAAGCTTAGGGCTTAAAGAAGTTAATTTTGCATCATGAACTATAGTTGTTATAGTAGTAGAGCATTAGGCACCACCTTCAGCACAATATGATCACTAGACAGGTCTATATGTTTTATGAAGTTTGGTTGTTGTGGATAGGTGATCATATTGTGCTGAAGGTGGCACCTGATGCTCTATTGCTACAACAACTATAAACTATGATGCAAAATTAACTTCTTTAAGCCTTACCCTTGTTGTTTCAAATATATCATTTAGGTACACATAGAGGGCACAGGAATTGGGGTACACATAGCTCATTTATGAGATTTTTATTGGGAAGCTAATTAGTCAGGTCTCATCTACTTCATTTATTATGATGCTAATTGTCGAAGGATCTAGGCCCATGCTAGAAAGATGTCTTTCAATTCTATTGTGGATAGAGAATGTTAACTATGACAATCTCTTGGTTTTAGGAAATGCAAAAGGAGACGCCAAATTCAATTCATATGCATAGGATATTAGGTGGAGCCGAAAGACGCAACATGTTTGCATTTTTTATAGAGGCCTTTAAAATGTAAACATTCTAAGTCTTCTCGGCTCCACTTGTTGTCCATGCATATTTTGGTTTTATTGCATGTGCATTCTTGATTCAGAGTGGGAAAATATTATTTTGGATGCGAGGGAGAGAAGCCAAACACATAAAGAACATGCACATAAACACGCCAACTAAGAAACATAAATCTAGATATCACAACAACTGAGAAACATAAATGTAGGCATCATGGTCACAATTTTTTGGAGACAACATAATTTAGTAGTATACCCAAAAGATGCAAAGCAACCACTACTCCTCTGGTTCCATGTTGACACTACGGGATCCAAAAACCATAGATAAAATATACATTTAGAGAGTGGAGGAGGGCCATAATGACCAAAATAATATAGGACAAACCTCAAGTTAAATGAGGCAACTGGAAACATTTTAATATATTTCCATTATTAAATAATGAAATTTGCATATACTACTGTTTTAATCCCCCTCATTACATGATTTCTTATTGTAAGGCCCCTCTGACTTATGCATCTAGAAAATGAAACTACAACCTATTGGGATTGAGAAAAACCTTATAAAACAACAAAAGCTAAGAAGGGTCGCTTGACAACATCTGTTGAATACAAGGTCCTCCAACCATTTCCACAATTATTTCAAACTACTTGTCAAAATATTAAGAGTGATATAGACAACCTTGATGTTTTCATTAAGGAATTGAGGAGATGTTTGGAGAGAGGAAGAGCATTATACAGTCAGTGTGCTTTTTCACACAAACACATCTTAGATATTTCAGAGAAGTTGAAGAACAAAGAAGCATAATTGCAAGTCATAGTGGATGAGCTACAAAACCCTAGCATGAAGATCACTAATACTAAGAAGAAAGTGAGTAAAATACATGATGAAATTAGACTATTAGAAAATGAAAAGAAAACAAAATTGAGGAGGTTTGTAGTACTTAGAGAGAACATAACACTGAAAATCAGTAATGTGCAGAATCAACTAGAAGAATGTCTTTCATCAAAGACATCTTATGGTAAATTTTCCTATCCAAATCTTAGAGAAGTTGAGATAGCATCCTATGGGCTATGTGCATTACTTAGTGTATCAGATTTTTTTAAGGCTACATGGGACAAAGAAATTGAGAACTGGGTGAACCCACAATAGTGGGCTACACTTTTTACCCTGAACGGACACTGAACTCTACATTTTGAGAAAAACTTTCAGATTCGGATGCATATTTCTATTGAACCACTCAAAATTGGAGGATGAAGTAAATAAGAGTCTATTAGGATTTTCTGTCTAGATTCTAAATATATTTTTTTAAATTTTTTTTGAATTTATTTAAATACTTTTTTCTTTCTCCCACGAAACCTTGTATGGTGCTGAAAACGTCATTTTCAAATAGTGACATTGTTTTCATAGATTATAGCTTTTTTTGTAAAATAGATATGGATGTGATTATTTCAAATTTAGTTTTGTAACATCCATATGGAGGCCATGCAATTGGCTTTATGACATTATCACTATTATTGCATATTTTATTAACATTTGAAGTTGACTAAACCAAAATTTTGACCTACCTTGACTACATAGCTTATAACTTATTGTGTACATTTATCGAATTTCAATTATTATTATTTTAATAGAAATTAGACTCGAATACGGAGGGCACTATTATTTTTCAGAATTTTTTTTCCTTGTTTTACTATTTTTCATTGAACGTCAAACTCAGAGGTTTATATTTGATAAAAAACCTACATTCATTTAATATAAAAAATCATACACATAATAAATTTAAAAATAGTCAAATATATAATCATTAGAAATCTATTTCTAAATACTTGTTCTATCCAAAAGTATGTCTTTTTATTCATCCATTTGATCAGCACGCTTGAGGCCCAAAGGCATGAAATTCTCAGAATTTCTTGAAAACTTGAAACCATCTCCCATTTTAGACACTTTCGATAGAAAGTACTTTGCCCAAAAATAAAAAAAATTAGTCAGTACTAAGAGAATTTTGATCGAAAGTCTCTTAGTTTTGATTGAAACTATTTACGGCAAAAAAATTAATTTAGGACTTTCGATCGAAAGTCAAGTACTAAGGACTTTCGATCGAAAGTCCTTTATTGACTTTATATCGAAAGTAACAAAAGAATTTCGATCCAAAGTCAAGTACTAAGGAATTTCGATCAAAAGTATCATGCATAAGAACTTTCAATCATAAGTTTTGTACTTATGATCGAAAGTACATCTTGGTTTCTATCGAAAGTGAGTAAGGTGGTTTTTGCCGAATTTGCTTTTCGGGCCAAATTTGTTCCTCTGAAAAAGTGTAACCCACTATTGTGGGTTCACCCAACTTGAAGGTGAACTTTACAGATTGCATTTCAAGTCTTCTAGAATTACAAAATTGAAGACAAGGAGGTATATCAAAGTTTTGACTTGTATATATACATATATTTGACACCTTTGTCATGTTGTTGTCAAAGGGGGAGTAATATAGTATGAGAAAATTGTTTATATGTATAAGACATAGATATGAAAAATGGTATGGAGTATAATCAAAGGAGGAGTATCCCTATGGTGAAATAAGTAGACATGTATGAGATCCACGTACCTTTGCAAATCTTGTAATAGCCATGTAACACGATGCTGCAAAATGTTACAAATTTGTTTTTAAAATTTTGTTGTAAGTTTTTTTTTGGGACTTAGCCAATTTTCCCATATGTTACCACCAATGACAAAGGGGGAGATAGTTAGAAATTTGGATGAGTAGGATATCATGATGTTGTCATTATGGAAACATATAGTCATTGTGAAGACAACATGATCTAAGGAGGAAGTTCTGGATGAGAAACTATGATAATTATCTAAGTATAATAATGTTTATTTATCTACATAGATAATTTTTTGACCAAAGAAGTACACAGGAGTACTTTCACTGCACGCACACTTGAACATAGATTATAAAAGGTATATTGAAGCTACATCTAAGAGAAGAAGACTATATGACATGTATGGAAAGACGTATCATTATTTTTTAGAGACAATGTTGAGCCAACCAGAAAAGACCAACGATTAGTAATTGATTTTTTTGAGTTAATGGATTATTTTGTTTATCAAAATAATGACTTGAGTAATTAGGGATGACATCCTAGATGTTAACCCTAAGGAAACAATAGTTAATATTATGTTTTGATAATATGGAAGCCGACTCATAAGCTATAATTGAGATAGCTAGTATAAAGAGGAATATTATATTATGTGAAGTTGTAAGTAAGTTGTAATAAATATTATCTAAAGTTGTAAAGAAATTATGTACTAAGGTATTATGCAAAATCTGATATATGATTAGATTAGTGCGATTTCATAGCAAGTTTTGTGAAGAGCCTACAAGTTAGATCAATATATTGAAGATATTTAGCAGCAGTAAAAGGTTTTTGTATTCTATCTTTTGTATTGAAGATTATCACTATATATTTCATGTTTGGACAGTGAGCTCATCTTGCATACATTCATATTTGGTAATAGAACCTCCTAATAGGTTTGAGGCTTTTAACAAGGCCTAAATTCCTCTAACAAGGACATAAACACTATGCAGATGTAATTGACTCCTAACATGGTCAATATCTTTAACCAGATACTTTTGACTAGTAGATCATTTGTGGGTATCATCCCCACCGGGTTTTTCCCTTGGCCATGGTTTCCTTAAGAACAAACATGGTGTTATGAGTTGCTTTATTTTATGGTTGTGTTTATTGTTCAGTTTATTTAGTTTAGTTTCTTATGCAAGTTACAAGTTAATTTCATATATTCATATGTGGGCAGAAGAGTAACTAGGAGGAACATTGTGGGAGATGAGGATGATGATGCCCCCTTGAGAGGATAAGTGGGTTGAAGAGAACACATGTGTAATTTCAAAATGGATGGGAGGATGAATACATGATGAGTGAATGATGAGAATATATAGAGTTAAGAAGCTTGAGGTAGCACCTCCCAAATGGTAGATTTCATGTAGTGAGCACTTATTTTGATTTAATAATATCCAAGACTTACTGAGCTTTTATACAACCAAGGCCGTGTCATAGATCTTGCATGGAAATGACTCAACAAAAGAAAATGATTAAACCAACATCACACAAATCCATGAAGGAATAAGGTAGATACAATGCTAGAAAAAACCAAAAGCAAGTGACATATCCCAAGTAAACTATGTGACCATGAGGATTGCATGTTGGAAATGCAAGGGAAACATCTAAAAACATATGCACACATAAAGAAAAAGATGAATAAATTTCCCCTAGTTTCACCATTCACAATACATCATGATATAAGGGATCGTTGAGATCATGAGGATGTGAAACAATGAAGCTCAAGATAAAAGATTAAATAGAGCCAAAAGTACCAAAGAAATAACAAGTATCTCACAAACCTTTTTCCATAGGGAGGATGATGGATGATGATTGACTGGATTGGTCTAATGTGAGGAAGGATAAATATTGGAAAGATTGATGCTGGATTGTTAAAGTAAGACTCCTATGAAAAGACACAAGAAAGACACTATAACCTCAAAGGGACTATGGGATAATTGTTGAAGTACTAGCTAGATAGGGACAAAGACCATGATGACACTAGGATTGACTGACAAAATAGATGAGACCTAAAGAAATATATGTACAAATGAGACTAGGTGGAGAAAGAATTGATGCTATGTACAAGAAAGAAGTTACAATATGTAGAATGGATTAGGGATGATGTTGATGATGCAAAGATATGCATGATGTCGTCCTAGTTGAGATGGAAAGACAATATGGAATGATTGTCAATAAGGTGATTTAGGAATGATATATTGTGAAACAACACAAGGATTGGAAAGAATGCACCCCAATGATGATGATTTGATCATGAGAAAGGTTAACACAAAGGTTGGGAATAAGAACAAGGATGTGATAGGATGAGATTATTAGTGTGCAATTTTAGATAGCTAGAGGAGATGAATAGGATTTGCATGTGATTGTAGATGGATAGGAACATTGGGATATGGATGAATGACATTGGATGTATGAGGGTATCCTAGAGCTAGATCATGTGATAGAAAGATAGAGAAGATAATGGGAGGATTTGAGGATGGAAGTATTAATAGACATGGATTGATGGATGGAAGGATTTTGGTAAAGGAATGGAGGAAGATAAGGATTGGAAGATGAAATGATGGATAACAAGATGAAATTAGAACAAGGATGAGGAGATGGGAAGATGGAGGTTATAGGGTCTCCAAGGAATACGTCACTAAGGAATAGGATTTCCCCACTTAGGATAGGTCATGCATGAGGAGGCATTAGGAGAGGTACAATATGTTGGAAGATAGGATGACAAGAGGACGAGGGAGGTATATAGAAGCTAGGATGATGTGTGAATTGTTAGAAAGTAAAGTCCACCAAGATAATTGATAGGGGTAGGGGGTGAATTAGTTATCTGATAAAAACAATTTTTAATAACATTATTAGATCTCAAATATGTAACCAACATAAATATAAACCATATAAAGGTAAACATACATAATGATAGAAGATATGTTAACTAGGGAATCTCTTGATCAGAGAGTAAACCCTAGTGGAGATGGTACCCACAAAAGATGTACTAATATGAAAATTCCTTGTGAGAGGATGGACGCTTTTAGGAGTCTATGGAATAAATTTAGTACATATCAGTCCCTCTTAGGAGACTTTCAATCCTTGTTAAAAGATTATAACCCTGTTAGGAGTTAAGGAAGGCAGAAGCACCAACTATCGTAATAACTTCAGGGGCAAGATCATTGAACTCATTGTCCAAATGATCTTTTTATTATCTGAATAGAACAATATCAACAATTATTGATCTCATCAACTTATGTTCACTCCTCTCTTTGTGCTAAAACTGCACCAAATACTTTACTAGATCTCAATACCAAATCTGCTCAATTCATATATCCTCTTACAAAATCAAAATTGTCATATCTCTCTACCACACTTACAATCAAGGAAAATAATCCTTCCTTTATACCACACTCAAATAATTTACAATTGAGTCAGCCAACTAGGCTTAACCAATTAAAAAATATAAATAGTTACATGTTAGATAAAATTTCATAGCCACATAAAAACTATTAGCTTCTAAATTTAATAACTCTTCACACGTCCAACCTATGGCTATGTTGTCTCATCTAGGTAACGTCTGAAATATCTTCAACCTCTGTATAACTTTGCATTTCTAGATTCTATCCCAGTTAAGAGTTATAATCTAGTTATCACAAGCCGCTTCTAAGGGACACTGTCAAAATACTATTTCCACTAGATTACTCATAACTATCATGCATAATTAAATTTTCTTACGCACTCTTAACCATAATATTATGACACAATAATAAACATGTCCTCAATGTCACATATCTTCATCTTTAATTATCCACATGCGCTAATTCAGACATTGTCTGCTTCTCTACTAATATCTAGTAGATTAATGTGTTGACATCAATGACAAACACAATCATGAATGCAACATAAAACTACTACAGAACTACAAACACATCCAAATTCCATAAATACCAAACTATAAAACCACTATTTTGCAATCTATTTTCAAATCCTCTTGATCAATCATCAAATCAATCATCAGATGTATCCTTCTCATCAATACTTTAATTTTTCAAATCTTCTTCATCAATAATCAGATCATTAACTATTTTTCATGTAACCTTCTCCCCCATTGACATCAATGACAAAGTAAAAATCAATAAGTCAATCCAATACAAGCTTGAGTGTTAAAAGATACTATTCGTAAAATACCTTCACAAGATTCCTTCATGACTTAGCTCAAAAACACACATACTCCCCCAGAGAGGAAGCATCAACATAGAGTCCAGAAAAGCTAGTGTACGTATACCACTCAACTGCTACAACTTTCTTCATCACTACTCAAAAGTAGACTGGGGCATAACCCAAAGCATACCTCTCAAATACTCAAATGTATCTTTAGGTAAGGGCTTTGTAAATATATCTGCAATCTTCTCCTTGGTACTAATATACTCAAGTTTGACTTCTTTTTTTATAACTTTCTCTCTTACAACATGATATTTGATCTCTATATGTTTTGTTTTAGAATGCAACATAGGGTGCTTAGACATACTTACTGTACTAGTACCAATTGTTAGAAAGTAAAGTCCATATAAAGCTTTGTTCAGTTTACATACCATGTCTCCTTGAGTCAAAGGAAAACCTTCAAGTTGCTCAATGTAGACTTCTTCTAATTCTCCATTTAGAAATGTTTACTTCACATCTATCTGATACACTTTAAATTTTTTATAAGCTGCATAAGCCGAAAACATTCTTACCACTTCAATTATTGTAACATGTGAAAATGTTCATAATAAATTCCTTTTTGTTGTGAGTATCATTTACATAACAATCTTGTTTTGTTTCTTATAACTTCACCTTTAGTTCTTCCTTCATTTCTTGAATGTAATTATCATCTTTACAAGCTTCATCAGTAGTCTTAGGTTCAATTTGAGAAATCAAACATAGTTCTTCTTGTACCCTATTTCTTGTCATAACTCCTTTTTCTTTCCTCCCAATAATCTGATCAATAGGATGATTCCTCATCAGATTCTTATTAGGTGTCATTGTTTCAGTTCTTGCTTCAACTCTAGGTTCTTGTCTTGGTTCTCCTGTTATTTCCTCAATATGAATCTCATTCTATAAATCACTCTCAGTTTCATCAAATAGTTCAATATTTTCTTGATCAACTCTAGGAAGAACTTCTTCGTCTAAATCATAATCAAATATTCTTTCCTGAATTTTGAATTTCTCATCTACTTTAACATTTGCGGTGTCAACGATAGTCTTAGTTATTTTATTAAAACATATATAATTTTATTTTTTTGAATAACCAAGAAATATACCTTCATCTCTTCTCGGATCAAACTTACCAATTTCATCATCTCTCCTAATATAACACTTACTTCCAAAATTTTTGAAATACTTAACTGATGTTGCATGTCCAAACAATAATTCAAAAGGTGTCTTTTCTGTATCTACTTTGATTTGTACCTTGTTCATTGTATAGACTACTGTATTCACTACTTCTCTCCAGAATTTCTTTGCTATATCATTATCAAATAACATAGCTCTTGTTGCCTCAGTTACTAATTTGTCTCTTCTTTATGTAATACCATTTTGTTTAGGTGTTCTAGGGGCTGAAAAAGTTATCTTAATACCATTCACTTCAAAAAATGTATTAAATTATTTTGAAGTAAATTCTCCACCTCTACTAGATCTTAAACATTTAATCTTCATTTCCAATTCATTCTCAATTTTTTTTTTAATTAATCTAAACTTGTCAAATGCTTCAAATTTTTCTTTAAGAAATCCTACCCACATCATTCTAATAAAGTCATCAACAAGAATTATAAAATAACTTACACCATAGAATTCTCTAGTCCTTGTGGGACCACTCAGATCTATATGAATAATCTCCAATTTTTATGCTGTGATGAACTTCTTATTGGGAAAATAACTTCTTTTCTACTTTTCCATAACACATTCTCTGTATATCATGTTAGTAGGTTTCATAATCTTAGGAAAATCTCTTACCGCAAATGTAGTTCTTTCTTTTACAATATTATCAAAGTTATGTGACAAAACCTTTAGTGCCATAACCAACTGTCATCAATCTTAGTAATCAAACATGTCATCTCAGCAAGGTTCAATTGAAATACATTACCTCAAGTTCTTGTTCCTGTTCCAATCATCTTACCACTCTTATCCTTGATCACACAAGTCTTCTTAGTAAACTAAACTTGATATCCCTTATCAAATAACTGTCCAAAACTTAAAAGACTATGTTTCAATCCATCCAAAAAGTAAACGTCATTTTTGTTAGTCTTTCCATCAAGAGTAATAGATCATATTCCTTTTATCAGGCAAGGTGCATTGTTTCTAACTCTAGAAAAATTCCTCCATCATAATTGTTAAACTTTATTTAAAATTTTTCATATCTCCAATCATATGATGTGAACAACCACTATTGATAATCCAATTAGTTTTCTTTTCAACTTGAGAAACTAAAACTTTTTCTTCTCTAACTTCACTTTTAGAGTTTTCTTCTTTTATTGCAAAAAAACTTATGTCATCACTTTCATTATCAGTTTCACTTAATATTTTCTCAATGCTACCCTCAAATTCTTCATCATTAGCATAATAACATTCTTTAGATCTTCTCAGTTTAAAATAATTCTTATATTTATTTAATCTCTTAGGACATTTAGATGCGAAACAACCATATTCTTGACATGTCCAATATTTAAAAAATTTCTTACCTTCAGGTTCTCTTTTCACAAGCAAGGAAATTCCTTCCTCAATATTTCCATCTTCTTCAATGTTAGATCTATTTCTACTTGCATAATCTCCACTAACACTTGTCCTTCTTGACAAGGTAGGGTGAAAACTAAGTGCGCTAAATGCTATTTAAATTCTAGGCAAATCTCCAAATTGTCTCAAGCCTATCTCTGTTGCTTCTAATCTTCCAAGAAGAGTTTATCTAGTAAATTTTTTAGTATTGTAAGGTATAACTTGTTCAATCATCTATGATGTCTGCTTAAACATAGGGGTCAGTGTCTTTAAGAACTTCCATATGATTTCATCTTTAGTTTTGTTTCCTTCATAGGCTTTGATACCTCCAACAATCTTTGATATTGTACCAATATAACTTCTAACAAATTTGAATCTTCCCTCATCTTTACATCTTCAAATAAACATATCCAATTTTTTAATCTTACTCTCTTAGCATGTATATCACCTTCAAAAGTATATTGTAAAGCTAACCAAATTTTATGAGAAGTCCTTAGAGTTTTTACCTGACTGTATTCATTCTCAGGGAGAGTTGACAAAAGTGCTTCCTAGAAAGTATGTAACACATAAATAGATCTCCTTCTTTATTAGTCCAATCTTTGATTTTGTCTTCTTCAATGATAGTTATTCCATTATTTGTAATCAACTAATATCCTAATCCTAAACATAGTAGTCCTATCTTCGTCTTTTCTTTCTAGTTGTCATAGTTAACTCCATCAAACTTATGAATTTCTTTTCTGAAATGGCTTGCCATAGATCTCCTTAAGTTGTTAAACTTTTTATTCAAGGACCTGTCACTCTGATACCAATTGTTAGAAAGTAAAGTCCACCAAGATAACTAAGAGGGGTGAGGGGGAGGGTGAATCGGTTATCTGATAAAAAAAACTTTTAATAACTTTATTAGATCTCAAACATGTAACCAACATAACCAACAACCATAGAAAGGTAAACATACAGAATGACACAAGATATGTTAACTAGGGAACCTCTTGATCAGAGAGTAAACCCTAGTGGGGATGGTACCCACAAAAGATGTACCAATATGAAAATTTCTTGTGAGAGGATGGACTTTGTTAGGAGTCTATGAAATACGTTCAGTGCATACCAGTCCCTATTATGATACTTTGAATCCTTGTTAAAAGATTCTAACCGTATTAGGAGTTAAGGAAGGTAGAAGGACCCATTGTCCAAACAGCTTTAGGGGAAAGATCACTGAACTCACTATCCAACTAATCTTTGTATTCTCTGAATAGAATAATACCAACAATTACTGATCTCAACAACTTATCTTCACTCCTCTGTCTATGCCAAATCCACACCAAATACTTTACCAGATCTTCTCAATTCACATATCCTCTTATATCATCAACATCATCATATCTCTATACCACACTTACAATCAAGGAAAACAATCCTTCCTTTATACCATACTCAAATAATTTATAATTGAGTCGGCCAACTAGGCTTAACGAAATACAAAATATAAATCATTACATGTTACATAATATTTCATAACCACATAAAAACTGTCGGCTTCCAAACTTAATAAATATTCACACGTGTGACCTTTGACTATGTTGTCTCATCTAGGTCACCTCTGAAATGTCTTCAACCTCTATATAATTTTTCATGTCCAGATTCTATCCCAGTTAGGAGATATAATCTGGTTATCAGAAGCCGCTTCTTAGGAACACTATCAAAATATTGTTTCCACTAGATTACTAATAACTGTCATGAATAATTGAATTTTTGTATGCGCTCTTAACCACAATCTTAGGAAACAATAAGAAACATGGCCTCAACGCCGCATAGCTTCATCTACAATTATCCATGCGCTCTAATTCAAACACTGTTTGCTTCTCTACTAATCTTCAGTAGATCAATGTGTTGACATCAATGAAAAATACAATCATGAATGCAATATACAATTGCTATAGAACTACTTGAATAGTCCCCCATAGAATATACTCAACATTCATGCCTAACATGAATGAGGTAAGTGGATGGAAGATAAGATGATGGTTAAATGAGGTAGTGAGATAGAAGATAAAATGATGGGTGGATGAGGTTGACAAAGGTAGGTGAAGGGATTATTTGGAAGGAAGGATGGGTGAATGAGAATAGGTCGATGAAAATTATGATGGTGAAATGGATTCTATAGGTGTCCAAATCATGTATACATAGTGGCCTTTATTATTCTTTTATCAAGATCCAAAGGAGCATGGAGGAAGTGCAATGACTAGTTTGTTATAGGTATGAGAGAAAAATGGGATGGAGGAAGTGATGGATAGGATATGCTAGAAGAACTTCCCACTAGGTGTAGAGAGAAACTAGATGGAGGGATTACACATAATGCCTATTTGCAAGGTTTTCATCATGGTACTTGTCCAAGGTTCTTGTTTTCTTTTTTCACCAATGGACAAATGTTTCTCTTTACTTTTTCTTTAATACTTTTTTGACTTTTTAGAGAGTGTTTTGGAGGGAGTATTATCTATGGAATGATAAGGAGGATATGGATGGAGGAATCAAGAATCAAGCTCATTATCAAGGTAATAGGATCCCATTTGGAGTGTACATTATATGTTGATACAACCTTATTTTGGATGAGTATAATCTTATGCAAAGGCATGTATATATTCAGGAATTCCTACATTGTATGTAATTTGATCAATACATTCTATTTGATTATTTGATCATTTGATTATATATCATATTTGTCTCTCTTGTGCTATCTCTTGAGCTTGTAGATCTTGGGGTTTATTTTTTGCGTTAGGCAAATTCTTACAGATTGCAATGTTGATCTCCATCAAGTGGTCATGTATAAGCTCTTAGCTCTACCGAATTTATTCTCATGGGTGCCAACACAAAACTTCTTACACTAACAACAAAAAGATGCCTCCTTTGTCCTCTTTTTAATTTATTTCTTTGCATTCAAAATAGATTTTGTTATTTTTATTGAATAGATATTGTTGGTGAGAGGATCACACAAAGGACAAGAGAACTACAACACTCTTATCTATTACCTAGTATTATCATAGATAAAATTGTTTTACGATTTGTGATAAGTTCAATTGTTAATTTTTGTAGCACACACAAAAGCCTTTGACGATTGAAAATAGGCTTCAATATTTAATCTAAGTAATGATTTACTCCACTCAAACATGTTATCATATGTAGGTGTATATTAATCATGTGATACAATACAAAAGAAATGAATAACACATCTTGGTTGATGAATCACAACTAAGACCAAGAAAATCACACCCACCTTATCTACTACCTTATTTATCACTTATAAAATAATATTACAATTCACATTGTGTTCAAATGCTAATTGTTAACACATAAAAAATAATTTAAAGATTAAAAGACAATCTTTTATAAGTTAAAATAATTAGAAAATCGATCTAAACAATATTTCATTATATACACAAACATTTAATAATGATTGTCTATATTATCATGAAATGTAATTCCAAAAAAAAAATTGATATCACATCTTACTCTTAGGTGAAGACTATAAAGAACTAAGAGCCTGTTTGTCCCGAAATAGTCATTATTTAATGCAAGAATTAACTAATTCATCGTTTGTGGCCATTTTTTTAATTCCCAAATTAGAAAATTAATCTCCATTTTTGGGCGAATGCTTGGATTAATTAATTCCAAAAAAAACCTAGAATTCATTTCTTATTCTAGAATAAGCTTTTCATGGATTCGAAAGTACCACAAAATGTATAAGTTTTCGGGTTCGTGCGTGAATGATTAAGCGATTATAATTTTATTTTTTTTCTAATTTTTTTTTATAATCTTATTTTTTTAAAGTTAATAATATATATTATAATTTAAAAATATATTAGTTAAAAATACATATTTTAATTTGTAATAAAATATTTTTTTATAATTATAATTTTTTAATAAGTTGAAAATACATATTGTTCAAATTAATTAAAAAAATAAAAAATAATCTTTATTCCAATTCCATATTATGGGATCCAAACGTAGAATAGATTATTCTAGATTAATTAATCTGAGAATAGATCCTTATTCTAGAATAGACCTACTCTATATAAATTAATTTCATGCACCAAACGAATGATAAGAGAATTACACCAACTATTACCTAATATTATTATTTATAAAATATTTTTACCATTTATATTGAATTCAATTTTTAGTTTCAACACACGGTCAATACTTAGGTCGGACATATTGAATGCATGCAAAAGACTTTTAAAAAAATTATGGCAGATTCATAGAATTCAACTCTCAGTTTAAAAAAACAGGGGCATCCGTGAACGTCATTGCAGACGACAATGTTGACTACTTTTTTAATATCTACCCAACCTTCGATAGTTCTTCTCGCACTTTTCTATAAATTGACAAGATTTGTAATTTATCAGAGAAAAATGGCTTCCTCAGGATCTTCCATGGAAGTAGCCCATCTCCAGCTCTATGAAATATTTCTTTCTGCAGCCAAGCCCATGGCCCTTCAAGCTGCTGTCTTGCTTAACATTCCTAACATCATTGCCACCCATGGTAGTGAAAATCACCTCTGTGTAGAGGAAATTGCTTCCCATATTTCTGCCTCCATAAACAAACCTGCCCACATAAGCCAGCTCTCTAGAATCATGAGGCTTCTTGCTTCCATTGATGTCTTCACCGAAGAGAACACTGTAGATGACAGAGGCTCTCCCAAATTCAAATACGGTCCAACGGGCCTCACTAAATTGCTGGCAAATAATGAGCCCCAAGAATCTTGTGCACCCACCCTGTTGTTCTTAAATCTAAAATCTACGACTGATGCTTATCAGTATCTTCATGATTCTGTCATAGGTGGCTCCCAACCATTCACAGAGGCCAATGGCATGAACATTTTCGAGTACAACAGCTATAATCCTAAGGCGAATAGATTTTTCAATGAGGCCATGACTGCTCAGACAAGCTCTGTTATTGCGTCTGTGTTGGAGGCTTATGACGGGTTTAAGAGATTCAAGACTGTGGTGGATGTTGGAGGAGGAGCAGGTTCTGCAATATCTACGATTGTTAATGAATATCCCCACATTCACGGTATCAATTTCGATCTTCCACATGTTATAAGGACTGCTGCTCCTTCACAAGGTCTGTAACTATCGCCCTCTCTAAACTTCATAGATGAAGAGGTTGCTGATCTACATGTTCAAAAAACAATAGTTTGTTATTTGTTCATAATCTGCATGCAGATCTTAGCTGTGGTTACTTTGTATTTTGTTAGGATGTTTAGTTTATAATCTCTGGTATATCTTAGAAAGAACATTCTGCTTGAGAGAAGTCACAATAATTCAAATTTCATTTTGTCAAACACTATTGATGTGTTCATGTTGTACTTTCTGGATTAGAGTGTATTTTCTGGATTAGAGTGTATGTATATTCTTTGAATCAGCATTTCTGATTATATTTTATGATTTATCATTTAGATTTTAGAGATTCAAAATATTGAGATAGAAAAACACAAACAATCGAATCTAGACACCTGCAATGAAAAGTAAAGCTATTGTGTGATTCTCATAGTTTCAGGAGTAGAGCATGTGGAGGGTAATATGTTTGAGCGAATTCCATCAGCAGATGCAATTTTCATGAAGGTATTTTTGACAAATTATATTTTATTTAAACAAAAATTTATAATTTATATACTAATATTTTGGGAGGTTTTGTTATTGTACTTACAGAGGATTTTGCATGACTGGGATGATGAACACTGTTTGAAAATCTTAAAGAGGAGCTATGAGGCTATACCAGAGGATGGGAGGATATTAATTGTTGATGCAGTCATTGAAAATGAAGAAGGGACCGAAAGGCGAGTGGGACTATTGTCTGATGTGTTAATGATGGCTGTTTCCATTGGTGGAAAAGAGAGAACAGAGGATGAATTTAAGGACTTGTTTTATAAAGCAGGTTTCAAGAGTTACAATATTATCGAGCTACCTTACTATCATAAACTTATTGAAGTTTCTAAGAAGTGAGAAAAAAGAACAAACAAGAATATGCTAAATAATTGTAATAAGCAGTAATAAATCTGCAAACTCTAGGTGGTTCATACCATGGGATAAATATGGAATAACTTTGAAATTTTAATTATATAAATCACTATTGTGATCTTTAATAGCATGAAATGTGTTAATTGGCAACGTTGCTATCAAGCCATTACTGAATTTTAATTTTCTAAACTTGATTCATTTATAGAACTTTTTTAAAACTATAATAATATTTCATTAAACATTTGATTTGTGTGTTCTTAATAGAACAATATTTCTTAAAGGATTTGAATTGTGTGTTTTGAATAGGAAGAGAGTGTTTATGTGGATACTTTGTGCGTATGTTTATGTTTTAATTTTTATTAGTATGAATTATTTTATATGTACAATTATTAAAATTGTATCTCAATTAAGTTCTACTAGCACTTGCACCAACAAGGTGCAATGTTTACGCCGATAGAAAGTTATGCTATTGATATTATACTAATAAAATAATATTGAAATGTTATAAATAAGGTTTGTGTTAAAAAATAATGAAACTTTGGGGTTCCTTTAATAGCATGAAATGTGTTAATTGGCAAGGTTGCTATCAAGCCATTACTGAATTTTAATTTTCTAAACTTGATTCATTTATAGAACTTTTTTAAAACTACAATAATATTTCATTAAACATTTGATTTGTGTGTTCTTAATAGAACAATATTTCTTAAAGGATTTGAATTGTGTGTTTTGAATAGGAAGAGAGTGTGTATGTGGATACTTTGTGCGTATGTGTATGTTTTAATTTTTATTAGCATGAATTATTTTATATGTACAATTATTAAAATTGTATCTCAATTAAGTTCTACTAGCACTTGCACCAACAAGGTGCAATGTTTACACCGATAGAAAGTTATGCTATTGATATTATACTAATAAAATAATATTGAAATGTTATAAATAAGGTTTGTGTTAAAAAATAATGAAACTTTGGGGTTCCTTGAATCAGGGAGCTCTATGCAGAGGTTGTCTTTGTAAGATGAAACCTCCTCCTCCTCCTCTTCTTCTACCCCTCCTCCTCCTCTTCCTCTACCCCTTTGTCTTTTTCTTCTTCCTCCTCCTCCTCCTCCTGCTGTTCCTCCTCCTCCTCCTCTTCTTCTTCTTCTTCCTCCTCCTTTTCCTTTTCTTCATCTTTTTCTTCTTCCTCCTCCTGTTCCTCCTCCTCCTCCTCTCCTTCATCCTTTTCCGCCTTCCTCTTCTTTCTCTTCTTCCTCATATTATGTGTCTTATTCTTCCTCATCTCCTCCTCCTCCTCCTCATCCTTCTTCTCCTCCTTCTTCCTCTTCTCATTCTTCCTCCTTTTCTTCATCATTTTCTTCTTCCTCCTCTTCCTCCTTTGAAATATTAATGTGTCTGGTCATGCTGATAAGGGAGATGGGTTTTTATTCTTTGAGTTTAAGCTGCTGCCTTAAGAAAATTTCAACAGAGTATTCAGATTCTCTGAAAAAGGAAGATTTGAGCTGGAATGATTTTGGTGAAATTCGGTAAAGTGAAACCTTTCTATTATTGGATTAAACTATTTTTTACTGATAGAGAACGACTCCCCAACATGCAAGGAGCAATATTTTATCAGTGCTTAGTAATAGCACCCATTTTTTTTGCAGACAGGGGTGAGCTAAGGATTTTTAAATAGGTAATTGAATAAAAATCTACTTCATCAATAACTGTCATTTGATGTAGCACTGGTTGTTTTTGCAGTAGATCTAGAAGTCGATGGAGTAGAAGTAAACTTACCTGTTGGCTTTGCACCATGGTTTTGAACAGCCCCCTTTCATCGTGATGCTTGTGTACAGTCTTTACCACATCTATGATTCCTCTGACTGTATTGATATAAAACACTGAGTTGCACTAGTTTGATTGTGTTGCGTATAATGTTTTATCAACAAGTTAAGGGGTACCACCAACTAAAAATGGATAGGATTTAGTTTTACTAGAGTCCTTGTAATATCAAATGTAGCAAAAGTGGAAAAATACGCTGCAATTCTGACTACTATCACTCTAGAATGTAAGTTAAAGTTTGTTAATTCAAACTCAATAAATATTTGAACAACACTTAAACAAGTCATAAAACATTGAGTTCCACTGGTTTGATTGTGTTGCGTATAACATTTTACCAACAAGTTAAGCAGTACCCCCAACTAAAAATGGATAGGATTTAGTTTTACCAGAAATCTGTTGGGTTTGGTGATTCTGATTGGGGAGGTAGTTTGGGTGACCGGAAATCTACATCTGATAATTGTTTTTCTTTGGGCTCTGGTTTAATCACATGGAGTTCAAAGAAGAAAAGTATGGTTGCTCTCTCTTCTACAAAAGCGGAATATGTTGCAGTCACTTTAGCAGGCACACAAGCTTTATGGCTCAGAAAGCTTCTTGAAGAAATTGGTGAGATTCAAGTTCAGCCTACTGTGATTTTTTGTGACAACATTAGTACCATTAAATTGGCCAAGAATCCAGTTCATCATAGCAAGACCAAACACTTTGATTTGAAACAACACTTCATTAGAGATTTGGTACAAAAGAATGCAATTGAACTGAAATACATCAACACAAAGGCACAAATAGCGGATATCTTCACGAAGGTGGTTGCAAAGGATCAGTTTTTGACACTCGGAGATTGAATTGTTAGCCCTCTTAGCATCAAGGTGGAGTATGTGGATAAGTGGTGCTGGAAAAGCATTTTTTGAAGAGTTTTTAGTTAGTTTTATTTGTTTTTATGCAAATAAGGAATGTGCAAAGAGTTGCATATTTATATTTAGAATTTAGTTTTTCTTTATTTTTTTAGTTTTATTCCTTAGCAAATAAAACATGTCTAGATACATGTGTATATAGTTTTCTTTCCTGTTTTTCCTATGGCTATGAATTTTATATATTCAGCCATTTGTAATATTTTTTAGATAAAGCTGCAATAAAACTTATTTTTCAAAATTTCCTCTTTTGTAAAATCTTCAAAGTCCTTGTACTATCAAATGTGGGAAATGTGGAAAAATATACTGCAATTCTGACTACTGTCACTGCAGGATGACACTGTTGAAATTAAATGCAGACCCAAAACTAATTAAAATCTAAAACCCAAACAGAACAAAGAAAATAAATTAAATGCAAAGACAGAGACACAAAGTTTATAGTGGTTCATTCATAAATGAACTACATCCCTCTCAAAGCTAGGGCATATCAGTTTTATTATCTCAAAATTCAAAGTTACAGCAGCAGCTCTCAAATATGAATTTACATTCACTGAATAATCTAATTCAGCATCACAATCCAAGAATATGAAATGTAACGGCAAAGGAATAAACAGAGTGCAGGCAAAGTGAAGGATTGGCCTTCACCAAATACTGACATTCGCAGAAAAGATAGAACCGTTACAATCTCCCACTTGAAGTCCAATCCGAACCTATGATTAGAGCTGCTTTCTGATATCCCCAGCTTGGTACTTATGGCTATGTCGTCACGATGCCAAGAGAAGCTCTACAGAATTTGAACTTCTCTCGAGGTACTATCTTGGTGAACACATCAACCGAATTAACCTTTGTATCAATCTTCTCTAAATGTAGTCTTCCCTCTTCAAGAGCATGACGTATAAAATAAAATTTGGTCTCAATATGCTTTGTGCGACTGTGGAAAGTTGAGTTTTTGGCCAATTGAATGGCGCTGTTGCTATCTGAAAATAATATGAATTTGGATTGTTTAAATCCCAACTCTCCAAAAAATCGCTGTAACCACATCAACTCTTTAGCTCCCTCAGTGAGAGCAATGTATTCAGCCTTGGTGGAGGAAAGAGCAACCACTTGTTGCTTCCAAGAAGTCTAGCTAATTGCTCCTCCGACAAAAGTAAACACATAGCCTATTGTTGACCTCCTTGTATCTAAATCTCCAGCCATATCAGAATCAACATATCCACAAATATAAGGTGCCTGATTGTTAAAACACAAAACATGAGAGGAAGTGCCTCTCAAATACCGAAGTGTCCATTGAACTTCCTACCAATGAGTTTTACTAGGATTACTCATAAAACCACTCTCAACTCCCACTGCTTGGGCAATATCTGGACATGTGCTAACCATGGCATACATCAAACTACCAACTGCTGAAGAATAGGGAATACCATCCATCTCTTGTTTTTCTTCCGGAGTAGAAGGACACATTTTTTAAGACAAGCGGAAATGATCAGCCAATGGAGTGGCAACTGATTTTGCATTAACCATATTAAACTTCTCTAAGACCTTAAGAATATATTTTTCCTGAGATAACTTTATTTCTTTTCTATACCGATTACAGATTATATCCATCCCAAGAATTCTCTTCGCTGCCCCTAAATCTTTCATGGCAAAGCAGAGAGACAAATGTGTCTTCAACTCATGAATAACTCGCATACTGTTACCAGCAGTCAACATATCATCAACGTACAATAATAAGATCACAAACTCACCAGTCAAAAGCCTTTTGAGGTATACACATGGGTCTGATTCGCAGCGTGTAAAGCCTTATTGAGTCATGAAATTATCAAAATTTAAGTACCATTGACGAGGAGCTTGTTTCAGCCCATAAAGACTCCTCTTTAACTTGCAAACTAAATGTTCCTGCCCCTGTTTAATAAAGCCTTCCGGCTGTTCCATATACAATTCTTCATCAATGTCCCCATGTAGAAACATTATTTTGACATCGAGTTGTTCAAGTTCGAGGTCCCATGCTGCTGCCATGCCAAGTACCAAATGAATTGTCTGCATCTTCACCACTGGAGAAAAAACTTCATTGAAATCCACACCCTATTTTTGAGCAAAGCCCTTCACAACCAATCTGGCCCTATATCATTTTCGTCCTCCATCTTCCTCTTTGATGCGATAGACCCACTTATTTTTCAATGCTTTACGATTTGCTAGAAGTGGAACTAAATCCCAGGTTTGGTTCAAGTTTAAAGACTCCATTTCATCCCGCATTGCATCCATCCAGAACACTGAATTCACATCAGTACATGCTTGCTGATAGGTTTGTGGCTCTTCCTAATCAGAGCATAAAGAAAATAATAGCTCATAATCATCAAATTTTCTTGGACGCTTCCTCTCTTTGGTAGACCTCCGAGGTGGAGGATTTTGATTAATGGCTGAATTTTGAATGGGGCTAGATGCCTCTGGAATTTCAGAACCATGTATAGGATTGGCATGGACTTGTTTGTTAAGTTCTGATGCTTGGCAAAAATGTTGAACCTGGCATCCAATAGAATCCCCTTGCTGTAGATTTTGGGACACGCAGGAGCCTTTATTGTCTTCACGCGGTAGGGAGGATGGTATAGGCGGTAGTGGAAGTTCCTGACACTGTAGGTGTTTCTCGCACGGAGCATGCTCGATGTGCGGGGAAGGCTCCATTTGTTTGTGTGTGGAGTCCACGTGAGAGGATAGAGATAGCGGGGAAGTCCACGCGGGTGGAGTTGCCAGTGTAAGGGGCTGTGATAGCTGCAGGTGCATGTGAAACAAAGTGGGGTTCTCTGAAGTATAGTCACTGCTGGAAATGGGAGTAGCAGTTGGTGTGGGATGCCATGGAGGTATACTTAGCAATAGGGGATATGACGTAGCAGTAATTTTTGCTTCCTGCGATTGAAAAATGCTTGGTATGGACTTGGGATTAGTGTGAATAGGAATAGTTGAAACAATTACAGGTTGAGAGCATAACAAAATGGGCATTGGAGTGGAGAGTTGGGATGCATTGATATTTCCTGGAGGCATAGTAGCAGTAGATGGATGGAAAGTAACCCCGGAGGTCTTCTGCATACAAGTTCCATTATCTCCCATATCAAATTTAATAAAATCATCAGAATTAGAATTCTGATTGTGCAAACCACAGAATACTTTCTCATTAAACACAACATCCCTACTCCGTACTACTTTCTAATTAATTGCATCCCATAACCGATAGACAAATTCATCCTCACCATACCCCAAAAATATGCACTTTTTAGATTTAAAATCCAATTTCGATCTCTGCTCTTTATTAACATGAGCATATGTATCGCATCCAAAAACTCGCAAATGTGAATAAGAAATTCGCTTGCCAGTCCAACGCTCTTTCGGAATATCAAAATCTAGACATGATAAGGAGCTCTGTTGAGTAAATAAACTGCTATATTACATGCCTCTGCCCAGAATTCTTTCCCCAAACTAGCATTAGATAACATACACCGAGCCCTCTCCAAAATAGTGCGATTCAACCTCTCAGCTGCACCATTTTCCTGAGGTGTATAAGGGACTGTTTTAATCCTCCGAACACCATGATCTGCACAAAATTGGTCATACTCTGTAGAGCAAAACTCACCACCATTGTCTGTTAATAGACATTTTATATTTCTTCCAATCTGATTCTCCACCATAGCCTTAAAAACTTTAAATTTTGAAAAAACTTCTGATTTTCTGTGTAGCATATAAATCCAAACTTTTTGAGTGCAGTCATCAAGAAATGTTACAAAATAATTAGCACCACCGATGGAAGTTACCTCCGTAGGACCAAAAACGTTGAAATGAATGAGCTCCAATAGAGATGTTTTCTTCTCATGACCTGTCCTTACGAAGCTGGTGCAATTTTGTTTTCCATAAAGGCAATGTTCACACAATGTCAAATCAACCATTTTTAAACCTGGAAGTTGGTCTCTTCGTAGCATAACTTCAAGACCTATTTTGCTCATATGACCGAGCCTTTTATGCCAAAGTTTGGCATTGCTATCCGCAACCGCCATGGCTACTCCCACTTCACCATGACACTCTAATGTATACAAACTTCCAATTTTTTGCCCTTTTGCTAAAATTAATTGACCTTTTGACACTTTCCATGAAGCCAAATCAAAACTAACATTGCAGCCTTGTGTATATAACTGACTAACAGAAATCAGATTACGCTTGAGTGTAGGAACATGTCTAACATCTTTTAACATCCATTTACTGCTGCTATGCCTCCAGAAAATGTCAATGCATCCCAACTCTCCACTCTAATGCCCATTTCGTTATGCTCTCATCCCGTAATTGTTTCAACTATTCCTATTCACACTAATCCCAAGTCCATACCAAGCATTTTTCAATCGCAGGAAGTAGAAATTACTGCTACGTCATCTCCCCTATTCCTAAGTATACCTCCACGGCATCACAAACCAACTGCTACTCCCATTTCCAGCGGTGACTATACTTCAGAGCACCCCACTTTGTTTCACATGCCCCTGCAGATGTCACAGCCCCTTATGCTGGCAACTCCACCCACATGGACTTCCTCGCTATCTCCATCCTCTCGCATGGACTCCACACACAAACAAATGGAGCCTTCCCCACGCGTCGAGCATTGCTTCTTTGTGTGCTCAGATTTTCCACAAAACCAGCATGCTCCATTTCTCCCTCTTGATTTGGAGTGGTGACTCAATCTTCCTCTTCCGTTGTTATTATTGTTGTTTCTTCTCTCGCGACTTCTCCCTCTATTGTTTGTGCTCACCACTGTTAGAGCATCACCAGAAGAGGGTTCTTGTTGCTTCTGGCGCATGTCTTCACTAAGTAATGTAGCAGCAACGTCATCAAAATTTAGCTTGCTCTTGGCTGGAACTGAAGTGCTTATAGCCATTACAACTCCTTCCCAGGTGTTCGAAAGCGAGCATAACAATAATATTGCTTTTATTTCATCATCTAAAGTGATACCAACCGAAATCTGCTAAGTGACTAAAATGTTGAACTCATTTAGATAATTCGCGATGACTCCCCCTTCTTTCATTTTTAGATTATATAATTTCTTGATGATGAACACTTTATTCAATGCTGAAGCTATCTCATATAATGAGGATAGCTTATCCCACAGCTCTTTCATTGTTTTCTCTATTGAAACATTGAAGAGCACAGTGCTTGATAAAGATAAGATAATGGTGGCCTTTGCTTTCTGATCAGTCTTTTCCCAATCTTCATCTGACATCGAACCCTTTCCTTTTGTTTTTCCAAGTAATGCTGCTTGCAAATCCTGCTTGATAAGCAGAGATTCAATCTGTACTTTCCACAATCTGAAATTCTGCCCTGAAAACTTCTCAATCTTCCATTTATCTGCTTCATCCATGGTGCCTGCAAAAACTTCACCGATTTCCCAAAAAAAATAGAACGAGCTTAACCAGCTCTGATACCAATTGTTGAAATTAAATGCAGACCCAAAACTAATTAAAATCTGAAACCCAAACAGAACAAAGAAAATAAATTAAATGCAAAAACAGAGACACAAAGTTTATAGTGGTTCGTTCATAAATGAACTACATCCCTCTCAAAGCCAGGGCATATCAGTTTTATTATCTCAACATTCAAAGTTACAGCAGCAGCTCTCAAATATGAATTTACATTCACTGAATAATCTAATTCAGCATCGCAGTCCAAGAATATGAAATGTAACGGCAAAGGAATAAACAGAGTGCACGCAGAGTGAAGGATTGGCCTTCACCAAATACTGACATCCGCAGAAAAGACGGAACCGTTACAGACACATATTCGGAAATTTATGTAAATGCCCTATTTTGGACAGAAATTCAAACGAAAGTTCCCTCCATAGAAGAGAAAAAATGAAATTCTGAGACAATCAAAATAAGCGGGCACGTGGAAAACGAAAGCTTATCTTGCTGAGAGAATGAAATTTTGCCGTCACAGTCACAAACAGATCACGATGTCCCTCTCAGACGGATAGCAAACAGATCTTCAATTCAAGCACGTCAACATACAAATTCAATTTGAGTAGAGTGCAAAAAATTTATGAATCCTAATCAAACAACAACTAGATTTAGGTGTAAAAAATTAAGCACGTCAACATACAAATTCAAGAATCCTAATCAAACAACAATTAGATTTAAGTGTACAAAATTAAGTTGTGTAATTTGAATTAAAAACGATATGCACAACAATATTGATTTCTGGTCTAATCCTCAAGCATATCTTGAACAGTAAATTCATTTCAAAGACACGTGGTTGAATTGAACAAGTATTGTCACACGTGAATTGAATCTGCCAGCGACTTTGAATTCTTTTTGACATATAAATAAGGTCTCACTGTTACAAACATTAGCAAGTGTTCATCTGTCTTCCCAGTTGTGAAAGTTTATTTAGCATTTGATTGTCTTTTGGCTTTCGAGGAGTTTAGAAATGGGTATTCCAGTGATTGATGTAAACAACATTGAAGGAGGAGAGAGGAAGGCCATTATGACTCAAATCGCACAGGCTTGTGAGTCTCCCGGATTTTTTCAGGTATTTATGCTTGTAAAACAAGGGTCAGCTGTTTTGACTATATAGGGTCCCAATCAAACCATAAATTATTCATTACAAAATTATGTGATTGGTAAGCTCAAATTGACTATATACTGGTTTAAATTTTTCAGATTACAAACCATGGCATTGACCATGGTCTTATGGACCGTGTGAAAGAGGTATGTTCGCAGCAAAATAAGATTAACAGAGAGCAACACTTCAAGGATTCCTCGCCAGTAAGGGAACTGAACAAAGCCATTGAAGCTGAATTAAAGGGAAATAATGTCGAGAAGATTGAGAGTTTGGACTGGGAGCATGTTTTTCAAGTCCACCAGATGAAAGAGACAAATTCTTGGCCTTCGGAACCCCAAGATTTCAAGTATGTACAATATTCAATAAATACTAATCTATAATGCTGCACATTATTAGATTTTATCTTTCTATATAGATTCTATTAGCAATTAACAAACATAATCAATAAAATCAATTCATATAATTGAACTTCAGTAATTTTATCTGTAATCTGGGATAGTAAAATCAGAGTAAACTCTGTGATTCATTTGATTCAATTCAATGCAAACCATCTAGCACATTAACTTTTTGCGTTTTATACAGGGATATAATTGAGGGCTTCCGCAGCAAAATATTCAATCTGACAGAGAAATTGTTGGAAATAATAAGTAAAAGTTTGGGACTAGAGAAAGAATATCTGAAAAGGGTATTTGCAGGGGAAGAGAAGGAGAAGCCGTTCTTTGGCACCGAGGTGAGCCATTATCCTCCCTGCCCTAGACCAGATCTGATAAAGGGTATCCGTGCTCATACAGATGTAGGTGGCCTCATTCTTTTGTACCAAGATGATGAGGTTACCGGCCTTCAAGTTCTTAAAAATGGTAGCTGGATTGATGTGCAACCTATGAAATACTCAATAGTTGTCAACATTGGTGATCAGTTAGAAGCAGTGAGTAATGGCAAGTATAAGAATGCATGGCATAGAATTCTTGCAACAAAAGATGGAAACCGATTATCAGTGGCATCTTCTATAATCCCTCATACAATGCAGTAGTGAGCACTGCTCCCCAGCTTGTAGCGCAATCCAATGGAAATGGGACTCATGAATTATCTGCTTATCCAAAGTACCCATTTGGTGACTACATGAAGATTTACTCTGAGCAGAAATATGAAGAAAAAGAGCCTCACTTCAAAGCAGTGGGAAGGTTGAATTAACAAATTTCAAGCTGAATGGAAAACATGGTCAATAAATTTATCCTTACTAGATCACTCTTTTTTGACTATTTAGAATATTTTTGGCCTGTAGAATATAAGTTCAATTTGAAAACAACAACAATCTTGCTCGATAAGCTCACATTACTTCGTCCATTGAATTATTGAATTATTGTTCCTTCAATGTAATCCTTGATAGAACTAAATATTTTACAACGAAATATTTTTGAAAGGGAACATACTTTTTAACAATTTTGTCTTGTAATTTATTTTTATATTATTTATTAAATTTTCTTATAGAAATGTTAAATTACAAATGGAGAAATATAATGAATGAGATATTTCATTAAATGGATTAATAATAATAATGGAGAATTATGAATATTATAATATTGTGAATGTTATGATGGAATATAGGATTGTTAAATAATTGATACAATTTTTAAATAGATTCATTTGATTAATAGAAAAAAATGATACTAATGCAAGGTGACAATTTTTGACTCGTCGAAAATTGCAAAGCCAAAAAATAATTCAATCTTACTATGCCTACTAAAAGGAGGTAAAATAACTACTTGTGGGCATATTTAAAAAATGATCCATGCAAAATTATAAGGAGAAAAGAGGAAGGTAGATTATAGCCACACTCTCTCTCTCTAAGAAATAAAGGTACATAACTCTCAACTATATTTACTTGCATTTCATCCAATTATTCACTACACATCAATTTCACTTTTACAAATTTCCCTTCTTAAGAAATTTCCTTTAGGCCATGACATAATCAACTATGAGTAGACCATTGCAAGACTCAAGCATACACATCAACCAATGACACTCCAGTCAACAACAAAGAAGACATCTACATAGCCAAAAATAAATAACTTTAATACAACCAAAATTTTAATGTATTTTGGTTTAAACATTGTGAAACACATTACACAACTCACAATTATAAAAAAATAAAACAATGAATGGTCGCATTTTTCCTCATTTTTATCTTATATAATTTGCATCTACTCATTGATTCAACATATATATAATTACTCTAAAAATTTGACACCTAATCTAGGCATCTAATATTTTTTCTACTTTTTTTTTATAGTTGTTGAAGACATGTCATATATTACAAAATTCCGTCATCAAACATAAATCGTTATTAGTAATTTTTGTCTAACTACACAAGTGGTTTTTTTCACCTAATTATTGTTCTTATTAATTTTATAAATCATTTTTTCTAAGGAAACTACCCAAAGTAATGATGTCAAGGTCTTCGTGAACTACAATATATTATTGTCTAACTACACTAATGTTTATTTTCACCTAATTATTCTTCTTATTAATTTAATAAATCATTGTTTTCTAAGGAAACTACCCAATGTAAATATGTCAAGGTCTTCGTGAACTACAATATATAATGTCAAGAGTTTATATTTTTGTCTAACTACACTAGTGTTTATTTTCACCTAATTATTCTTCTTATTAATTTTATGAATCAATTTTTTCTAAGGAAACTACCCAAAGTAAAGATGTCAAGGTCTTCTTGAACTAAATATATCATGTCAAGAGTTGATATTTTTAGGTTTCACTAATAACTATCATTGTTGAAGATCGTATTCTTGAATACAACACATAATGAATCAATCTTTATAGATCGTAAAATTAGTTTGTATTACAAAAGTATTTTGCATAGCTCGTGAGTTTAACTTATAAGTTGCATTTCTTCATATTTATTTTTTATTCAGATTTCAAGATTATCTTAATTTTATTCTAAATATTTACTCCAAACATTAGTAGTGTTCATATTGTCTAACTTTTCCTTGCCTCTAGTATATTACCCAAAAAATATATTGCTATTTGCATATCTATTGCACCTTGTTGGAGTGCAAATACTAGTTATTAATTTTTTAATTACAAAAATATGATTTTGAGTTTTCTATTTGTTATGAAATTTGGTTGCATTTTTATTTGAATTATGGTTAGAATATTATGAAAATTATGATACAATATCAATATAATTAATAATTTTGACTTTCAAAATAATTGGGTGTATTTTGGCACTCAGAGATTGGCATTTTTGAGAGAGGGTCACTTGGAAAGTATGTTGATGATTGAGTTTCTTTGAGAAATCTTGGAGATTATCATTTGCACTAGCTTGAGGGATCCTCTCAATTCAAATGCCCAAATCTTCCTTTGTAGTTTTGGGTTTGGATAACTCATGGGTGGATCAAGGGCTATTTTGTGTTCTGCAACCTCTCAAATTTGCTAAGATCTCTCCAAAGGTGGTGTTTTTGGACTAGACTCATAAAGTGGTGAATGAAAAATTAGATTTCTTTGCTAGGCATGGGTTGATTTCTAGGTTGAGAGGGTTCTAGCTGAGTCTCCTAGAACTACACAAGTGTGTTTCAAATAATTGGCAACATAGTTTAAACAATGAGGTTCATATTTACCATGACTCTAGGGCAAGTTTTATGTTAGTATTTGGTAGGTGTTGGTTAACAAATTGGTATTTGATTAAATCCTTGACTCTTTATCCCTAAAGCCTATGTATCAAGCATTAGTTGAGTGAACTATGATTGTCCCTCTTTTAATTTTAAATGTACAACTCTCGCATGTGAATTTACAATGAATGAACCTAGTTTACTAAATAAATAGGCACACTTTTCACCAGAAATAGGGAAAGGATCTAAAAAATACCCATCACGATGGAATAGTTGCAAACAAAAAGCTAAAAAATTTCCATCTAAGGAAATGAAATGCTATCAATTGGAGACTTATATTCTCATATTATATCCAGATGCACACAAATTTGTCTTCACAAGAAGACTTCACAATTTCACATTTAAGTACAAAGTGAAATATCTAAAGTGATATCTCCAACAATAGACTATGGCAAGGAGTGACTCCTACCAAAATAGAAAATACAAAATAGGGAGGGTCTTGCACCTCTGAAATTGCAAATAATGACAAATTTCAACTGAAATCGTAAATACATAAGAAACATAAATCCACCACATCTTCCTACAATGCCAACATGGCCTTATAAAGGGCTCTGGGAAGTTTCTCAAAGGGGTTACAAATAGTCTGACATAAATTATTTAGTATTTTATTACTTTGGTCCCCTTTAATTAATTAATTAAAGGTCCTTTATAATATTATTTAAATTTTGGGACCACTTAATTATTAATTTAATTAAATCACTCTATTAAACATTTGGGAACATTACATATCCTCGTCACCCAAAGATTTCTTTCCCTCAAGTAATCTTTCACCAAACTGTTTGCCTATTGCAAAGCTCCAAGATCTCAAATTGAGCATGGACACCGATAGATGTATCCACTAAAATCTCTATGTCACAACATGAACACATGCACAAATATTGAAGTGAGGGAGAAGAGTAAACCTCCATCAAACTTCTCCAACTCCACTCTGATATAAGTGTTGCCATGTTTAGAGTCATTAACATCCCACTAAAGCCAATCATGTAACACATCGATGCCCAGATTCCAAGATGCTATGCCATCATGCCAATCAATCACTTCCTAAAAATAATGGACTGGAAACTCAAAACTAATGTGCAACTTGTTCTTTCCATGTATATATCGCTATTTTGGAGAAGCATTGATCATGTCTTCCGCGTGTTCTAAAAAAGGAATAACTCCATACTCAACCAACTGTAGACCTTTCCCTTAAAAAGGATCATTGATAGAGTCTATGTCTCAATGCAGTTGATCAATTAATGTCGATTTGGAAAGCTCCATGCAAGTACCTTCTTTAACCTTTTGGTTGTCATATAAGCCTAGGTGTTCTTCACTTGCACCTGTGCAGTAGCAAAATTTAGCAGATCCTCATGTGACTAAAGTGGCTCCATGATCATGTCTTTATCGTCCTCATGTATTACATTACTCTTATTACTATTGTCAACATCCTCACACTTATGCAAATGAAACTTCCATTTTTCTTCACAATGCTTGAATACATTATTGGCCAATATACAGGTTGTGATAGAAGAAATGCATTTTTAGATTATGAAAAACCCATAGCATAGATATGATAGGCTGGGATATTACCTCCATCTCTTCAATACATGAAATAATAAGGCTCTCCATGGAAACAAAAACCTTTTTTTATCATGGTACTCCATGATTGTGACCAAGAAGTGATGAAACATATCATGGTTAAAATCTTGTAATCCTAGATCTAAGAGAAGGTTACTCAATTTTATTTTTGCACATATATCTAGTATTGTAAATCTCCTAGAAAATGGATCATTACTAATGTCATCAGGGCTCTAAAATTTATCAATAATAAACTGCAATATCTTTGTCATGGTGTCATCATGATAAGTACTTGAGGAGATGAGATTCTCAAAATCTCACTTAGACATGTTGTAGCTACTAGCTTGATTTCCTTGTCATGGTGTCTCAATAATATGGGTTGTCTTAAGGAAATCTCAATCAAACCAAGGATCCTCTGTATAAATATTGAAGGTAACTGGTCCACCTTACTCAAACATGCTTCCAATATATCTAATGGAATATCAACACCATCACTCATCTCTCAGTTAATCCTTTGCAGTGCATTTAACCACCATTGTCCATCACTCGATGCCATGATTATCCAAAAAGGATGGTAGAATCACTAGCTTTGATAATACTATGATGTACCAAAGGAACACCCCAACAATATGAGCACTTTCACCATACCATATGGTACACGCTACCACAATACTAGTTGGTAGCACCACTGTACTAGTTGGCACTACCACCGTACCAGCTGACATTGCCACAATACCAATCAATACTACCACTATACCATTCATCCTTCCACCTACCACTCAACACTTCCACCCTACCAGTCGGCACTACCACCATACTAGTCAGCCTTACCGTGTGCCACACTCTACAATTCTATACCTTTCAGCACTTAACACCCTTTGACATCCTTTGACCCACTTCAACACATGACACCTTCAACACATGACACTTGACACTTGGCACTTGGCACTTGGACCTGTATAATTGGAACTCTGTACTTGTAACTTTGCACTCAGAACTTTACATTTGGCGCTTGATGCTTGGTGTTTGGCACTTGGCACCCTTCATCACTTGACACTCAGCACTCAGCACTTGACACTTGGCACTTGGTATTGCTACTCATCACTTGGTACTTGGCAAAAGAATATTTTAATCAATCTATTTAGAAATAAGAAAGATTATTATTATAATCCAAGGTAACACAATAGATCGTAGATCAAGGCATAAGAAAACCACAAGAAATAAAATGCTATCATACATATAATGATAATGATACATAGCTTCAAGGATTCAGGGATTCACTCACTGGATTAATCATTTATTTGGCTTCCTTCAAGAGTTTATTCAAGTTTTTCAAACTTTTATGGATACACTCACATTCATACCCCATGCTAAACATCCATTTATGTCAATGTTGATTAGGAGATTAGAGTACACGAAGGCTCATATCTGTTGTATTTTTCATATCTATCATCTCCTTTATTTTCTTCATATTCTATTTGTGTTTCATTCAATCCATCTTAGCCTCTTTACTTTTTGATATTAAGGCATTCCATGCGAACTCTAGGGCATCATAACACTCACTTAGTTTTTCAATAAAAGGTATGCCCCTAATCTTCAAATCTGCAACCCATTCTCTAGTCACCTTCCTAAATTGATTATCTACTTGAAGCTAAGAAATTATCTCTCTATTTTTATTAGAAGTGGGGTCCAAAATGGTGTCAGGGGAGCTTGCCAATTAGCAGAAAAACGTGTTAATAAATTGATTAGAGAATTGCCAGATTGTCATATCCTGATCAAATTCTAGATATCTAGTGTCAACAAATTCTGTTAGAAAATTAGAAAGAAAAGTCTCTCAATTTTATTGTGTGGTGAAAATAAATTCTATCTTTTCAATATTTATGAGATTGTTCACTAGTATTCGGGGATTTCTGATTTTTATGCAATAACAAATTATTTATTGGGTTTGATTTAGAAATTATGTTTAAAATATAATGCCAATGCAAATTGATATCAATGAAAAGATGTGTGTTTGTATGTTTTGGAAGGTATAAGGTTCAAAATGGCACCCACAATGCATATAAAGATTGTGTGACAACAATGGGTATTTATAGGAAAGTGCAAAATTAGGAGCATCCTCAGTATGCTTCTCTCAGTGGAACTAAATTTGATCTTGAGAATGTGGTGTATTCAAGAATGAAATAGAAAGACAAGGAGAAAGTGATCCGTGAATCTCTGCTCAATATTTCACAATCTGATTTCTATTGTTGGTGTATGGATTCACAAGCAACTCAATGTGAAAAGTCACTTGAATATCTCATACGAGGGAGTTTTAAAATGCAACAATCTAAAATGTATCATATTCAAGGGAACATTACTGTACAATTAAATCCTAAAATGGATAATGCATTTTGTTTCTATCCAATTAGTTTGACATTTCTATTATATTTTTTATTTATATATCTTTATAATATTATATTTGTTTGGTTGAGAAGTCCATCTCTTCAATTTCAAATGTATGTTTAAATTCTTTGTCCTCTTGTCTTTAAACTCTTTGCTCATTTGACCAGTTATATATATTAATAATTTTAAAATTAAGACGTACAAATCAAGAAGATGATATTTGGAAATAGAATGTGCAAACTAGTCAATTATCTTTTATAATTAGTGTACAATATAAGAAAAGGGGTGTAAGGAAGGGGATTTTGTATTTATGTGAGGCCTCACCCTAGACCCATCAAAGCCTTTTTGTATTATCAGTATGATAGACCTAGTAATTGTCCTAAGGTTTTTAATGAGTTAATATGATTTTATCTTTTGATAGGAATTTGATTACAATAGGTGATGAGACTAAATATTTGTCAGATGCTTTCCTTACTCAAGATGTTGATTGTCGACCTTATGATACATTATAACTGACATTAAGATAATGATTAGATAAATACTGAGATGTTACAATTTGGGTACAAATATGTTAATGAGATCATGTTCTCCTGATTCAATTTACATTGTTCATTTGAAAGTAATGATTAAATTGACGATTAAAATTATGATGAAGGATTATAGAGACTAAAAGAATGTACCTCGTGTGATAGAAAATTTAAGGTTAATGTTGAATTCTGCATTCTGTATTGTTATATTATCTTTCAGTATAATGATCATTGATGGAATCATGGTTCTATGTTTAGCTTAAGATTACATGCTTATGTGGATATTGAATTGATATTCGATGCTTGAAGAATTAGGTTATAGTATGGATAAGTAAAGGTTCATGGAATGCAGTTATTCATTAATGTCAAAGTTTAGATGTTATTACTTTATTTTTGAAATGATATTTAATACAAGATTTTATAATGTATTGACATCGAACTCGAGTGTGCAAGAACATGGTCATGGTTATAAGTCGGGGAAACAAGATAGGATCCAAGTGCAATCATTCAAAAGCCAAGGTCGACTCTGAAGAGTACGACCTCTTTATATCATGATTTCTTTCGTAAATGTGATGATTGTGTGTATGTGGTTGACAATGTTTGTTATATATGTTTGTAAGTAAATTTTTATCTTTGTGAAAATGTTTAAATGTTTTTGCACACAAGGCATGCCACATGTGTTTGTGATGTGTATTATTGTGATGTGTCACTTGACACCTTAGTGATGAAGTGGCATGTTGAGTGGATTTTGGACCCCACCTTCTCCTTGTTAGTCTTGAGCATTCCCAAGCTAGGTAGGTGGGTTAAAGGACCAAGAATTGTTGGAACCAAAACTCCATTTTCGGATGCATGATTAATTGGGTATTTTGAGAAGTTTTGTGGAGTCCTAGGATGAGGTTTAGGCTGAAGTTTAGTGCCCCAAGGTTAGTACTTGGGTTGGGGGGCTCAATTCTTCTATTTTCATCTTCCTAGGCCACTTATTTGTCTCTCCAATTGTGCCATTTTGATATGCACGAAAATGGAAATGTTCCCTAAGTTATCTCTTATTTTCATATGTGGAAATTCATCCCAAACCTTAGAGAGGGGCAAGTGTCATTTTTGTTTTAGATCTAGAAACCTAATAGTTTTGGGAAGGGTGTGGAGAGAAGAAGGTTTTTAGGGAGAAATACTTAGAAAGGATATACACTAGTTCATTCTTGTCCATGCTAGTGGGGAGAAGAAGTGAGAGGAGTTCATGAGAGTCTTTGTCTAGCAGATTTGCAAATACAAAGCTTGGTGCCAAGGGAAGCTCATCTTCAACTCTCAATTCAGCCTTGTCTTTGAAGGAGGTTGGTGGTTTTCAAAATCTTGATGTTTATTTGAACATGCTTGAAAAGAATGTGATTATGTGAATAAAAATTATAATCTATTTTACTATGTGTGAACCTTCTTATTGTTGTTTTCCCTTTGAGTTTTTGTTTCAACCTTGTTGTTTACTTGTAATTGTTCATGTTGTGGGTGTCCAAGTTCATTCCTCATCCTTGGGAGGAAAGTAGGAGAACTTGGGGTGAAGGGCCTAAGTTGGGATTTCCTTTTTGTTTGAGTGCATGGTTGTATGGGCAACCATGAGAACATTATTATGCTATTTGGGGGTCATAACAGTGTTTGGGGGCCATAAGGGTTGTTGTTGTTGCTCATAGTTTTGAGTTGTTGTTGTTGTTACTCATGGATTTGAGCTGTTTGGGTTGGAAGGGCCTTGTGAAGGTTGATGATACATGCTATGTATGTTGTTTATTATAAGTTAGGTGACTCCATGAGGAAGATTCCACCTTCACCCATTGTATGGATTCTATGTAAGAATCCTTTGTGCAGACTTGGGAAGGGAGTTTATTGTGAAAATTTGTGTTCCTAATTTATGCCAAATGCCTATGTTTTGTGTTTCTTGAGTGTATCCTATCCTATAATTGTTTCCCCAAGCTCGGGGGTGGCCATGTGATGGCCTAGGCTGGGAGGTGAGCTTCCATGGCCATGTGAAGAAAGTCTTATGTTTGCAGGTCTTGGTTCATGGCTTAAAGGAGCAGACCAGAACTGAAGGTTAAAGATTACGTTGGAAGTCCCTAAAGATGGTTTTAAGATGTCTCTGGTTGAGAAAACATGTTCTTTATAAATGTTTAGTTACTGCTTAAAGATCCTGTATTATTTAAGGTGAACTTTAGATTATTTGGTTGATGGATTTCCTGTATTGAGATAGATTATTGTTCTTTTAAAATAGTCATAATTCTGTATCTATTATTAGAAGTTTAAATTCAATTCTTTGTTGTATAGTTAAGTGGATTAGTTATAAATTGGAAGTGTTAATTTAATTATTTAATCAAAAAATAAAGAAGTTCCTATAGCAAAGTATTTGTTATTAAGTTCTTGTAGCAGAGAATTAGTCTTTAAGTTCCTGTAGTAGAGAATTAGATATTAAAATTTGTGTTCTTATTATGTTTTACACAGTTTAAATTTAAGGATCCTATTTTCCAAATTAATAATCAGATTTATTGTAAAATTTTCCTCACAATGATACAAAATGCTTAATGTAGTTTGGAAATTCTGCTTAATCAGTATGTCCATTTACTTCTATGAAAGTTAAAAGACAAAACTATAAGTTCATATGACTAGTTGAATGAAATAAGCATAAATAATACTGAAGCTAAAGATTTGTCTTTCATTTCAATCTATACATGTAAACTATCAAACTGAAACTTTAAATTTGTAATAAAATATTATATAAACAGTTGTAAATCTGCTTTATATGTTTTCAATATAGCATGGATAAGAACCTATTTTGTTTCTTCCCAAATCTAATGTTCATGTAGAACTGTATAAAATTCATCCATAATGTCAACTATGCATAAAAATATATGTAAATATAGCATTCTTTATCTGTATATTTATAATAGAAAATTACTTCAATAAACATCGGAATATGTTGAACTATTTTTAGTAAGCTGTGTAATTGTCCAGTAATGCCAGTGAAATTTGGGCATTACAATTTCGTATTGCATATTAGGAAGGATAGATAACCCAATAGGCTTAGTGTTGCAGAATCAAGTAGACTAACATGCATGAATAATTGATGACCTGGTATAGTTTTCATTGATGTCAAAAAAAATTTCTTGTCTTTAGTGATTACTATCTTTGAAACCCATGTTGAATATATTGCTCTACATTTCTTATATGTTATGAAACTTTTTTTGATCTTTTGATATGTTATTGAAGACTATTTGGAGATGTTTAGTTCAAGGATTTATAGCTCAGAATGAAGTACAAAATATTTGGCATTTATATGTGTATAACATACCTATAACTTATAGTGGTCCTTGTGTGAAATGCATGCTTCACATTTCTCTTCATAATAGTTTCTGATAATATGCCTTTGGGTTTGTAATGCCCTACCTGAGAATCCATGATAATAAAGTCTAAAGTAGACTGAAAGATCATGCATTTTTTTAAATAAAAGATACATACAAGAACAATTCAAGATTAGATTTAAAAGAATAATACATGCAGAAGCAACTTAATCTGAAATTTGACATTCATAGATCATTAATACATTTTTTTCATTTAGTAGTGAAACTCTAATTTAATCTACATCATATAGGGTTCTCATCACGTCACTACTTAAATGACATTGATTACTTTAAGAAATTAACCAAGCGAATTTTTGTGTGATTAAATCTCTGTTGAATTTAAATCCATATTCAAATGTTCCTAGGACTTTCAATATCACAATGAAAAATACAATTAACATGAAAAAAATAAAATATACATTAAATTCATCTAATGTAATGTCATATACTAAAAGACCCTAACCTATTACATCGTTGTCATCCATATAATTTACAACTTCTCATTACATTTTTACGTGAATCATAATTACCAATTATAAATATACAATTACATCTTTCTTTTGGGAATATCTCATTACATCCCATAACATAATATTATAATTACATATCATAGTACAAGTATGAAGAAGTATCCCCAAGAAGAAGATCTGGTAACAAAAAAAAGAACCATCCAAGAGGATGAACATGAGTTCTAGATCTCAATAAAAAATAACAAGATACCCAAGAAAATGCAAGAACATCGACAATGCCAAGCATAACACCCATAATATTCATGGTTTTGTCTTCAAAGGAGTATGGTGGATCAGACCTTGGAAGTGCAGAGGAAGCCTCTTGAATAAAGGCATTTGAATTGCTTTGTGATGAAGAAATGTGCATGTTTAGAAAATCTCCAGACCACATTTTCCATGGCTCTGAAGGCAAATTAAAAGCATAGGCACTACAAGAGCAATTGTGTAGCAAAGCTCTCTAACAATCATTTTTGTCATTGTAAGGTATCCAAACACATGCTCATCATTAGAAAACATTGTGGTAGAATCGATGAATCCATCAGTGCTACCATTTTAAGTATTTTTCTATTCTTTTAACTTCTTGTGTGTGACGCCATAGTGTCACACTTAGAAACAAAAAATAATAATTAGAAGATAAATAATACATATATAGATTTTGAGATATAAAATAGAATTTAAATATAGGTGATAATTAATAAAGATAATATATTTATATGCTTATAAGAAGATGATAGATTATTAATGTCAATTTATCATTATAAGTCAATTTTTCATTTTCATAAGATTAATTTGTTTGGATAAGGGAGCAATGATTAAGAAAACCTTAGTAGCCTACAAGAAAAACAATGTGGGTGTTTCCTTCTTCATGTTTTCTTCTACATAGAAAACATAAAAATGACTTTTTTATGATGATGAAGGCACTGGGGCAAGCCAAATGATGATTATATAGATGGCTGGGGACTCAAATAAATGAAGGAAGATGAAAAATTTATCATTTCTAGTTTTATAGGATATAATATGAAAGATTAGAAGTTTGAATATGATAGGAAGGAAGATCTAATTGAGAAGTAAGCAAACAAGGAGAGGTTGAAAAGGATGAATATATCATTTTATTATGGATGGAGGCTGAATATAATTTTTTTTAGGATTGGTTAGCTTTAACATTTCATGATGTAGAAAGGAATTTTTTGTAGGCAATGGTTAAGTATGTCTCCTTTAGATCTAGGTCAACCTACCTTGGTTGTTTTCTAAAGAGGTGTTTTATTCTACTCTCTCATCCTTGTAGAGTAGGGAGTTATGGATTTTCTTATTGTAAATAATGGTATGAATTTAATTATTGTGAAGGAGCCTATGTCTTCTTCTTTCTATGAGAGGATTTTATTTTATTGGACTTTGGTTTTCACCATGCCTTCCATAAATATACAAGACAATGACTATCAATGTTTGGCCTTCCTTTCAATGACCACTGGCCTAAAATTATTCCTCCTCTTCTCTCATTTATAGTGTCAAACAAAAGTTTTCCCAAGAAATATTTACAAGGAATGACTTGACAACAATAAATTCTTTCTTATTTCATTCAATTTAACTCAGAGATTTCTTAGGTCTCCTCTAAGATCATCTTCCTGTCTGTTCAAAGAAATACCCCTATTAAAATTCATAGAAATGTGCAGAATATGCAATTTACATGAATTTTTTGATTGGATGTCTTCCAGAAACATCTACGACAATGACTATACATGCCTCGCCTTCCTTTCAATGACCACTGGCCTAAAATTATTCCTCATCTTCTCTCATTTCTGGTGCTGAACAAAAGTTTTCTTAGGTAATATATTATTTTGTTTTCTACTAAAAACTTATCAATATATTCTTCACACTGTTTCACCTCTAGAAAATGCAAGAACACTGGCAATGCCTAGCACAACACCCATTCTTGGTTTTCATTAAAATTTCAAGATGGTGGATCAAAACTTTGAAGTGCAGAGGCAACCACGCAAAAAAAGACATTTGAAATGCTTTATGATGGAAAAATGTGCATGTTTAGCAAATCTCCAGACCAGATTTGGCATGGCCCTGAAGGTGAATTAAAATCATTGGCACTACAGGAGAAGTTGTGGAGGCATGCTCTGTCACAATAATTATTTTTCATTGCAAGGTATTTAAAAGCATATTCATCATCAGGCAACGTTGTGGCAGAATCGATGAATCCATCAACTTGCTACCATTTTAAGTACTTTTGTCTTCTTTTAGCTTCTTGAGTGTGATGTGGTAGTGTCACATTTATAGACAAAAAAACAAAAAATTAGAAGATAAATAATCTAGATATAGAATTGCAATCTAAAATAGAATTTAAATATAGGTGATAATTATTAAAATTGATCTATTTATTTTCTTATAAGAAGATTATAGATTATTAATGTCAAGTTATCATTTTAAGTCAATATTTCATTTCCATAAGTTTAATTTGTTTGAACAAGGGAGCAATGATGAAGAAAATCTTAGTAGCTTATTGCAAAAATAATGTGGGTGTTTCCTCCTTCATGTTTTCTCCTACGCAGAAAATATAAAAGATAACTTTTTATGATGATGAAGGTACTGGGGAAAGCCAAATGATGATAATATAGATGGTTGGGGGCTCAAATGAATGAAGGGGACAAATTTATCCTTGCCAATTTTATAGGATCTAATATGAAAAATTAGAGGTTTGACTATGATAGGAAGGAAGATCTAATTGAGAAGTAAGAAAACAAGGAGAGATGGATGAATAAATCATTGTATTGTGAATGGAGGCTCAATGTAATTTTCTTTAGGAGTGGTTAGCTTTAGCATTGTATGAAGTACAAAGGAAGGTTTTGTAGACAATAGTTAACTATGTCTCCTTTAGATCTAGGTGAAGTGACCTTAGTGGTTTTCTCGAGAGGGGTTTTCTTCTACCCTCTCCCATCCTACTAGAGTAGGGTGTGATGGATTTTCTTCTTGTAAGTAATGATATGGATTCAATTATTGTGAAGGGGCCTCTCTCTTCCTCTTTGTGTGAGATGATTTTATCTTATGGGACTTTATTTTTTGTCATTCCTAACTAGGATGAGGTTTAAGGAAGGATTGTTACCCTTAAACTCATTTACCCCAATGCACTCCTACCTCACAATTAGGATTTGAGATCCATTTCTTAATAAAAGCGTTGAACTTATATAGACAACACTCTTGTGAGGAGGTTCTTAAGACTCCATCTAAATATTAGTTTTATATTTACTTGGGCTTTCACGATATAGATTGTCATTGGTCATTCACCAATGGTTGCTTTTCCTAATGGGATCCTCCTTTTATCCTTCAAAAATATTGAGATGATAAATCTATTTTCATTCTTGGTGGGTCATGGTCCTTTGGATAATCTGTCCTCTTTTCCAAAAGATGGGTCCATTTAGATTTGATGCATCCAATGAGAAAATCAACTAGGTCCCTATTTGGATGAGGCTCCTATTGATTCCCTTGGAATTTTGGCATGAGTAGATCTTTTGAGGCATTGCTAATTCTCATGGTTATTTTTCAGCCATGGAAAGGAAAATGATAGACATGAAATATTTACTTTTTTCAATTTTTTTTCTTTTTTAGATTGGTAAGATCCTACCAAAAACTAATTAGTTTCATTTGAAGTTGGGTGTTTAAGAGAGCATATTTTTCGCATTTAGTATTCTTGTTTGGTGTTCTTTCATTGTTATAGTGTTGAATTTTGTATCACTAATTCTAGATATTCAAGGATTCACTTCTTGTTTTGGGAAAACATGTTTCTAAAATAAATTTTTGGGCTTCTCTGGTGTAATTTCTTTTAAAAATTCAAAGAGATTCCCCATAATGGACAAGAAAGACGTAGTGGTTGCTTTGGATCATGATTTTTCTTTGACTCCTTCTAAGGGTTTATATATAGAGGATTCTATTTTGATCCCTAGGGGAAGCCACTCGAGGATAAAAATATTCTTGATTTGGTGAAAGAAATAGATTCTTCAAAATCTTATCTAATGAACCATTTGGACGAAGCTTCTCATTATAATTCTTTGGTCAGACTCAAATTCAAACTTCCCTAATAGGTGTGGCTTGCTAGTATTCTATGGTTTAGTCCTGTTGAGGCCTCTCTTGCCTTTTAGCCATTCTTGGCATTTTAAATTTGGTTATTGTTAACTTTTTGTTGGCTTGATATAACTTTTTGACTTGTTATTATGTTGTAATATTTATACCACATTTTATAGGTGCCCTACGAAACTTGTTTTACCTTTAAAAAACTTTCATTGCTTTAGTAGATGGTAAATATGTGAGACATTAAATAATCACAAAAAATATGATTGATCTTGAGCTCTCCAAATTTTATCTCAACAATCGTAAACCTAATCTAACATGTAAAAGTAAATTTATGCAACATAGACCTAATATATTAAAAAAATATTGTCTAGAGATACATTTATGGAGCTTGCAAATTCAATTAGTGAATAGATTATCCTATGCCAAGCCCATTGTTAGAAATAATTAATTAAGAGGTATATTGAAGATAACATTTGCAAATGTATGTAAATGCCCTATATGATGACACATATTCAGAAATGTATGCAAATGCCCTATTTTGGACAGAAATTCAAATGAAAGTTCCCTCCATAGAAGAGGAAAAATGAAAATCTGAGATGATCGAAATAAGTGCGCATGTGGAAAATGAAAGCTTCTCTTGCCAAGAGAATGAAATTTTTCCATCACAGTCATAGACAAATCATGATGCACCTCTTAGACAGATAGCAAACAGATCTTCAATTCAATCATGTCAACATACAAATTCAATTTGAGTAGAGTGCAAAAAATTCAATAATCCTAATCAAACAACAATTAGATTTAGGTGTAAGAAATTAAGCTGTGTGATTTGAATAAAAAATGATATGCACAACAATATTGATTTCTGGTCTAATCCTCAAGCATATCTTGAATAGTAAATTCATTTCAAAGACACATGGTTGAATTGAATAAGTATTGTCACACATGAATTGAATCTACCAGCGAATTTGAATTCTTTTTGACATATAAATAGGGTCTTAGTGCTATAAAAATTATGTACTTAGAAAGGAAATAGAAGTTCACCCTATAAATTATTTAAGTTGATTAAAATATATAAATTTATAACAATTGAAATATTGGTGGTAATTAGTTAAAAGGATAGATTTATTTTCATATGGAAAGATAATGGATTCCTTATGTAGTGGTCATTTCAAGTCAATTAATCATTTTCATAAAATATTAATTTCTTTGGACAAATGAGGAATTATGAAGAAAACCTTAGTAGCTTGCAATGATAATGATGTAGGTGTTTCTTCCTCCACAAGAAACAAAGAATGAAGTGTCGATGATGAAGTCATTGGATGGAAGCTAGAAGATAATGATACATATGCTTCATGTATTCACTCACTGGATTAATCATTAATTTAATAATTTAATTTGATTAATATAAATAAAATTATTAGTCAACAAGAATAATTTATCTTTAATTTCTTATAAAGAATATTTTAATTTATTTATTTATTTTAACTTAAGGGGTACACTACTACATTTGGGGCCAATTTTTGACAGAAACTTCTGACGGGTAATTTTTTTTTATGAATTTGGTGTTTTTTTTTTAATAGGCCTAGATGGTGTCGGTATTCCAATGGGTGTTTAATTGACCATCAAAATTCTGACATATTCTGGGTATAGATGAAAAAAAAAAGTGAAATGGCCTCATCATTTTTATTTCGATTGGATAGAGTCAAATGAGTGAGAGAAAAGGAGCGATAGCTGAGTGCGGGAGAAGGTATGTGATTTCTTCATCTTTCGAGCCTCTAGCATCATATTTGAATGCATTGCATTTTATTTGATCATGAAGGCTTTCTAAAATGACTGCATTCTACTGGTGTTGTTCCTTAGCCAGTGCTTTATCTCTATTATTTGATGTTATTGGTGCTTGTGCTCAAGGATATCGATTCACTATTTTCAAATGTTCCGATTCATGTTTGTTGATATTACTAGAATGTTTAATGACACCATTGTATATTGCTATCACTGAAATGATCGCATTCTACTGGTGTTGTGCCCTAGCCCATGCTTTAACTCCATTATTTGATGTTATTGGTGCTTGTGCTCAAGGATATCCATTTTTTTGAAATGTTGACTGTGGTTATCAAATGGACAACTCATGAGGTTCTAGCTAGGCACCATTTGTATTGATAGCTTAGGGTATCAAATGTATTGTATCATTGATAATTGAAACTTTGTGAAAAGGAAATAGGACAAAGAAAGATTTTGATTTAGTGCTTTAACTCCATTATTTGATGTTATTGATGCTTGTGCTCAAGGATATCCATTTTTTTTAAATGTTGACAGTGGTTATCAAACGGACAGCCCATGAGCTTCTAGCTAGGCACCATTTGTATTGATAGCTTAGCACATCAAATGTATTGTCATATCATTGATAGTTGAGACTTTGTTAAAAGGAAATAGGACTAAGAATGATTTTGATTTAGTTTCTCTATTTTGATCCCTAAGTGGCTTACAACCCTAGAAAAGTATATGCAAATTTACGGATGCAGTTTCATGATACATAGTAGTCGATAATTCACAAGAAATCCATGCATCCAATTTGAATTGCAATTAATACAAAGAAATAGGGTCCTTAAATGGCCCATTCATTTGGACCTTGACTGTCCCCTCAACCAATGACCCTTCAAAACTGGGTTATCATGCAATCAGTGAGTGATCCTTCATTCTCTTGGTCTGCCCTACATCCAAACATATTGGAAATACATAATAAAATCATAATAGGTCTTTCAAAATCCCCCTTCCCTAAATGAACACTATCAACATTCGTACCTTTAATGTCCCCTCAACTAGTGACACTTCAAAACTGGGTTATCATGCAATCAGTGAGTGATCCTTCATTCTCATGTTCTGCCCTACATCCAATCATATTAGAAGTACACAATAAAATGATAACAAGTCTTTTACAATCCACCTTCCCTTAATGAACACTATCAACATCCGGACCTTGACTGTCCTCTCAACCAGTGACCCTTCAAAACTAGGTTATCATGCAATCAGTGAGTGATCCTTCATTCTCCTATTCTTCCCCACATCCAAACATATTGGAAATACACAATACAATGATAACAAGTCTTTTACAATCCCCCTTCCCTCAATGAACACTATCAACATCTGGACCTTGACTGTCCCCTCAACCAGTGACCCTTCAAAACTAGGTTATCATGCAATCAGTGAGTGATCCTTCATTCTCCTGGTCTTCCCTGCATCCAAACATATTGTAAATACACAATGCAATGATAACAAGTCTTTCACAATCCCCTTTCCCTCAAGGAACACTATCAACAAGCGATCCTTCTTCTTATCAACCATATCCAATGTTTCATTGAAGTCACGACCAAGAATGAAGGTCACCTTACCCATACCATTCATGGATTCTAAAATATTGTTCCAAACTCCTGAAAACTTTTATGTTGCTTCTTGTTTCCCCTCCCTGATTAAGACCCCCCTCATCCTCAACATGGTCTTCATCACCTATAGTCTCAATTTCACGGATTGGGGACATGTAAATATCTTTCCATACTTCTTCTACCACAATGTCCTCCTGCCCCATCTTCTTGATCTTCTTGGCTAAAGCAGATGAATCCACACACAATAACCCAAAATGAAGGGTTTTGTATCCTTTAATGAATCTCAGTCATTGGTAATACATGGATAGTCAAACTAGTAGTCTCCAAAGCATTCAATAAGTGAATATGAATGTTTGAAAACTTTCCTCTCAACTTCCCCAACCACTCCTAATCAGTTAGATGGATATTTCTAGAATCTCCACTATTCCTATCCTTACCAACAATTCTTAAACATAATTTATCTGATATGATAATAACATGCTAAACTAAACCAATGGCATGTTCTTCATGTGGCACAAGGAAGATTTGGATATCAAATCTTCCTTCATGCAAGTTGAGTGCGAGAGAAGGTATGTGATTTCTTCATCTTTGATTGGTATCTTTGATGGGCAAAGTCTTTTGAGCCTCTAGTATCATATTCAACTGTAAATTTCAAATGCATTGCATTGTATTTAATCATGAATGCTCACTAAAATGACCTCATTCTACTGGTGTTGTACCCTAGCCCATGCTTTATCTCCATTATTTGATGTTATTGGTGCTTGTGCTCAAGGATATCGATTCACTATTTTGAAATGTTTGGATTCACGTTTGTTGATATTATAATTCATCATATCATATAAAGTATGTTTAAGAAGTTTTAGTGTCTAAACACTCAACTAATCCCTCTAACCAATTAGGAGTGGTTGGGGAAGTTGAGAGGAAAGTTCTCAAACATTCATATTCACTTATTGAATGCTTTGGAGACTACTGGTTTGATTGTCCATGTGTTCATGTTTAGAAGAGATCAATAAATTATTTAAAGACATTCTTACATGTTTGGAGAGGTTTGAGAGACACTTATCATGACTGTACCTTCACAAATAGTGACATAGATTGGTTTTACTAAGTTTCCTTTCTTTGCTGCAGGGGTACAGTCAGAGGGTTCATTGACAAAATGATCCTTTGAATGGTTACTATAAATATGAATGATTTGATATACCATATTTCTCATTTTACTTGAATTTTGGAATAGCTTGTGCAGAGGTGAAAGTACTTTTGATCATTTTGGTCATGACTGTTCCTCTACATAGCCAGGAAATGCAGCTATCTAATGATTATATGTAATGTTGAATGGATTAAATGATTTATTCTTGGTAGAAGTGAATGGAAGGAATAGTGTTGGTGTTAGGTTTCATTTATTATTGAATTCAATGCTTTCCAAGATGTGTTGAGGAGTTTGCTCCTTGTTTAATGTTAACTATTCCTGCACGATCCACTCATACAACAATGAAATGCTATGTGATTGACAATTGTATACAACTGGTCCTTTGGCATGTATTAAATAGAATATAATTTTCAACATATTATTATCATTATATTTCTTTGTTGTAAACATGCCATTGGTTCAGTTTTGTAAAAAAACATTTTGTGTTAATTTTTTTTTTCTATTTTTTCCATTTGATAACCACAATCAACATTTCAAAATAGTTAATAACATCAAATCAAGGAAATAAAGCATGGGCTAGGGCATGACACCAGTAAATTAAAATAAATAGAATTATAATAATATGCTAAAAATTCTATTCTATTTAATACAAGCCAAAGGACCAGTCCCAACAATTCTTAAACATACTTTATTTTGTTTAAGAATAGTTGGGAGTAGTTTTCAAACATTCATATCCACTTATTGAATGCTTTGAAGACTACTATTTTCACTGTCCATGCATTAATGTTTAGAAGAGATCAATAAAGTATTTAAAGACATTCTTACATGTTTGGAGAGGTTTGAGAGGCACTTATCATGACTGTACCCTCACAAACATCGGCATCGATTGGCTTTACTAAGTTTCCTTTCTCTATTTTGAGGTTTCCTTTCTCTGCCACAGGGGTACAGTCAAAGGGTTCATTGAAAAAATGATCCTTTGAATGGTTACTATAAATATGAATGATTTGATACAGCATATTTCTCATTTTACTTGAAGTTTGGAATAGCTTGTGCAAGGGTGCAAGTACTTTTGATCGTTTTGGTCGTGACTGTTCCTCTACACAGTCAGGAAATGTAACTGTCTAATGATTATATGTAATGTTGAATGGATTAAATGATTTATTCTTGGTAGAAGTGAATGGAAGGAATAGTGTTGGTGTTAGGTTTCATTTATTATTGAATTCAATGGTTTCCAAGATGTGTTGACGAGTTTGCTCCTTGTTTAATTTTAATTGTTCCTACATGATCCACTCATACAACAATGAAATGTTATGTGATTAACAATTTCATACAACTCGTCATCCTAATTAAGGTTCATGGGATGATTATGCCTATCCTAAAAAAAGGTTGTCAAATAATTATGCTTTCAAATCACTTACCTATCGACATATCCCTTGTGAGGGAGAGAAGCCAAACACCTAAAGAACATGCACATAAACACGGCAGGTGAAAAACTTAAATGGAATACACCAAGAAGTAACAAATGATGAATGATCAATTGTTGTAATGGTAAAGTATTGGAACCGTCCATTTCTAGAACTTGATTTTCTAGTCTAAATGATTTTTCTATAGTCGTAATGATTTTTCTAGAACTTGATTTTCTAGTCTTAATGATTTTTCTATAGTGTGATATTGCTATCAGAATTCAACTATGTAGTTTTTTGAGTCAAACTCATTGACCCATGATTGATGAGTAGTGCTTCACATGAACCCATCTCTCATGAGAATGAATGGAACACTTAGCACTCATTGGATCTACATGATGCTCATAGAGGTGAAGCATCGGGACTTCCCGGGAGGTCACCCATCCCAGTACTACTCCAGCTCGAGCGCGATTAACTACAGAGTTTCCTCCATGGTTAAACCCACTCTACTTGCATCCTCATTTGCAAAAATTTCACCAAGTGTTGTGCCTTATGAACCGTTCATTAGAAAGCCCCTTAAGCTCATCAATTCATAAGTAGGAGATATTTTCCATAGCAAGTCAAATTGTGATCTTGCTATCAGGATTCAACTATGTAGTTTTATGAGTCAAACCCATTGACCCATGATTCATGATTAGTGGCTCTCATGAACCCATCTCTCACGAGAATGAATGGAACAATTAGCACTAATTGGATCTAGGTGATGCTCATAGGGGTGAAACACCGGGACATCCCGGGAGGTCACCCATTACAGTACTACTCCAGCTCGAGCACGCTTAACTACGGAGTTTCCTCCATTGTTAAACCCACTCTACTTGCATGCTCATTTGAAAAACCTTCACCAAGTGTTGTGCCTTATGAACCATTCACGAGAAAGCCCCTTAAGCTCATCAATTGATAAGTAGGAGATATTTTCCATAGCAAGTCAAATTGTGCTATTGCTATCAGGATTCAACTATGTAGTTTTTTTAGTCAAACTCATTGACCCATGATTCATGAGTAGTGCTTCACAAGAACCCATCTCTCATGGGAATGCATGGAGCACTTAGCACTCATTGGATTTAGGTGATGCTCATAAAGGTGAAGCACTGCGACTTCCCAGGAGGTCACCCATACCAATACTACTTCAGCTTGAGCACGCTTAATTACGGAGTTAACTCCAAGGTTAAACCCACTCTGCTTACATCCTCATTTGCAAAACCTTCACCAAGTTTTGTTCCTTATGAACCATTCATTACAAAGCCCCATAAGCTCATCAATTTATAAGTAGGAGATATTTTCCACAGTAAGTCAAATTGTGATATTGCTATCAGGATTCAACTGTGTATTTTTTTGAGTCAAACTCATTGACCCATGATTAATGAGTAGTGATACACACAAACCCATCTCTCATGAGAATTAATGGAACACTTAGCACTCATTGGATCTAGGTGATGCTAACAGAGGTGAAGCATTGAGACTTCCCGAGAGGTCACCCATCTCAATACTACTCCAGCTCGAGCACGCTTAACTACAGAGTTTCCTCCATGGTTAAACCCACTCTGCTTGCATCATCATTTGCAAAACCTTCACCAAGTGTTGTGCCTTATGAACCATTAATTAGAAAGCCCATTAAGCACATCAATTGATAAGTAGGAGATATTTTCCACAGCAAGTCAAATTGTGATATTACTATCAGGATTCAACTGTGTAGTTTTTTGAGTCAAACTCATTGAAACATGATTCATGCGTAGAGGTTCAGACAAACCCATCTCTCATGAGAATGAATGGAACACTTAGCACTCATTGGATCTAGGTGATTCTCATAGAGGTCAAGCACTGGGACTTCCCAGGAGCTCACCCATCCCAATACTACTCCAGCTCAAGCACGCTTAACTATGGAGTTTCCTCCATGGTTAAACCCACTCTACTTGCATCCCCATTTGTGAAACCATCACCAAGTGTTGTGCCTTATGAACCATTCATTAGAAAGTGCATTAAGCTCATCAATTGATAAGTAGGAGATATTTTCCAGAGCAAGACAAATTGTGATACTGCTATCAGGATTTAACTGTGTAGCTTTTTGAGTCAAACTCATTGACCCATGATTCATGAGTAGTGGTTCACACAAACCCATCTCTCATGAGAATGAATGGAACACTTAGCACTCATTGGATCTAGGTGATGCTCATAGAGCTGAAGCACCAGGACTTCCCAGGAGGTCACCCATCCCAGTACTAAAGCTTGAGCATGCTTAACTATGGAATTTCCTGCATGGTTAAACCCACTCTACTAGCATCCTCACTTGAAAAACCTTAACCAAGTGTTATGCCTTATGAACCATTCATTAGAAATCCCCTTAAGCTCATCAATTGATAAGTAGGAGATATTTTCCACAACAAGTCAAATTGTGATATTGCTATCAGGATTCAATTGTTTAGTTTTTTGAGTCAAACTCATTGACCCATGATTCATGAGTAGTGGTTCACATGAACCCATCTCTCATGAGAATGAATGGAACACTTAGTACTCACTGGATCTAGGTGATGCTCACAGAGGTGAAGCATTGGGACTTCTCGGGAGGTCACCCATCCCGGTACTACTCCCGCTTGAGAGCGCTTAACTATGAAGTTTCCTCCATGGTTAAACCCACTCTTCCTGGATCCTCATTTGCAAAACCTTCACCAGGTGTTGTGACTTATGAACCATTCATTAAAAACCTCGTTAAGCTCATCAATTAATAAGTAGGAGATAATTTCCACAGCAAGTCAAATTGTGATATTGCTATTACGATTCAACTATGTAGTTTTTTGAGTCAAACTCATTGACCCATGATTCATGAGTATTGGTCCACACAAACCCATCTCTCATGAGAATGAATGGAAGACTTAGCACTCATTAGATCTAGGTAATGCTAACAGAGGTGAAGCACCAAGACTTCTCGGGAGGTCACCCATCCCAGTACTACTCCAGCTCGAGCACACTTAACTACAGAGTTTCCTCCTTGGTTAAACATACTCTGCTTGCATCCTCATTTGCAAAACTTTCAACAAGTGTTGTGCCTTATGAACCATTCATTAGAAAGCCCCATAAGCTTATTAATTGATAAGTAGGAGATATTTTCCACAGCAAGTCAAATTGTGATATTGCTATCAGGATTCAACTCTGTAGGTTTTTGAGTCAAACTCATTGACCCATGATCCATGAGTAGTGGTTCACACAAACCCATCTCTCATAAGAATGAATGAAACACTTAGCACTAATTGGATCTAGGTGATGCTCATAGAGGTGAAGCACCAGGACTTCCCTCGAGGTCATCCATCCCAGTACTATTCCAGCTCGAGCGCGCTTAACTACGAAGTTTCCTCCATGGTTAAACCCACTCTGCTTGCATCCTCACTTGAAAAACCTTCACCAAGTGTTGTGCCTTATGAACCATTCATTTGAAAACTTCTTAAGCTCTTCAATTGATAAGTAGGAGATATTTTCCACTGTAAGTAAAATTGTGATATTCCTATCAAGATTCAACTATGTAGTTTTTTGAGTCAAACTCATGGACCCATGATCCATGAGTATTGGTTCACATGAACCCATCTCTCATGAGAATGAATGGAACACTCAGCACTCATTTGATCTAGGTGATGCTCACAGAGGTGAAGCATCGGGACTTTGCACGAGGTCACCCATCCCAGTACTACTCCAAGTCGAGTGCAGTTAACTACAGAGTTTCCTCCCTAGTTGAACCCACTCTTCTTGTATCCTCATTTGCAAAAGTTTCACCAAGTGTTGTGCCTTATGAACCATTCATTAGAAATCCCCTTAAGCTCATCAATTGATAAGTAGGAGATATTTTCCACAGGAAGTCAAATTGTGATATTGCTATTAGGATTCAACTGTGTAGTTTTTTGAGTCAAACTCATTAACCCATGATTAATGAGTAGCAGTTCACATGAACCAATCTCTCAAGAGAATGAATGGAACTCTTAGCACTCATTAGATCTAGGTTATGCTCATAGAGGTGAAGCACCGAGACTTCCCAGAAGGTCACCCTTCCCAGTACTACTCCAACTTGAGCACGCTTAACTATGGAGTTTCCTCCATGGCTAAACCCACTCTGCTTGCATCCTCATTTGCAAAAACCTTCACCAAGTGTTCTACCTAATGAACCATTCATTAGAAATCCCCTTAAGATCATCAATTGATAAGTAGGAGATATTTTCCAACGCAAGTCAAATTGTGATATTGCTATCAGGATTCAACTGTGTAGTTTTTTGAGTCAAACTCATTGACCCATGATTCATGAATAGTGGTTAACACAAACCCATCTCTCGTGACAATGAATGGAATACTTAGCACTAATTGGATCTAGGTGATTCTCACAGAGGTGAAGCACTAGGACTTCCCAGGAGGTCACCCATCCCAGTACTACTCCAGCTCGAGCGCGCTTAACTATAGAGTTTCCTCCATGGTTAAACCCACTCTCCTTGCATCCTCATTTGCAAAACCTTAACCAAGTGTTGTGCCTATGAACCATTCATTACAAAGCCCCTTAAGCTCATCAATTCATAAGTAGGAGATATGTTCCATAGCAAGTCAAATTGTGATATTGGTATCAGGAGTCAACAGTGTAGTTTTTTGAGTCAAACTCATTGACCCATGATTCATGAGTAGTGCTTCACACAAACCCATCTCTCATGAGAATGAATGGAATGCTTAGCGCTCATTGGATCTAGGTGATGCTCACAGAGGTGAAGCACCGGGACTTCCCGGGAGGTCACCCATTACAGTACTACTCCAGCTCAAGCGCGCTTAACTACAGAGTTTCCTCCATGGTTAAACCCACTTTGCTTGCATTCTCATTTTAAAAACCTTCACCAAGTGTTATGCCTTATGAACCATTCATTATAAATCCCCTTAAGCTCATCGATTGATAAGTAGGAGATATTTTCTACAGTAGGTCAAATTGTGATATTGCTATCAGGATTCAACTGTGTAGTTTTTTGAGTCAAACTCATTGACCGGTGATTCATGAGTAGTGGTTCACATGAAGCCATCTCTCATGAGAATAAATGGAATAATTAGAACTCATTGGATCTAGATGATGCTCATAGAGGTGAAGCACCAGGACTTCCCGACAAGTCACGCATCCCAGCACTACTCCAATTCAAGCGCGCTTAACTACGGAGTTTCTTCCATGGTTAAACCCACTTTTCTTGCATCCTAATTTGAAAAACCTTCACCAAATTTTATGCCTTATGAACCATTCATTAGAAAGCCCCTTAAGCTCATCGATTGATAAGTAGGAGATATTTTCCACAGAAAGTCAAATTGTGATATTGCTATTAGGATTCAATTGTGTAGTTTTTTGAGTCAAACTCATTGACCCATGATTCATGAGTAGTGGTTCACATGAACCCATCTCTCATGAGAATGAATGGAACACTTAGCACTCATTGGATTGAGGTGATGCTCAGAGAGGTGAAGCACCGAGACTTCCTGGGAGGTTACCCATCCCAGTACTACTCCAACTCGAGTGCGCTTAACTATAGAGTTTCCTCCATGGTTAAACCCACTGTTCTTGGATCCTCATTTGCAAAAACTTCACCAAGTGTTGTGCCTTATGAACCATTCATTAGAAAGCCCCTTAAGCTCATCAATGGATAAGTAGCAGATATTTTCCACAGCAAGTCAAATTGTGATCTTGCTATCAAGATTCAACTGTGTAGTTTTTTGAGTCAAACTTATTTACCCATGATTCATGAGTAGTGGTTCACATGAACCCATCCCTCATGAGAATGAATGGAACACTTATCACTGATTGGATCTAGGTGATGCTCAGAGAAGTGAAGCACGGGGACTTCCTGGGAGGTCACCCATCCCAGTGATACTCCAGCTTGAGGGTGCTTAACTATAGAGTTTCCTCCATGGGTAAACCTAGTATTCTTGTATCCTAATTTTCAAAACCTTCAACAAGTGTTGTGCCTTATGAACCATTCATTAGAAATCCCTTTAAGCTCATCAATTGATAAGTAAGAGATATTTTCCACAGCAAGTCAAATTGTGATATTGCTATCAGGATTCAACTGTGTAGTTTTTTGAGTGAAACTCATTGGCCCATGATTCATGAGTAGTGGTTCACATCAACCAATCTCTCATGAGAATGAATGGAATACTTAGCACTCATTCGATCTAGGTGATGCTCACAGAGGTGAAGCACATGGACTTCCCAGGAGGTCACCCATTGCAGTACTACTCCAGCTTGAGCACGCTTAACTACAGAGTTTCCTCCATGATTAAAACCACTCTTCTTGCATCCTCATTTGAAAAACCTTCACTAAGTGTTATGCCCTATGAACCATTCATTAGAAATCCCCTTAAGCTCATCGATTGATAAGTAGGAGATATTTTCCACAGTAAGTCAAATTGTGATATTGGTATCAGGATTCAACTGTGTAGTTTTTTTAGTGAAACTCATTGACCCATGATTCATGAGTAGTGGTTTACATGAACCCATCTCTCATGAGAATAAATGGAACACTTAGCACTCATTGGATCTAGGTGATGCTCATAGAGGTGAAGCTTTGAGACTTCCCGGGAGGTCACCCATACCAGTACTAGTCTAGCTTGAGCGTGCTTAACTACGGAGTTTCCTCCATGGTTAAACCCACTCTGCTTGCATCCTCATTTGCAATACCTTCATGAAGTGTTGTGCCTTATGAACCATTTATTAGAAATCCCCTTAAGGTCATCAATTGATATGTAGGAGATATTTTCCACAACAAGTCAAATTGTGATATTGCTATCAGGATTAAATTGTGTAGTTTTTTGAGTCAAACTCATTGACCCATGATTCATGAGTAGTGGTTCACATGAACCCATCTCTCATGAGAATGAATGGAACACTTAGCACTCATTGCATCTAGGTGATGCTCATAGAGATGAATGGAACACTTGGTGAAGTTTTTGCAAATGAGGATGTAAGCAGAGTGGGTTTAACCATGGAGGAAACTCTGTAGTTAAGAGTGCTCGAGCTGGAATAGTACTAGGATGGGTGACCTCCCGGGTAGTCCCGGTGCTTCACCTCTATGAGCATCACCTAGATCCAATGATTTATAAGTGTTCCATTCATTCTCATGAGAGATTGGTTCATGTGAACCACTACTCATGAATCATGGGTCAATGAGTTTGACTCAAAAAACTACACAGTTGAATCTTGATAACAATATCATAATTTGACTTTTTATGGAAAATATCTCCTACTTATCAATTGATGAGCTTAAGGGGCTTTCTAATGAATGGTTCATAAGGCACAACACTTGGTGAAGGTTTTGCAAATGAGGATCCAAGAATAGTGGGTTTAACCATGGAGGAAACTTTGTAGTTAAGCGCACTCGAGTTGGAGAAGTACTGGGATGGGTAACCTCCCAGGAAGTCTCAGTGCTTCACCTCTCTGAGCATCACCTCAATCGAATGAGTGCTCAGAGTTCAATTTATTCTCATGAGAGATGGGTTTGTGTGAACCACTACTCATGAATCATGGTTCAATGAGTTTGACTCAAAAAACTACACAGTTGAATCTTGATAACAATATCACAATTTGACTTGCTGTGGAAAATATCTCCTACTTATCAATTGATGAGCTTAAGGGGCTTTCTAATGAATGGTTCATAAGCCACAACACTCTGTGAAGGTTTTTCAAATGAGGATGCAAGCAGAGTGGGTTTAACCATGGAGGAAACTCTGTAGTTAAGCGTGCTCGAGCTGGAGTAGTACTAGGATGGTTGACCTCCTGGGGAGTCCTTATGCTTCACCTCTATGAGCATCACCTAGATCCAATGAGGGATAAGTGCTCCATTCATTCTCATGAGAGATTGGTTCATGTGAACCACTACTCATGAATCATGGGTCAATGAGTTTGAGTCAAAAAGCTACACAGTTGAATCCTTATAGCAATATCATAATTTGATTTGCTGTGTAAAATATCTCCTACTTATCGAGTTTTCTATAGTCTTAATGATTTTTCTATAGACTTAATGAGTTTTCTTTCATCCTAATGTTTGTTTCTCTTGATAAATTAGGCCTTGAGTTCGAATTTTTTTTCACTATTTTATTTCAGCTTGATATTTCATTCATTTTTCATATACACAGAGACTACACACGCTGATAAAGAAATGAACTTTTTGATTAAGGTTAACTATTCATGATTGTAAATAATCAATATTTCTGATGGTACTCGTTGGTGTATTCGTCTTTAAAATATTCATGTTTCTATGGCTATGATAAATGTCCCTTTGAGTTGAGAAAATTAGAGTTAAAAAATTGGTTGCAAACAAATCATCCTTCTTCCACCAACATTCTAATCAATGTGCAAGTAACGAGTCATTCCATTCAAGAAACTCTTATATGCATAGGTGATGAACATTTAGATTTTCCTAAGTAGTACTTTGAGCAGTCCTCCTACACATGTACTATTGTGAAAATCATCACAAGTCCATTTGTTTGAGGGCTACTTAAAGTACACATGTTTGGAGGTTTGAAGGAAACAAGAGAATTTGAAGAGTCACGAGTCTTAAGATTGTACTTTAAATAGCCAAGCTTCATTCAATGGTACATTCAAACATGAAGAAAACCATTCTTAAACCAGATTAAACTACTAAAGCAAAGGACATATTGATTATAAGTAAACCAGTAAACCAAAGGACATGACTTTACTACTAAGTCTCTTTTTGTTGGGCATACTAATTATAAGTACTTGACATATATCACAAATTTTTCTAATTAAGGTTGGCGGGATGATTACGCCTATCCTGATAAAAGATTGTCAAATCATTATGCTTTCAAATCAATTTCCTATCGACATATCCCTTGCGAGGTAGAGAAGCCAAACACATAAAGAACATGAACATAAATACCACAGCTGAAAAACTTAAATGGAATACACCAAGAAGTACCAAATGATGAATGCTCAATTGTTGTAATGGCAAAGCATCAGAACCATCAATTTCTAAAACTTGATTTTCTAGTCTAAATGATTTTTCTATAGTAATAATGATTTTTCTAGAACTTGATTTTCTAGTCTTAATGATTTTTCTATAGTCCTAATGATTTTTATATAGTCTTAATGATTTTTCTTTCATCGTAATGTTTGTTTCTCTTGATAAATTAGGCCTTGAATTTGAATTTTTGTTCACTATTTTATTTCAGCTTGATATTTCATTCATTTTTCATATACATAGAGACTACACATGCTGATAAAAAAATGAGCCATTTGATTAAGGTTAACTATTCATGATTGTAAATAGTCAATATTTCTGATGGTACTCCTTGGTGTATTCCATTTTAAAATAATCATGTTTCTATGGCTATGATAAATGTCCCTTTGTGTTGAGAAAATTAGAGTTGAAAAAATGGTTGCAAACAAATCATCCTTCTTCCACCAACATTCTAGTCAATGTACAAGTAATGAGTCATTCCATTCAAGAAACTCTTATATGCATAGGTGATGAACATTTAGATTTTCCTAAGTAGTACTTTGAGTAGTCCTCCTACACATGTACTATTGTGAAAATCATCACAAGAACATTTGTTGGAGGGCTACTCAAAGTACACATGTTTGGAGGTCTAAAGGAAACAAGATAATTTGACGAGGATGATGAGATGGGGGAAGTGGAGTTGAATCCTGATGAAAAGGAAGCTCTAGCTGAAATTAGGAAGAAGAAGATGCTTATCATGGAACACAAATTGAAGAAGAATACTGTAGAGAGCATGCCTACCGTACCAAGGAAGTTTGACAAGAACAAGGAATTTGGCTTAAACAGAATGGGAAGACATCTTTCTAGCCTGGGCTTTGGATCCTTCGACAATTAGCTTGATAATAAATGAAGTAGATGAGATCTAAGAAATTAGCTTCCAAGAAAATCTCATAAATGAACTGTTTGTACCCCCAATTCCTATGCCCTTTGCATGTACCCAAAGTATATATTTGAAACAACAAGTGTAAGGCTTAAAGAAGTTAATTTTGCATCACTAGACAGATCTTTAAGCCTTACCTTTGTGTTTCAAATTTATCCTTTGGGTATGCATAGTTGCCAAAGGAATTGGGATACACATAGTTCATTTATGATATTTTTCTTGGGAAGCTAATTGCTCACATGTCATCTACTTCATTGTTATGAAGATAATTTTCATAGGATCCAGGCCCAGACTAGAAATATGTCTTCCCAAACACATAAAAAACATGCACATAAACATGTAAAACAACTAAAACACATAAATGTAGATATCACAACAGTTGAGAAACATAAATGTAGGCATCATTCTCACAATTTTTTGGAGACAACATAATTGAGTGGTATACCCAGACGATGCAAAGCAACCACTACTCCTTTGGAACCAAAGGAGTAGTGGTTGCTTTGCATCGTCTGGGTATACCACTCAATTATGTTGTCTCCAAAAACTTGTGACCATGATGCGTACATTTATGTTTCTTAGCTGTTGTGTCCTAGGACCCCTTATAACCCTTTACAACCCCTAAGAAAGGGTCACAAGAGGCTCCTAGGAGGGGCCAGATGAGCTTCCACCTTCACGTGGTTGGCCCTGTTAAGTAGAGAATGTTAAACTATTCTCAAAACAATGAGAAGCTCAATAATTTAAGGTCTCAGTCCACGGAGATGGTGAAAAATGATGGGAATCAATGATGGAGAGTTTTTAGATACTGAGAAGATGTATATGTAGTGGAGGCTAGAAGGGATTTTTATGGAGATTTGTTAGATGTGGAGATTTGCTAGAGAAGGTTTCTAGATTGAGTACAAGTGTAGAGATCATGATTTAGTACGTCTCTAAAACCTTCACAAATATCCCTTTTTTGGCCTCCACTCTACCTCTTCTCTGAATCTAGAAACTTTGGATACTGTTGTTTCTCATCCATGAATGAAATGTTCTAGTGATCATATAAAATTACTTTTGTTAGACTGGGATCAATTATGAGAAGGTAAACAACATGATAATTTTATTTTATCTTTCATTTCTTTTATCCATTCATATTTTTTTCCTTCTCTTATATTGGATATTGTGTAGTGTACATAAAGGCAAGGTGGTGATTATTCTCAACGATCAACAGGTATAAGTCTTCCAGCCCTTACCCAGTAGCTAGGATTAAAAATAGCAAAGCTCAAGAGACCATCATATTTGGTCTTCGTCTTTGGTCCATATACTGACAAAACATTTTACATTTCGTTAGCTCATTAAATGCGGTCATTTGAAAGAATTTAATGAATGATATTTTCATGTATAATGTATATTATTTTAATTTGACAGTTAACGAATTTATCTATTTTGTTCACTTTTATACATTGAGCACGTCCATAAAGAAGCATCACCTCCATGGTTTGAGTAATTTAGGCCATGGGAGGAGATGCTTCTTTATGGCTATGCTCGATAAATACAAGTGGGCGAAATAGATAAATTCGTTCACTGTCAAATATAAAATAGTATACCTTATACATGAAAATATCATCCATTAAATTCTTTCAAATGACCGTATTTGATGAGCTAACGAAATGTAAAATGTTTTGTCAGTATATGGACCAAAGATAGAGACCAACTATGATGGTCTCTTGAGCTTTGTTATTTTTACTATGCTAATCGTTTTCTTTTTCGAACAGATCATAAATAATTTTTGATAGAAGTGCTATACATCTGATAGAATTTTGCGTTGGTAGTTTATTTCATCCTATCAGATCTCTGACGGGTTATCACTAATATCTGACGGTAGTGCTATACATCTGATGGGATGTTTTGTCGGGCCACCCATTGCCTTTCCAATAGACCAAATGTCAGAACTACATACATCCGACGGGATTGACCCCATACTAAAGTTCCTATTTGAAGGGCATATTCCGACAAAACGTGATGTTGGAATATCGATGTATATCACTTCCATCACCATTTCCAATGCCAAAATGATGATGGACACATATGTCACAAGTGCGACAAAAAGGTGTCACAAGTCTGACAAATGGTCATCAGAAATTAGCCTCAAATGTACTAGTGGTGGTGCCTATTTCAATAAAACTAAAGTGCACAAAGTATCAAGAGTGAAAAATATGATTCTAATGGCCTTGGAGACCTCCTAGGCACCCTTGATCTCCTTAGATGTAGACATATTCTAATATAAATTGATCATATAGTCGTATGTTTCTATATTATTCCTTTGGAGAGAGTGCCTCAAGCCTGAGATTACATCAATCGTGTCATTTCTTTTTATCATTCTCTCAATGTAGAAAGTATTCACCAAAAACCCTCTGAAGGGTTTCTTCTTCAACATCCGAAGAACTTTAATAGTTGGTTAACAAAGGCTAGGGATAACCATGTGCTTAATGGCCAAATATATGGTATAATTATTTTGAAAATTAAGCAAATATAGGTTTTACAGGGACCCAAAACCCAAAGAGTTAAAGATATAGATAGTCAATAAGCATAGTTGGAAGGAATAACTGAAACAAAAAGAGCGATAGAGAACAACCTAGATTTATAGAAACAAACCAAACAGGAAACCAAAAAGAAAGGAAAAAGAAAAGAAAACTGGGAACTACCATCCTCTCAGAGTCTAGATGGAGTCTTTCATCTTCTTCTCTAGCTCTGTCATATTTTTGAAATTCTCCTTCAATCCCATGATCTCTTTGCTGGCAGAAGTCTTCTGATTCTTTTTCACTCTGGTTTTGACTCTAGTATTATAGTTAGTAGTTGTCCTTGTTAGAATTATCATGTAATTTCTACCAGCTACAAGAACATACTCAACATTAATATGGAAACTTCCTCACTGAAGCATGACCTAGTTAGTATTAATATGGAAACTTCCTTATTGACAAATCTTGTTCATGTTGCTTTCTATTTCCTTTTCGAGAAATTTCCATTGACCTATATAAACAAAGGATGATGTAATCAATATTACTATAACATTTATTACATTGTTGAGTCATTGATCAATGTGGTGAGGAAATAGTTTGTGCAACTATTAGAATAGTTTACAAATGTCATTTTCTAATCTTTTAAATATACCCTTTCAGATGAAGTTGAAATAATCATGAAAAATATTATACATTTTTATAGCAACTAGTATTAGAGTGTGTTCAAACTCTCTACAATGAAGCAATGTTGAAAGCCAAAGGTTGCATGCTATGAATGGAGCCAAAATTTGTATGAGCCACTGCATTGGGGAATAGAGTGTCTACAAAATCATACAGATTAAAGACCTTCCTTCTCATTCTTTGGACATTGAGTTATAATTTGATTTTTTTTAGCTGTTAAAACCGTTTCCTTCTTGTTTTGGAGTGTGTCTTTGCAGAAAATTATTTCTCATTTGTGAGGACTATTTTTTTTTGAACAAAGGATAGAATTGACTACAATAAGAGAGCTTATCTATACAACCTTAGAAGCCTCCCCCTACACCATACAACATTCTCATCAATCACTATAGAAACACTGCAGAAAGGGCATGGTTTAGTGTATGTAATCTTTGTTCTTTTTTTTCTTTAGGGTTTAGAAACAAAATTAGATTTTGGGTCAAGTAACTAAAGGAAAATAAAAAGTTTATTCCATATCATAGTTGACAAGCTAGATAAGTATTCTACTTTGAATTTTCACACTTGGAAAATGAAAATTCAAATGCAATTAATGAATAAAAATTTATGGGGAATAGTAAATGGAAAAGTAAGCCCACCTACAAATACAAATAATTTATTAGATTGGAGTAGTAGAGATGATAAAGCCAAGGCTATTATTGGTCTTGCACTTTTTGATTCTAAGTTGCATCACATAGATTTAGACAAAAAATCAAGTGAAATTTGGGATGATTTGAATAAATTGTTTGGAGAAAAAATGCTTAATGCATAGTGTTCTTTGAAACTTTGACTATTTAGATTTAAAATGGAAGATGGAATCACAATATCAAATCACATAAGTAATTTGAGGTCTCTTCTTAGACAACTAGCAAAAGTCAAGGCTCATGTAGATGATGATGATGCTAGAGCTATATTATTGAACAACCTTCCTACAAAATATAGTAATGTTATTTTTACACTTAGTTGAATAACCTCTTAAAAATTAGAAGATATGATTTCAGGTCTTTTAAATTAGAAGAAATGAAAATAAATGAAAAACATGTAGATGGTGTTTTTCAACTAGAAAATGTGTTATATGTTCAAAACCTTAATAAAAGATCAAGTATAAGGAATGAGGAAATCAAATTTTATTATTGTAAGAAAAAGGGTCACATAGCTTGGTCTTGCAAAACCCATGCTAGAGATGTTCTTAAAGGAAATCTCAAAGATGAAGGTACTAGCACTTGTGTTGAGAATGAGGATTCATCACATGATGAAGTTATTATTTTTGAATCTTTCAATGATCCTGGAGAAGTATTATAAGCCTTCACTTTGTGGCAGTTTGTGGGATAGGAGGCTGGAGGGAATTCCATCATCTCAAGTTAGCTTCTTGCTTTGAGATGGTGTTTGGTATGACAAGTATTTTTTCTTTAATTTTGTTTTTTATTCTTGGTGATAGTTTTTAAAATTACATATGTTGTGAACCTTGGTTTGTGGAGGCAGGTAAGGGGTTTTGTGTCAAGTTCAAGATGGATGGTTGTCTAGTAGCTTACGAGGTTGTGATTTGAGAGTTATGGAGGAAGAAATTTGGAATCTTAGGTAGGGGCTACACCTTTCCAAGGATTATTAAACAACTTGATGGAGATCCACTTGATTTAGGATTTTCCTCTTCAGTGAAGATTTTCACAAAGATGTGTATACATCTTGTATTCAGAAAATTTTAATATGTAAACCTTAAGGGGGGTTTCTTAAAAGAAGAATTGTATGGTTTTAGGGATAGAGTTTTAGGAACAATGTAATAAGGGGAGAATGCTAGTATAATATTTATTACATTATTTATTCATTGATCAATGTGGTTACATAATAGTTTGTGCAATTGCTAGAATGGTTTACAATTGTCATTTTGTAATCTTTTAAATTCATCCTTTCATACAAATATGAAATAATCAATAAAAAAACTATACATTTTTATAACAATGAATGTATTCAAGGGGCAATAATAATATAAAGTTTTATTGTGCAGTAGCACATAGTCTAATTTGGTTTTTTTTTTTGTATCTATGGCCACCTTCATAGTGGTATCAGAGCTGGCTATTCAAGGGAAAGATAAGGTTAAAGAATATTTTAGCATTGAGAAGAAAAGGAGATGTTAAGAGAATAGATTGCCATCATTTTTTGTAGCACTTGCTAGAAGATTGTTACAAGAACAAAAGAGGGGATCAGATCACAAAGGTTCAAAGATTCTAATATTGCTAAATGAAGGAATTTATACATCCAATAAATTCCTAGAAAGAGTCAAAACTAAAAGTCTTTGAAGAATCTTGTCGTCCAATCAAAAGAAGCTTCCATAAGGGTAAAATTCGAAGGTTTCTTGAATCAAATATTTTTTTCAAAAGTTTATAACTAATCAAACTATTATAAAAGATCATATATATTTGTAGACTGGAAACAAAAAAGAAGAGGATTGTAGAAAATTAATTTTGCAAGATTGCTGGAAAGAAGTCATTGCAAATTTATAAAAGGTGTTGTTCGAATAGAGGTAACAATGTTAATATGAGCTTGATCTTGGAGAATTTATGAAGGTTTTTTTTATTGTTTTCATTATTTAAAGAAATGATACCTATTTTTCCCTAATTATATTTTGAAGTAATTTATCCTAAAAAAATTATTATATTATTATTATTATTAGATTTCCACAATCCATAATATGTTGCTATTATATTTCTGGCAAGATCGTGTGTGAATTTTTAGCATCAACGTTTCGGATCATACTCCATGATCCATCATTAGGATGAGCAGGTCTAACAATATGATGGATCATGGAGTTTGATCTAAAACATTGATGTTAAAAATTCACAAACAATCTTGCCATAAATATAACAACAACAACAACAACATATTATTATTATTATTATTATTATTATTATTATTATTATTATTATTTTTATTATTATTATTATTATTATTATTATTATTATTATTATTATTATTATTATTATTATTATTATTATTATTATTATTATTATTATTATTATTATTATTATTATTATTACTTTGATAAAAGTATGACATCAAATCAACTTATGATTCCAATACTTTTTTGTAAGATTTATTATCATTGGGCATTTAGAATGAAAATAATATTTCATTCTGAAGAGTTATTGGAGATAACAATAAATGGATTTTTAGAGCCACGGGATGAATCATCATTAATTGTAGATTAAAATATTGAACTCAAGGAAAATAGGAAAAATGATATAAGGAATTTTTAGATTATTCAATAAGGTTTAGATGACATGGTTCTTGCTAGAATTAATGGAGCTACATTAGCCAAGAAAGAATGGGAGTTTTTAGAGACAACATATCAAGGTATGAGTAAGGTAAAGGTATCTAAATTGCAAGAATTAAGAAGAGATTTTGAAAACCTACAAATAAAAGATTTGGAGTTAGTAGAACAATCTTAAATTTGAGCTATGAATGTGGTTAACCAAATAGGATTTAATGGTAATGAGCTAAGAGATCAAAAGGTTGTAGAAATGATCTTAACAAGTTTGCCAATTAAATTTGATAATATTGTGGTGGAAATTAAGGAATCTTTAAGGATTTGTCAAAATTATTTTTAGATGAGTTGTTTGGGTCATTCCAAATCCAAGAAAAGTAGATGGATAGGCATGATAGTACTTCATTGAAGAATGCATTCAAAATACAAATGCATTTTACAGAGGTAGAGGAAGAGGAAATTTAGGATTTTATATTTTAATATAATATAATTATATTATATTTGTATTATTATTATCTTTAAATCATATTTTTGAAAGGGAACATACTTTTCTACAATTTTGTCTTGTAATTTATTTTTATGTTATTTATTAAATTCTCTTATAGAAATGTTACATCACAAATGGAGAAATATAATGAATGAAATATTTTATTACAAGGATAAATGAGACTAATGGAAAAATATGAATATTACAATATTTTGAATGTTATGATGGAATATAGGATTGTTAAATAATTGATAAAATTCTTAAATAGATCCACCTGATTAATGGAAAAAATTGATACTAATGCAAGGTGACAATTTTTTACGTGTCAAAAATTGCAAAGCCAAAAAATAATTCAATCCTACTATGCATACTAAATGGAGGTAAAATAACTACTTGTTGGCATATTTAAAAAATGATCCATGCAAAATTATAAGGAGAAAATAGGAAGGTAGATTATAGCCACACTTTCTCCCTCTAAGAAATAAAGGTACATAACTCTCAACTATAGTTACTTGCATTTCATCCAATTATTCACTACACATCAATTTCACTTTGACAAATTTCCCTTCTTCAGAAATTTCCTTTGGGCCATGACATAATCAACTATGAGTAGACCATAGCAAGACTCAAGCATACACATCAACCAATGACACTCCAGTCAACAACAAAGAAGACATCTACATAACCAAAAATAAATAACTTCAATACAACCAAAATGTTAATGTATTTTTGTTTAAACATTGTGAAACACATTACACAACTCACAATTATAAAAAATAAAACAATGAATTGTTGCATTTTTCCTGATTTTTATCTTATATAATTTGCATCTACTCGTTGATTCAACATGTATATAATTACTCTAAAAATTTGACACCTAATCTAGGCATCTAATATTTTTCTATTTTTTTTTAATATATTGTTGAAGACATGCCATATATTACAAAATCCCATCATCAAACATAAATAATTATTAGTATTTTTTGTCTAAATACACAAGTGTTCATTTTCACCTAATTATTGTTCTTATTAATTTTATAAATCATTTTTTTCTAAGGAAACTACCCAAAGTAAAGATGTCAAGGTCTTTTTGAACTAAAATATATCATGTCAAGTGTTGATATTTTTAGGTTTCACTAATAACTATCATTGTTGAAGATCGTATTCTTGAATATAGCACATAATAACTCAGTCTTTATAGATAGTAAAATTAGTTTTTATTACAAAATTATTTCACATAGCACGTGAGTTTAACTTATAAGTTGCATTTGTTCATATTTATTTTTAATCCAAATTGCAAGATTATCTTAATTTTATTCTAAATAATTACTCCAAACATTAGCAGTGTTCATATTGTCTAACTTTTCCTTGCCTCCAATATATTACCCAAAACATATCTTGCTATCGGCATATCTATTGCACCTTGTTGGAGTGCAAATACTAGTTATTAATTTTTTAATTACAAAAATATGATTTTGAGTTCTCTATTTATTATGAAATTTGGTTGCATTTTTATTTGAATTATGGTTAGAATATTATGAAAATTATGATACAATATCAATATAACTAATAATTTGGACTATCAAAATGTTGTCATTTTTTGCCTCTATCACACCTAGCATTTCAAAATACTTGGGTGTATTTTTCCACTCATAGATTGGCATTTTTGGGAAAGGATCACTTTGAAAGTATGTTGATGATTGATTTTCTTTGAGAAAGCTTGGAGATTATCATTTGTACTACCTTGAGGGATCCTCTCAATTCAAATGCCCAAATCTTCCTTTGTAGTTATGGGTTTGGATAACTCATGGGTGGGTCAAGGTCTATTTCATGTTGTGAAACCTCTCAAATGTGCTAAGATCTCTCCAAAGGTGGTGTTTTGGGAGTAGACTCAGAAAGTGGTGAATGAAAAATTAGATTTCTTTGCTAGGCATGGGTTGATTTCTAGGTTGAAAGGGTTCTAGCCGAGCCTCCTAAAACTACACAAGTGTGTTTCAAATAATTGGAAACATAGTTTAAACAATGAGGTTCATATTTACCATGATTCTAAGGCAAGTTTTATGTTAGTATTTGGTAGGTGTTGGTTAACAAAATGGTATTTGATTAAATCCAAGACTCTTTTACCCTAAAGCCTATGTATCAAGCATTAGTTGAGTGAACTATGATTGCTCCTCTTTCAATTTTAAATCTACAACTCTTGTATGTGAATTTACCATGAATGAACCTAATTTACAAAATAAATAGGCACACTTTTGACCAGAAACAGGGAAAGGATCTAAAAGTTACCCATCACAATGGAATAATTGCAAAAAAAAGCTAAAAATTTCCCATCTAAGGAAATGAAATGCTACCATTTGGAGACTTATATTCTCATATTATATCCAGGTGCACACAAATTTGTCTTCACAAGAAGACTTCACAATTTCACATTTAAGTACAAGGTGAAATATCTAAAGCGATATCTCCAACGACAGACTATGGTGAGGAATGACTCCTACCAAAATTGAAAATACAAAATAGGGAGGGTCTTGCACCTTTGAAATTGAAAATAATGACAAATTTCAACTAGAATCATAAATAAATAAGAAACATAAATCCACCACATCTTCCTACAATGCCAACATGGCCTTATAAAGGGCTCTAGGAATTTTCTCAAAGGGGTTACAAATAGGTTGACATAAATTATTTAGTATTTTATTACTTTGGTCCACTTTTATTAATTAATTAAAGGTCCTTTATAATATTATTTAAATTTTGGGACCACTTGATTTATTAATTTAATTAATTCACACTATTAAAATTTTTGGGACATTACATATACTCATCACCCAAAGATTTCTTTCCCTCAAGTAATCTTTCACCAAACTGTTTGCCTACTACAAAGCTCCAAGATCTCAAACTAAGTGCGGACATCGATAGATGTATCCACTCAAATCTCTATGTTGCAACATGAACACATGTAGAAATATTGAAGTGAGGGAGAAGAGTAAACCTCCATCAAGCTTCTCCAACTCCAATCTGATATAAGTGTTGCCATGTTCGGAGTCATTAGCATCCCACTGAAGCCAATCATGTAATACATAGATGCCCAGATTCCAAGATGCTATGCCATCATGCCAATCAATCACTTCCTAAAAATAATGGTCTGGAAACTCAAAATAATATGCAATATGTTCTTTCCATGTATATATCACTCTTTTGGAGAAGCAATGATCATGTCTTTCGCATGCTCTAAAAAAGGAAGAACTCCATACTCAACCAACTATAGACCTTTACCATAAAAAGGATCATTGATAGAGTCAGTGTCTCAATGCAGTTGATCAGTCAATGTTGACTTGGAAAGCTCCATGCAAGTACCCTCTTTAGCCTTTTGGTTGTCATACAGGCCTAGGTGTTCTTCACTTGCTCCTATGTAGTAGCAGGATTTAGCAGATCCTCATGTGACTAAAGTGGCCCCATGATCATGTCTTTATCGTCCTCATGTAGTACATTACTCTTATTACCGTTGTCAGTATCCTCATACTTGTGCAAATGAAACTTTAGTTTTTCTTCACAATGGTTGAATACATTATTGACCAATATATAGGCTGTAATAGAAGGGTGAACGCACAATAGTGGGTTACACTTTTTTGCCTAAATGGACACCGAACTCTACATTTTGAAAAAAACTATCAGATTCAAATGCATATTGTCGTTAAACCATTTGAAATCAAAAGATGAAGTAAATTAGAGTCTTTTAGGATTTTGTTTCTAGATTCTAAATATATTTTTTATTTTTATTTTTGAATTGATTTGAAAGATTTTTTCTTTCTCCCATGAAAATTGGTATGTTGCAGAAAATGTCATTTTCAAAGAGTTACTTGGTTTTCATAGAGCATAAGATTTTTTCTAAAATAGATATCAATGGTATTATTTTGAATTTAGTTTTTTAACATCCATATGGAGGGCATGCAATTTTTTTTATGACATTATCACTATTGTAGCATATTTTATTAACGTTTGAAGTTGACTAAACTATAATTTTGACATACCTTGACTACATAGCTTATAGCTTGTCGTGTATTTGTCCAATTTAATTTTTATTTTTTTTTGATAGAAAGAGAACTTCAATACCTAGGGCATAGATATTTTTTAGAATTTTTGTTCTCTCATTTACTATTTTTCCATAAGTGTCAAACATAGCGGTAGACATACGGTGAAATATCTATATTTAGTAAAACTAAAAATACAAAGTCATAATAAACTTAATATATATTAACATTATAATCATTGAAAAGATTTTTATTAGTAGTACTTTACTAAATCGATAGGTTTGTCAAATAGATTCATTTGATATACCAAAAGATAAATTTGAAGTGATTTTTTATCAGCATTTTGATAGGTGCGAAGGAGACTCTAGTGTAGGTATGAATGAGGAGTATTGATGTTATATCAATGTTTTTCTTATCTAAGAGGCTTTGAGCTAACCATTTGTAATTAATTCCTTCAAATGGAATTTCTTAAGGCTTAAATCATCATATTTTATTAAAGATGTTTTATTTCAGCAAAAATCAGCATGTCTAAAAAAGTGTAACCCACTATTGTGGGGTCACCCAGAAGGAATGCATTTTAGATTATGAAAAACCCATAGCATAGATATGATAGGCTAGGATATCACCTCCATCTCTTCAATACATGAAATAATAAGGCTCTCCATGTAAACAAAAACCTTTTTATCGTGGCAGTCCTTGATTGTGACCAAGAAGTGATGAAACATATCATGGATAAAATCTTGTAATCCTAGATCTAAGAGAATGTTACTCAATTTGATTTTTGCACATATATCTAGTATTGTAAATCTCCTAGAAAATGGATCATTACTAATGTCATCAAGGCTCTAAAATCTATCAATAATCAACTGCAATATATTTGTCATGGTGTCATCATAATAGGTACTCGAGGAGATGAAATTCTCAAAATCTCACTTAGACATAAATATTGTAGCTGCTAGCTTGATTTCCTTGTCATGGTGTCTCAATAATATGGGTTGTCTTAAGGTGATCTCAATCAAACCAAGGATCCTCTCTATAAATATTAAAGGTAACTAGTCCACCTTACTCAAACATGCTTCCAATATATCTAATGGAATATCAACACCATCAGTCATCTCTCAGCCAATCCTTTGTAGTGAATTTAACCACCATTGTCCATCACTTGGTGCCATGATTATCCCAAAATGATGGTAGAATCATGAGCTTTGATAAAACTATGATGTACCAAAGGAACACCTCAACAATATGAGCATGCTCACATTACCGTATGGCACACTTACACCATACCATTTAGCATGCTACCACAATACTAGTTGGTAGTACAACCATACTAGTTAGCACTGCCATTGTATCAGCCAACATTGCCACCTTAGCAATCAATACTACCACTATACCATTCATCCTTCCACCGACCACTCAACACTTCCACCCTACTAGTCAGCACTACCACCATACTAGTCAGCACTACTCTGTACTGTACTCTACAATTCCATACCCTTCCGCACTCAACACCCTTTGACATCCTTTGACCCACTTTAGCACCTGACACATTTAGCACTTGGCACTTGACACTTGGCACTCAACATTTGGACTTGTGTAATTGGAACTCCGCACTTGTAACTTTGCACTCAAAACTCACTACTTGGCGCTTGATGCTTGGTGTTTGGCACTTGGCACCCTTCATCACTTGACACTCAACACTCAACACTTGACACCTGGCACTCGGTATTGCTACTCGTCACTTGGCACTTGGCGAAAGAATATTTTAATCGATCTATTTAGAAATAAGAAAGACTATTATTATAATCCAAGGTAACACAATAGATCATAGATCAAGGCATAAGAAAACCACAGGAAATAAAATACTATCATACATATAATGATAATGATACATAGCTTCACGGATTCAGGGATTCACTCACTGGATTAATCATTTATTTGGCTTCCTTCAAGACTTTATTCAAGTTTGTCACACTTTTATGGATACACTCACATTCATACCCCATGCTAAACATCCATTTATGTTGACACCGATCAGGAGATTAGAGTAGGCAGAGTCTCATAGCTGTTGTATTTTTCATATCTATCATCTCCTTTATTTTCTTATATTCTATTTGTGTTTCATTCAATCCATCTTAGCCTCTTTAATTTTTGATATTAAGGAATTCCTTGTGAACTCTAGGGCATCATAAGACTCACTTTTTTAATAAAAGGTATGCCACTAATCTTCAAATCTGCAACCCATTCTCTAGTCACCTTCCTAAATTGATTATCTACAATCTTATTTCTATTGTTGGTGTATGGATTCACAAGCAACTCGATGTGAAAAGACACTTGACTATCTCATACGAGGGAGTTTTAAAATGCAACAATCTAAAATGTATCATATTCAAGGGAACATTACTGTACAACTAAATCCTAAAATAGATAATGCATTTTATTTCTATAAAATTAGTTTGAGATTTAGATATTATATTTGGTATTTATATATCTTTATAATATTATATTTGTTTGGTTGAGAAGTCCATCTCTTCAGTTTCAAATGTATGTTTATTCTTTGTCATCTTGTCTTTAAACTTTTTTCTTCTTTGACCAATTATATATATTAATAATTTTAAAATTAACATGTAGAGAAGAAGATGATATTTGGAAATAGAATGTGTGCAAACTAGTCAATTATCTTTTATAATTAGTGTACAATATAAGAAAAGGGGTTCAAGGAAGGGGATGTTGTATTTCATATTGCATATTAGGAAGGACAAATAATGAAATAGGCTTAGTGTTGTAGAAACAAGTAGACTAACTTGCATGAAAAACTGATGACCTGCTATGGTTTTCATTGATGTCAAAAAAAATTTCTTATCATTAGTGATTACTATCTTTCAAACCCATGTTGAATATATTGCTCTGCATTTCTTATATGTTATGAATCTTTTTATGATCTTTTAATATGTTATTAAAAACTATTTGGAGATGTTTAGTTCAAGGCTTTATAGCTCAGAATGAAGTACAAAAGATCTGGCATTTATATGTGTATAACATACCTATAACTTACAGTGGTCCTTGTGTGAAATGCATGCTTTGCATTTCTCTGCATAATAGTTTTTGATAATATTCCTTTGGGTTTGTAACGCCCTGCCCGAGAATCCATGATAATAAAGTTGGACTTGACCTAGTTAGGTTCGAGCTCGATCCTGACCTAGTTAGGATCAACCTTGAATTTGACCCTGGGCCCAGATTTAGTCAAAGCCAAGTCAGGAGGTCCCGGGGATGCCCAAAAACCTAGAAATGATATCAGATAGGGACAGAATGTGAGGGATAGACATAAAATCCTATGATGACTATGCTGAAAGCTAGGAGGACCTATTTCTGAATCCTACCTAGAAAACAAAGCCATGGAAGAGGGAAATTAAGGAGAATCCTTGAGATCCTAACCCTAATTTGACCTAGAATGAAGAAATCAAGTGTCAGGAAGAAGTGGAAAGTGGGGAGAAAGCCAAATACATGCAAAGACCCAGTCAAGGTGCTTAACATGACCCCAAACCACTTACTCTAAGGGCTAAACCCTCTTATAATGGAAGTGCTTCCATTTTAAGATGATACACTAGTGTTTTAAGCCCCCTCATTACATGATTTATTATTGTAAGCCCCCTCTGACTTACACATCTAGAAAATGAAACTACAACCTATTGGGATTGAGAAAAACCTTATAAAACAATAATAGCTAAGAATGATCGCTTGACAACATCTGTTGAATACAAGGTCCTCCAACCATTTCCACAATTATTCCAAACTACTTGTAAAAATATTAAGAGTGATTTAGACAACCTTGATGTTTTCATTAAGGAATTGAGGAGATGTTTGGAGAGAGGAAGAGCATTATACGGTCAGTGTTCTTTTTCACACAAACACATCTTAGATATTTCAGAGAAGTTGAAGAACAAAGAAGCATAATTGCAAGTCACAGTGAATGAGCTACAAAAACCTAGCATGAAGATCACTGATACTGAGAAGAAAGTGAGTAAAATACATGATGAAATTAGACTATTAGAAAGTGAAAAGGAAACAAAATTGAGGAGGTTTGTAGTACTTAGAGAGAACCTAACACTAAAAATCAGTAATGTGTAGAATCAACTAGAAGAATGTATTGCATCAAAGATATCTTATGGTAAATTTTCCTATCCAAATCTTAGAGAAGTTGAGATAGCATCCTATGGCCTATGTGCATTACTTAGTGTATCAGATTCTATTAAGGCTACATGGGACAAAGAAATTGATAACTTGAAGGTGAACTTTACAAATTGCATTTCAAGTCTTCTAGCATTACAAAATTGAAGACAAGGAGGTATATCAAATTTTTGACTTGTATATATACATATATTTGACACCTTTGTCATTGTTGTGAAAGGGGGAGTAATATAGTATGAGAAAATTATTTATATGTATAAGATATAGATATATAAAATGGTATAGAGTATAATCAAAGGGGGAGTATCCCTATGGTGAAATAAGTAGACATGTATGATCCACATACATTTGCAAATCTTGTAATAGCCATGTAACACGATGCTGCAGAATGTTACAAATTTGTTTTTAAAATTTTGTTGTAATTTTTTTTGGGGACTTAGCCAATTTTCCCATATGTTGCCACCAATGACAAAGGGGGAGATTGTTAGAAATTTGGATGAGTAGGATATCATGATGTTGTCATTATGGAAACATATATTCATTTTTAAGACAACATGATCTAAGGAGGAAGTTTTGGATGAGAAACTATGAAAATTATCTAAGTATAACAGTGTTTATCTATCTAGACAGATAATGTTTTGATCAAAGAAGTTCATAGAGGTACTTTCACTACATGCGCACTTGAACATGGATTATAAAAGGTATATTAAAGCTACATCTAAGAGCACAAGACTATACGACATGTACGGAAAGATATATCAATATTTTTTAGAGACAATGTTGAGCCAACCGCAATGGAGCAACGATTAGTAATTGATTATTTTAAATTAATGGATTATTTTTTTGATGAAAATAATGACTTGATGAATTAGGGGCGACATCCTAGATGTTAACCCTAAGGAAAAAATACTTAATATTATGTTTTGATAATATGGAAGCTGACTAATAAGCTATAATTGAGATAGCTAGTATAAAGAGGAATATTATATTATGTGAAGTTGTAAGTAAGTTGTAATAAGTATAATCTGAAGTTGTAAAGAAATTATGTATTGAGGTATTATGCTAAATCTGATATATGATCAGATTAGTGCGAATTGATAGCAAGTTTTGTTAAGAACCTACAAGTTAGATCAATATACTGAAGATATTGAGTAGCAGTAAAAGGTTTTTGTATTTTATCTTTTGTATTGAAGATTATCATTGTCTATTTCATGTTTGGACAATGAGCTCATCTTGCATACATTCATATATGGTAATACCAACTCCTAATAGGGTTGAGGCTTTTAACAAGGCCTAAAGTCCTCTAACAAGGACAGAGAAACTATGCGGATGTAATTGACTCCTAACATGGTCAATATCTTTAACCAGATACTTTTGATTAGTAGATCATTTGTGGGTATCATCCCCATCAGGGTTTTCCCTTGGCCATGGTTTCCTTAAGAAAAAACATGGTGTTATGAGTTCCTTTATTTTATGGTTGTGTTTATTATTCAATTTATTTAGTTTAGTTTCTTATGCAAGTTACAAGTTAATTTCAAATATCCATAAGTGGGCAAAAGTAAAAGTTTGTGAAATATTGAATCACCCCCCACTCCCCCCAACATTTCCTATTTGTAACAGTAAGATCATTAAGAATATAGAGAGTTAAGAAGCTTGAGGTGGACCTCCTAAATGGTAGATTTCATGTAGTGATCACTTATTCTAATTTAACAATATCCAAGACTTACCAAGGTTTTATAGAACCAAGGCCTTTTCATAGATGTTGCATGGGACTGACTCAACAAAAAGAAAATGATTAAACCAACATAACACAAATCCATGAAGGAATAAGGTGGATACAATGCTAGAAAAAAACAAAAGCAAGTGACATGCCCCAAGTAAACTATGTGACCACGAGTATTGCATGTTGGAAATGCAAGGGACACGTCTAAAAACATACACACACATAAAGAAAAAGATGAATAACTTGCCCCTAGTTTCACCATTCACAATACATCATGATATAAGGGATCGTGGAGATCATGAGGATGTGAAACAATGAAGCTCAAGATAAAACATAAAAAAGATCCAAAAGTACCAAAGAAATAACAAGTATCTCACAAAGCTTTTTCTATAGGGAGGATGATGGATGATGATTAATTGGATTCCAGTCTAATGTGAGGATTACCCTTGGTCTAATGTGAGGAAGGATAAATATTGGAAAGATCGATGTCAGATTGTTAAACTAAGACTCCTATGACAAGACACAAGAAAGACACTATAAGCTCAAAGGGACTATGTGATAATGGATGAAGTACTAGCTAGATAGGGACAAAGACCATGATGACTCAAGGACTAATTGACACAATAGATGATACCTAAAGAAATATATGTACAAATGAGACTAGGTGAAGAAACAACTGATGCTATGTACAAGAAACAAGTTACAATATTTTCAAGGGATTAGGGATGATGTTGATGATGCAAAGATATAATGATGTTGTCCTAGTTGAGATGGAAAGACAATATCGAATGATGGTCAACAAGGTGATGTAGGAATGATATATCGTGAAACAAAACAAGGATTGGCAAGGATGTACCCCAATGATGATGATTCGATCATGACCAAGGTTAACACAAAGGTTGGGAATAAGAACAAGGATGTGATAGGATGAGATTATTAGTGTGCACTTTTGGATAGCTGGAGGAGATGAATAGGATTCGTATGTGATTGTAGATGGATAGGAAAATTTGGATATGAATGAATGACATTGGATGTACGAGGGTATCCTAGAGCTAGATCATGTGATAGAAAGATGGAGGAGATAATGGAAGGATTTGAGGATGGAAGTATTAATAGACATGGATTGATGGTGGAAGGATTTTGGTAAAGGAATGGAGGAAGATAAGGATTGGAAGATGAAATGATGGATGACAAGATGAAACTAGAACAAGGATGAGGAGATGGGAAGATGGAGGTTATAGGGTCTCCAAGGAATACGTCACTAAGGAATAGGATTCCCCCACTTAGGATAGGTCATGCATGAGGAGACATTAGGAGGGGTACAATATCCTAGAAGATAGGATGAAAAGAGGATGAGGGAGGTATATGGAAGCTAGGATGATGTGTGAATTGTTAGAAAGTAAATTTGACCAAGAAACTGAGAGGGGCAAGGGGTGAATAAGTTATCTGATAAAAATAACTTTTAATAACTTTATTAGATCTCAAATATGTAACCAACATAAATATCAACCATATAAAGGTAAACATACAGAATGATAGAAGATATGTTAACTAGGGAACCTCTTGATCAGAGAGTAAACCCTAGTAGAGATGGTACCCACAAAAGATGTACTAATATGAAAATTCCTTGTGAGAGGATGGACTCTGTTAGGAGTCTATGTAATAAATTCAGTACATATCAGTCCCTCTTAGGAGACTTTGAATCCTTGTTAAAAGATTCTAGCTCTATTAGGAGTTAAGGAAGGCAGAAGGACCATCTATCCAAACAACTTTAGGGGCAAGATCATTGAACTCACTGTCCAACTGATCTTTGTATTATCCAAATAGAATAATACCAGCAATTGTTGATCTCATCAACTTATCTTCACTCCTCTCTTTGTGCTAAAACTACACCAAATACTTTACCAGATCTGCTCAATTCATATATCCTCTTACAACATCAACATCATCATATCTCTCTACCAAACTTACAATCAAGAAAAATAATCCTTCCTTTATAACACACTCAAATAATTTACAATTGAGTCAGCCAACTAGGCTAAACCAATTACAAAATATAAATAATTATATGTTACATAATATTTCATAGCCACATAAAAACTATCAGCTTCTAAACTTAATAACTCTTCACACGTGTGACCTATGGCTATGTTGTCTCATCTAGGTCACCTCTGAAATGTCTTCAACCTCTGTATAACTTCGTATGTCTAGATTCTATCCCAATTAGGAGTTATAATCCAGTTATCACAAGCCGCTTCTCAGGAATACTGTCAAAATACTATTTCCACTAGATTACTCATAAGTATCATGAATAATTAAATTTTTTTTCGTGCTCTTAACCATAATATTAGGACATAATAAGAAACATGTCGTCAATGCCACATAGCTTCATCTAGAATTATTCACGTGCGCTAATTCAGACATTGTCTGCTTCTCTGCTAATATCCAGTAGATCAATGTGTTGACATCAATGACAAACACAATCATGAATGCAACATACAACTACTACAGAACTACAAAAACATCCAAATTCCATAAATACCAAACTACAACACTACTATTTTGCATTATGTTTTCAAATCCTCTTGATCAATCATCAAATCAATTATCAAATGTATCATTCTCCTCAATACTTTACTTTTTCAAATCCTCTTCATCAATCATCAGATCATCAACTATTTTTCATGTATCCTTCTCCCCCATTGACATCAATGATAAAGTAAACATCAATATGTCAATCCAATAGAAGCTCAAGTGTCAAAAGATACTATTCATAAAACACCTTCACAAGATTCCTTCATGACTCAGCTAAAAAACACATACTCCCCCAGAGAGGAACCATCGACATAGAGTCTAGAAAAGATAATGTACTTATACCACTAGACTGATACAACTTTCTACATCACTACTCAAAAGTAGACTGGGGCATACCCCCAAGCATACCTCTTAAATACTCAAATGTATCTTTAGGTAAGGGCTTTGTAAATATATCTGTAATCTTCTCCTTGGTACTAATATACTTAAGTTTGACTTCTTTTTCTATAACTTTCTCTTACAACATGATATTTGATCTCTATATGTTTTGTTTTAGAATGCAACATAGGGTTCTTAGACATACTTACTGTACTGGTACCAATTGTTAGAAAGTAAAGTCCATATAAAGCTTTGTTCAGTTTACATACTATGTCTCCTTGAGTCAAAGGAAAACCTTCAGGTTGCTCAATGTAGGCTTCTTCTAAATCTCCATTCAGAAATGCTAAGTTCATATCCATCTGATACACTTTGAATTTCTTATAGTCTGCATAAGCCAAAAACATTCTTATGGCTTCAATTATTGCAACAGGTGAAAAAGTTCCTTCATTATAAATTCCTTTTTGCTGTGAGTATCATTTACATAACAATCTTGTTTTGTTTCTTACAACTTCACCTTTAGTTCTTCCTCCATTTCTTGAATCTAATTATCATCTTTACAAGCTTCATCAGTAGTCTTAGGTTCATTTTGAGAAAGCAAACATAGTTCTTCTTGTACCCTATTTCTTGTCATAACTCCTTTTTCTTTGCTCCCAATAATCTGATCAATAGGATGATTCCTCATTAGATTTTTATTAGGTGTCACTGTCTCAATTCTTGCTTCAACTCTAGGTTCTGGTCTTGGTTCTCATGTTATTTCCTCAATATGAATCTCATTCTATCAATCACTGTTAGTTTCATAAAACAATTCAATATTTTCTTGATCAACTCTAGGAAGAACTTCTTCATCTAAATCATAATCAAATATTCTTTCCCGAATTCTGAATTTCTCATCTACTTTAACATTTGCGCTCTCAACAATAGTCTTAGTTTTGTTATTAAAACATATATAAGCTTTTTTTGTTTTTGAATAACCAAGAAATATACCTTCATCACTTCTCGGATCAAACTTACCAATTTCATCATCTCTCTTAATATAACACTTACTTCCAAAAGTTCTGAAATAGTTAACTGATGGTGCATGTCCAAACCATAATTCATAAGGTGTCTTTTTTGTATCTACTATGATTTGTACCCTGTTCATTGTATACACTACGTTATTTAGTACTTCTCTCCAGAATGTCATTTCTATATCATTATCAAATAACAATGCTCTTGTTGCCTCAGTTACTGATTTGTCTCTTCTTTCTACAATACAATTTTTTTCAGGTGTTCTATGGGCCGAAAAATGTCCCTTAATACCATTCACTTCAAAAAATGTATTAAATTCTTTTGAATTAAATTATCGACCTCTATCAGATCTTAAACATTTAATCTTCATTCCTGATTCATTCTCAACTTTGTTTTTAATTAATCTAAACTTGTCAAATGCTTCAAATTTTTCTTTAAGAAATCCTACCCACATCATTCTAATAAAGTCATCAACAAGAATCATAAAATACCTTTCACCATAGAATTCTCTAGTCCTTGTGGGACCACTCAGATCTGTATGAATAATCTCCAATTTTTATGTTGCGATGAACTTCTTACTAGGAAAATAACTTATTTTCTGCTTTGCAATAACACATTCTTTGTATATCATGTTAGTAGGTTTTGTAATCTTAGGCAAATCTGTTACTGCAAATGTAGTTCTTTCTTTCACAATATTATCAAAGTTATGTGAAAAAACCTTTTGTGCCATAACCAACCTTCATCAATCTTAGTAATAAAACATGTCATCTTGGCAGGGTTCAATTGAAATACATTACCTCTGGTTCTTGTTCCTGTTCCAATAATTTTACCATTCTTATATTTGATCACACAAGTCTTCTTAGTAAACCAAACTTGATATCGTTTATCAACTAACCATCCAACACTTAAAAGACTATGTTTCAATCCATCCAAAAAGTAAACATCATCTGTGTTAGTCTTTCCATTAAGAGTAATAGATCATATTCCTTTTATCAGGCAAGGTGCATTGTTTCTGACTCTAGAAAAGTTCCTCCATCATAACTGTTAAACTTTATTTAAAAATTTTCATATCTCCAGTCATATGATGTGAACAACCAGTATCGATAATCCAATTAGTTTTCTTTTCAACTTGAGAAACTAAATCTTTTTCTTCTCTAACTTCACTTTCAGAGTTTTCTTCTTTTATTGAAAAAAATCCTATGTCATCACTTTCACTTAATATTTTCTCAATGCTACCCTCAAATTCTTCATCATTAGAATAATAATCTGAACAACCACTATGATGTGAACAACCACTATCGATAATCCAATTAGTTTTCTTTTCAACTTGAGAAACTAAAGCTTTTTCTTCTCTAACTTCACTTTCAGAGTTTTCTTCTTTTATTGAAAAAAATCCTATGTCATCACTTTCACTTAATATTTTCTCAATGCTACCCTCAAATTCTTCATCATTAGAATAATAACATTCTTTAGATCTTCTAGGTTTAAAATTCTTCTTATATTTCTTTACTCTCTTAGGACATTTAGATGCGAAATCACCATATTCTTGACATGTCCAATATTTAAAGATTTTCTTACCTTTTGGTTCTCTTTTCACAAACAAGGAAATTCATTCCTCAATATTTCCATCCTCTTCAGTGTTAGATCTGTTTCTACTGGCATAATCTCCACTAACACTTGTCCTTCTTGACAAGGTAGGGAAAACACTAAGTGCGCTAAATGCTATTTCAATTCTAGGCAAATCTCCAAATCATCTCAAGCCTATCTCTGTTGCTTCTAATCTTCCAAGAAGAGTTTATCTGGTAAAATTTTCAGTACTGTAAGGTATAACTTGTTCAATCATTTGTGATGTCTGGTGCTTAAACATAGGGGTCAGTGTCTTTAAGATCTTCCATATGATTTCATCTTTAGTTTTATTTCCTTCATAGGCTTTGATACCTCCAACAATCTCTGATATTATACCAATATAACTTCTAACAGATTTGAATCTTCCCTCATCTTTTCATCTTCAAATAAACATATCCAATTTTTTAATCTTACTCTCTTAGCATGTATATCACCTTCAAAAGTATATTGTAAAGCTAACCAAATTTTATGAGATGTCCTAAGAGTTTTTACCTGATTGTATTCATTCTCAGGAAGAGTTCACAAAAGTGCTTCCCTAGAAAGTATGTAACACATAAATAGATCTATTTCTTTATTAGTGCAGTCTTTGATTTTGTCTTCTTCAATGATATTTTTTCCATTCTTTGTAATCAACAAATATCCTAATCCTAAACATAGCAGACGTGTCTTCATCTTTTCTTTCTAGCTGTCATAGTTAACTCCATCAAACTTATGACTTTCTTTTCTGAAATGAGAGGGAGGGGATGAATCAATTATCTAATGAAAATAACTTTTAATAACTTTATTAGATCTCAAACATGTAACCAACATCAACAACAACCATAGAAAGGCAAACATACACAGTGAAACAAGATATGTTAACCAGGGAACCTCTTGATTAGAGAGTAAACCCTAGTGGGGATGGTACCCACAAAAGATGTACCAATATGAAAATTCCTTGTGAGAGGATGGACTCTGTTAGGAGTCTATGAAATACATTCGGTACATATTAGTCCCTATTAGGACACTTTGAATCCTTGTTAAAATATTCTAAACCCTATTATGAGTTAAGAAAGGCAGAAGGACCCCTGTCCAAACAACTTTAGGGGAAAGATTACTGAACTCACTGTCCAACCAATCTCTGTATTATCTAGATAGAATAATACCAGCAATTACTGATCTCAACAACTTATCTTCACTCCTTTGTCTGTGCCAAAACCGCACCAAATACTTTACCAGATGTTCTCAATTCGCATATCCTCTTACAACATCAACATCATCATATCTCTCTACCACACTTACAATCAAGGAAAACAATCCTTTCTTTATACCTCACTCAAATAATTTACAATTGAGTAGGCCAGCGAGGCTTAACCAAATACAAAATATAAATCATTACACGTTACATAATATTTGATAACCACATAAAAACTGTTAGATTCCAAACTTAATAACTCTTCACACGTGCAACCTTTGATTGTGTTGTCTCATCTAGGTCACCTCTGAGATGTCTTCAACCTCTGTATAACTTTTCATGTCCAAATTCTATCACAGTTAGGAGATATAATCTTGTTATCACAAGCCGCTTCTCAGGAACACTGTCAAAATATTGTTTCCACTAGATTACTCATAACTGTCATGAATAATTGAATTTTTGTATGTGCTCTTAACCATAATCTTAGGAAACAATAAGAAACATGGCCTCAATGCCACATAGCTTGATCTGCAATTATCCACATGAGCTAATTCAAACACTGTCTGCTTCTCTGATAATCTTCAGTAGATCAATGTGTTGACATCAATGACAAATATAGTCATGAATGCAATATACAACTGCTATAGAACTACTCGAATACTCCCCCATAGGATATATTCAACATTCATGCCTAACATGAATGAGGTAGGTGGATGGAAGGTAAGATGATGGTTGAATGAGGTAGTGAGATAGAGGATGAAATGATGGGTGGATGAGGTTTACAAAGGTAGGTGAACGGATTATTTGGAAGGAAGGATGGGTGAATAAGAATAGGTGGATGACAATTGTGATGGTGAAATGGATTCCATAGGTGTCCAAATCATGTATACATGGTGGCCTTTATTATTCTTTTATCAAGATCCAAAGGAGGATGGAGGAAGTGCAATGCCTAATATGTGATAGGTATGAGAGAAAAATGGGATGGAGGAAGTGATGGATAGGATATGCTAGAAGAACTTCCCCCTAGTTGTGGAGAGAAACTAGATGGAGGGATTACACATAATGCCTATTTGCAAGGTCTTCATCATGGTACTTGCCCAAGGTTCTTGTTTGCTTGTTTTACCAATGGACAAATGTTTCTCTTTACTTTTTCTTTAATACCTTTTTCACTTTTTAGAGAGTGTTTTGGAGGGAGTATTATCTATGGAATGATAAGGAGGGTATGGATGGAGGAATCAAGCATCAAGCTCATTATCAAGGTAATAGAATCCCATTTGGAGTGTACATTATATGTTGGTACAACCTTATTTTGGATGAGTATAATCTTATGCAAAGGCATCCATATATTTAGGAATTCCTACATTGTATGTAATTTGATCATTACATTCAAATATGATATTTGATCATTTGATCATATATCATATTTGTCTCTCTTGTGCTATCTCTTGAGCTTGTAGATCTTGGGGTTTATTTTTTGCCTTGGGCAAATTCTTACAAATTGCAATGTTGATCTCCATCAAGTGGTCATGTATAAGCTCTTAGCTCTACCGAAATTATTCTCATGGGTGCCAACACAAAACTACTTACACTAACAACAAAAAGATGCCTCCTTTGTCCTCTTTTTAATTTATTTCTTTGCATTCAAGACATATTTTGTTATTTTTATTGAATAGAAATTGTTGGTGAGAGGATCACACAAAGGACAAGAGAACTACAACACTCTTATCTATTACCCAGTATTATCATAGATAAAATTGTTTTACGATTTGTAATAAGTTCAATTGTTAATTTTTGTAAAAGACTTTGAAGATTGAAAATAGGCTTCAATATTTAATCTAAGTAATGATTTACTCCACTCAAACATGTGATCATAGGTGTATATTAATCATGTGATACAACACAAAAGAAATGAATAACACATCTTGGTTGATGAATCACAACTAAGACCAAGAAAATCACACCCATCTCATCTACTACCTTATTTATCACTTATAAAATAATATTACAATTCATATTGTGTTCAAATGCTAATTGTTAACACATAAAAAATAATTTAAAGATTAAAAGACAATCTTCTATAAGTTAAAATAATTAGAAAATCGATCTAAACAATATTTCATTATATACACAAACATTTAATAATGATTGTCTATATTATCATGAAATGTAATTCCAAAAAAAATTGATATTGCATCTTACTCTTAGGTGAATACTATAAAGAACTAAGAGAATTACACCAACTATTACCTAATATTATTATTTATAAAATATTTTTACCATTTATATAGAATTCAATTGTTAGTTTCAATGCATGCAAAACACTTTTAAAAAATTATGGCAGATACATCGAATCCAACTGTCAGTTTCAAAAAAAACGTCATCCGTGAACGTCATTGCAGACGACAATGTTGACTACTTTTTTAATATCTACCCAACCTTCGACGGTTCTTCTCGCACTTTTCTATAAATTGACAAGATTTGTAATTGATCAGAATAAAATGGCTTCCTCAGAATCTTCCATGGAACTAGCCCATCTCCAGCTCTATGAAATATTTCTTTCAGCAGCCAAGCCAATGGCCCTTCAAGCTGCTGTCTTGCTTAACATTCCTAACATCATTGCCACCCATGGTAGTGAAAATCACCTCTGTGTAGAGGAAATTGCTTCCCATATTTCTGCCTCCACAAACAAACCTGCCCACATAAGCCAGCTCTCTAGAATCATGAGGCTTCTTGCTTCCATTGATGTCTTCACCGAAGAGAACACTGTAGATGACAGAGGCTCTCCCAAATTCAAATACGGTCCAACTGGCCTCACTAAATTGCTGGCAAATAATGAGCCCCAAGAATCTTGTGCACCCACCCTGTTGTTCTTAAATCTAAAATCTACGACTGATGCTTATCAGTATCTTCATGATTCTGTCATAGGTGGCTGCCAACCATTCACAGAGGCCAATGGCATGAACATTTTCGAGTACAACAGCTGTAATCCTGAGGCGAATAGAGTTTTCAATGAGGCCATGACTGCTCAGACAAGCTCTGTAATTGCGTCTGTGTTGGAGGCTTATGACGGGTTTAAGAGATTCAAGACTGTGGTGGATGTTGGAGGAGGAGCAGGTTCTGCAATATCTACGATTGTTAATGAATATCCCCACATTCACGGTATCAATTTCGATCTTCCACATGTTATAAGGACTGCTGCTCCTTCGCAAGGTCTGTAACTATCGCCCTCTCTAAACTTCATAGATGAAGAGGTTGCTGATCTACATGTTCAAAAAACAATAGTTTGTTATTCGTTCATAATCTGCATGCAGATCTTACCTGTGGTTAATTTGTATTTTTTAGGATGTTTAGTTTATAATCTCTGGTATATCTTAGAAAGAACATTCTGCTTGAGAGAGGTTACAATAATTCGAATTTCATTTTGTCAAACACTATTGATGTGTTCATGTTGTACTTGCTGGATTGGATTGTATGTATATTCTTTGAATCAGCGTTTCTGATCATATTCTATGATCCACCATTTAGATGACACTGCAAGGAGCAGTAAAGGTATTGTGTGATTCTCATAGAAACTTGAAATTTCAGGAATAGAACATGTGGAGGGTAATATGTTTGAGCGAATTCCATCAGCAGATGCAGTTTTCATGAAGGTATTTTTGACAAATTATATTTTATTTAAACAAAAAATTATAATTTATATACTAATATTTTGGGAGGTTTTGTTATTGTACTTACAGAGGATTTTGCATGACTGGGATGATGAACACTGTTTGAAAATCTTAAAGAGGAGCTATGAGGCTATACCAGAGGATGGGAGGATATTAATTGTTGATGCAGTCATTGAAAATGAAGAAGGGACTGAAAAGCGAGTGGGACTACTGTCTGATGTGTTAATGATGGCTGTTTCCATTGATGGAAAAGAGAGAACAGAGGATGAATTTAAGGACTTGTTTTATAAAGCAGGTTTCAAGAGTTACAATATTATCGAGCTACCTTACTATCATAAACTTATTGAAGTTTCTAAGAAGTGAGAAAAAAGAACAAACAAGAATATGCTAAATAATTGTAATAAGCAGTAATAAATCTGCAAACCCTAGGTGGTTCATACCATGGGATAAATATGGAATAATTTTGAAATTTTAATTATATAAATCACTATTGTGATCTTTAATAGCATGAAATGTGTTAATTGGCAAGGTTGCTATCAAGTCATTACTGAATTTTAATTTTCTAAACTTGATTCATTTATAGAACTTTTTTAAAACTAAAATAATATTTCATTAAACATTTGATTTGTGTGTTCTTAATAGAACAATATTTCTTGAAGGATTTGAATTGTGTGTTTTGAATAGGAAGAGAGTATGTATGTGGATACTTTGTGCTTATGTGTATGTTTTAATTTTTATTAGTATGAATTATTTTATATGTACAATTATTAAAATTGTATCTAAATTAAGTTCTACTAGCACTTGCACCAACAAGGTGCAATGGTTACGCCAATAGAAAGTTATGCTATTGATATTATACTAATAAAATAATATTGAAATGTTATAAATAAGGTTTGTGTTAAAAAATAATGAAACTTTGGGGTTCCTTGAATCAGGGAGCTCTATGCAGAGGTTGTCTCCATAAGATGAAACCTCCTCCTCCTCTTCTTCTACCCCTCCTCCTCCTCTTCCTCTACCCCTTCATCTTTTTCTTCCTCCTCCTCCTCCTCTTCTTCTTCTCCTTCCTCCTCCTCCTTTTCCTTTTCTTCGTCTTTGTCTTCTTCCTCCTCCTGTTCCTCCTCCACCTCCACCACCACCTCCTCTTTTCCTTCATCCTTTTCCATCTTCCTCTTCTTTCTCTTCTTTCTCGTATTATGTGTCTTATTCTTCCTCATCTCCTCCTTCTCCTCCTCCTCATCCTTCTTCTCCTCCTTCCTCTTCTCCTCCTTCCTCCTCTTCTTTATCATTTTCTTCTTCCTCCTCTTCCTCCTTTGAAATATTAATGTGTCTGGTCATGCTGATAAGGGAGATGGCTTTTTATTCTTTGGGTTTAAGCTGCTGCCTTAAGGAAATTTCAACGGAGTATTCATATTCTCTGAAAAAGGAAGATTTGAGCTGGAATGATTTTGGTGAAATTCGGTGAATTGAAACCTTTTTATTATCGGATTAAACTATTTTTTACTGATAGAGAACAACTCCCCAGCATGCAAGGAGCAATATTTTCTCGGTGCTTAATAATAGCACCCATTTTTTTTGCAGATAGGGATGAGCTAAGGATTTTTAAATAGGTAATTGAATAAAAATCTACTTCATCAATAACTGTCATTTGATGTAGCACCAGTTGTTTCTGCAGTAGATCTAGAAGTCGATGGAGTAGAAGTAAACTTACCTGTTGGCTTTGCACCATAATTTTGAACACGCCCCTTTCATCGTGATGCTTGTGTACAGTCTGTACGACATCTAGGATTCCTCTGACTGTATTGATATAAAACACTGAGTTGCACTGGTTTGATTGTGTTGCGTATAATGTTTTATCAACAAGTTAAGGGGTACCCCCAACTAAAAATGGATAGGGTTTAGTTTTACCAGGAGTCCTTGTACTATTAAATGTGGCAAATGTGGAAAAATAAGCTGCAATTCTGACTACTGTCACTGCAGGATGACCCATATTCGGAAATGTATGTAAATGCCCTATTTTGGACAGAAATTCAAACGAAAGTTCCCTCCATAGAAGAGGAAAAACGAAATTCTGAGACAATCGAAATAAGCGGGCACATGGAAAACGAAAGCTTATCTTGCTGAGAGAATGAAATTTTGCCCTCACAGTCACAGACAGATCACGATGTCCCTCTCAGACGGATAGCAAACAGATCTTCAATTCAAGCACGTCAACATACAAATTCAATTTGAGTAGAGTGCAAAAAATTCATGAATCCTAATCAAACAACAATTAGATTTAGGTGTAAAAAATTAAGCACGTCAACATACAAATTCAAGAATCCTAATCAAACAACAATTAGATTTAGGTGTACAAAATTAAGCTGTGTGATTTGAATTAAAAACGATATGCACAACAATATTGATTTCTGGTCTAATCCTCAAGCATATCTTGAACAGTAAATTCATTTCAAAGACACGTGGTTGAATTGAACAAGTATTGTCACACGTGAATTGAATCTGCCAGCGACTTTGAATTCTTTTTGACATATAAATAGGGTCTCAGTGTTACAAACATTAGCAAGTGTTCATCTGTCTTCCCAGTTGTGAAAGTTTATTTAGCATTTGATTGTCGTTTGGCTTTCGAGGAGTTTAGAAATGGGTATTCCAGTGATTGATGTAAACAACATTGAAGGAGGAGAGAGTGGTGCCGGAGCACCTCACACAACCAATTTGGAGAAGGAGACTATGCAGACTTTCAAGACCTTCAAAGCAAATCAGAGGGATGGAATACATAAACAGGGTCAACAGGTCAATTGGAGGATCTTAGCACCTTTAATGTTATTAAAATAATGCAATACTTCAATGAATTTGTAATGTCCTTAAAAGGACTAAAAGCTTGATTATAATGGACCGAGATTGTCCAAAGCACTAAAGTTGGATTGTAATGATGTCCAAAGTATGTTTTAGGAGTCTAAAGAGTCTAGAATAGGCTAGTGTGGAAGTTTAAGTCTTTAGGAAAGGGTTTATTGTTCTAATAAAATCTTCTTGTTATTTAAACATTCAAATATTTAAACAACAAACGGCTAGTTTAGGGAAATAGAGGGAGGTTTTGTTTTCTTAAGGACTAACTACTCAACTCAACGATGAAGTTGGTTGAGATAGTTATTAAGAATTCATATAATTGGATGTGGAGTCTCTGTTACGGGACAGATGATAGCTGGTGTATAACTGGTGAACGAATTATGCAATAAAAACTCTCGGTTTTCTGCAGACTGTTCCATTTTCCTAGGATCTTAATTTGATTGGTTGATTTCCTTATGCATTGACAGAGTCTCCTAAATCATTTGATGTGTTAATTGATGAGTTTCATATTGTATTAAGTCTCTGTTACGCCAGTTATAATTGAAATCAGTCATTTTCGTTTAAAATTGCTGCTGCAATAACACTGTAGGAAGAATGGAGGTCATTCCATGAACGTAGAGGCCTAACATTCATGGGATGACATTGCTTAACCTGTATTATAGATTTCTAACCGTTCATATGCAGATCCATGCGGGATTTTGGTGATCACAGTTTAAGAACAGTGAGAAAAGCATTGAAGTTGGACACCCAAGTATAGCAGTGGCTAATCCGGCCAAGCAAGGGGTATATTTTGTGATTGGGATCGTTGTACAATGTTCATTTGATGGTGAATCCATCATCAATTTGGTTCAGAAGTGTGTAGAATCGGGTGATTGAGAAAGCCCTAGATAACAAGGGTTTGAAGACAAAATTTGGGGGTTTTGTAATTGCAGAGCACTGGAGTCTAATTCCTTTTGGATTTGACCGTTTTAAGACACAAACTTACACTGTCCACGAGTTGGGGTTTGTAGGAGGTCATGGGAGGGTACTTCCTTTGTTAATTTGAGCATTTTTATGCATTGAAAACAGGGGTACAGTCAAGTATAAGTGTGTTGGTCCAAAGAAGTCATGCAAAAGCTTTTGATATGTTAAAGAATTCTGTAAAGGGTGTCTGTAAACGTCATCATCTTGTCAAGTGTTTTGAGAAAGGGCAAGGTTATTACCATTCTAAGTCTGCAGCAACAGTCCAAAAGGTCTCTGAGACAGTTTGTGAGAACCCTGATAAAATGGAGTATGGGGACTGAGTTGGAGTCTTAGAACCTTTTGAATCTAAGTCATTGGAAGCTTAGGAAACCAAATTTATCCTTTAGGGGTCTTGGAGATAGTCTTGATAAGTCAAATCCTTGAAACATTTAAGGTTGTTGATAGGCCCAAGTGCCTAGACCTCTAAAACTGGCAATTCTCATTGTGTTTTGAATACCATCACCTTCCCTCTGCATCAGAGAGGAAGGCCATTATGGCTCAAATCGCACAGGCTTGTGAGTCTCCCGGATTTTTTCAGGTATTTATGCTTGCAAAACAAGGGTCAGCTGTTTTGACTATATAGCGTCCCAATCAAACCATAAATTATTCATTACAAAATTATGTGATTGGTAAGCTCAAATTGACTATATACTGGTTTAAATTTTTCAGATTACAAACCATGGCATTGACCATGGTCTTATGGACCGTGTGAAAGAGGTATGTTCGCAGCAATATAAGATTAACAGAGAACAACCCTTCAAGGATTCCTCGCCAGTAAGGGAACTGAACAAAGCCATTGAAGCTGAATTAAAGGGAAATAATGTCGAGAAGATTGAGAATTTGGACTGGGAGGATGTTTTTCAAGTCCACGAGATGAAAGAGACAAATTCTTGGCCTTCGGAACCCGAAGATTTCAAGTATGTACAATATTCAATAAATACTAATCTATACTGCTGCACATTATTATATTTTATCTTTCTATATAGATTCTATTAGCAATTAACAAACATAATCAATAAAATCAATTCATATAATTGAACTTCAGTAATTTTATCTGTAATCTGGGATAGTAGAATCAGAGTAAACTCTGTGATTCATTTGATTCAATTCAATGCAAACCATCTAGCACATTAACTTTTTGCGTTTTATACAGGGATATAATTGAGGGCTTCCGCAGCAAAATATTCAATCTGACAGAGAAATTGTTGGAAATAATAAGTGAAAGTTTGGGACTAGAGAAAGAATATCTGAAAAGGGTATTTGCAGGGGAAGAGAAGGAGAAGCCGTTCTTTGGCACCAAGGTGAGCCATTATCCTCCCTGCCCTAGACCAGATCTGATAAAGGGTATCCGTGCTCATACAGATGCAGGTGGCCTCATTCTTTTGTACCAAGATGATGAGGTTCCCGGCCTTCAAGTTCTTAACAATGGTAGCTGGATTGATGTGCAACCTATGAAATACTCAATAGTTGTCAACATTGGTGATCAGTTAGAAGCAGTGAGTAATGGCAAGTATAAGAGTGCATGGCATAGAATTCTTGCAACAAAAGATGGAAACCGATTATCAGTGGCATCCTTCTATAATCCCTCATAGAATGCAGTAGTGAGCCCTGCTCCCCAGCTAGTAGCGCAACCCAATGGAAATGGGACTCATGAATTATCTGCTTATCCAAAGCACCCATTTGGTGACTACATGAAGATTTACTCTGAGCAGAAATAAGAAGAAAAAGAGCCTCACTTCAAAGCAGTGGGAAGGTTGAATTGACAAATTTCAAGCTGAATGGAAAACACGGTCAATAAATTTATCCTTGCTAGATCACTCTTTTTTGACTATTTAGAATATTTTTGGCCTGTAGAATATAAGTTCAATTTGAAAACAACAACAATCTTGCTCGATAAGCTCACATTACTTCGTCCATTGAATTATTGAATTATTGTTCCTTCAATGTAATCCTTGATAGAACTAAATATTTTACAACGAAATATTTTTGAAAGGGAACATACTTTTTAACAATTTTATCTTCTAATTTATTTTTATATTATTTATTAAATTCTCTTATAGAAATGTTACATCACAAATGGAGAAATATAATGAATGAAATATTTCATTAAATGGATTAATAAGACTAATGGAGAATTATGAATATTACAATATTGTGAATGTTATGATGGAATATAGGATTGTTAAATAATTGATAGAATTTTTAAATAGATTCACCTAATTAATGGAAAAAATTGATACTAATGCAATGTGACAATTTTTTACTTGTCAAAAATTGCAAAGCCAAAAAATAATTCAATCTTACTATGCCTACTAAAAGGAGGTAAAATAACTACTTGTGGGCATATTTAAAAAATGATCCATGCAAAATTATAAGGAGAAAAGAGGAAGGTAGATTATAGCCACACTCTCTCTCTCTAAGAAATAAAGGTACATAAATCTCAACTATATTTACTTGCATTTCATCCAATTATTCACTAGGGGAGAGGACCCAGTAGTTGTGCACCCTAACTTCGGGCTTCTCAAAAACCTACGTGGAAATTTCAAATCACTCCCATTTTTTTACAGTAGCTTACTTGGCGAGTCTCCTGCTTATAACTAAGGTTTCAAAGCCACGTCATCAAATATGATGCCACTTCAGGATGCTTTTTGCCAAGGTGTCCAAAACAGCCCAAAAAAAAAGTGAGACCAATCATAGTGAATTAGGTACCCCAATAGTTGTGCAGCTGATGTGGCATCACACTATTGGCTGCTTTTTAGAACAAAATGTACATTTCATTCAATTACGGGTAGTCATGATTAGCAAAAACAACTTTAAAGTCACAACCATTGGTACAATGTTGTCAAAAATATTGGATATTAAATCAACAACTATGAGTATTAAGTTAAGAACTACTATCACAACTATTGGAACGTGTTCAACTACTGGGTCCTTTCCCCTACACATCAATTTCACTTTTACAAATTTCCCTTCTTAAGAAATTTCCTTTAGGCCATGACATAATCAACTATGAGTAGACCATAGCAAGACTCAAGCATACACATCAACCAATGACACTCCAGTCAACAACAAAGAAGACATCTACATAGCCAAAAATAAATAACTTCAATACAACCAAAATTTTAATGTATTTTTGTTTAAACATTGTGAAACACATTACACAACTCACAATTATAAAAAAATAAAACTATGAATGGTCGCATTTTTCCTCATTTTTATCTTATATAATTTGCATCTACTCGTTGATTCAACATATATATAATTACTCTAAAAATTTGACACCTAATCTAGGCATCTAATATTTTTTCTACTCTTTTTTTATAGTTGTTGAAGACATGTCATATATTACAAAATTCCATCATCAAACATAAATCGTTATTAGTAATTTTTGTCTAACTACACAAGTGGTTTTTTTCACCTAATTATTGTTCTTATTAATTTTATAAATCATTTTTTCTAAGGAAACTACCCAAAGTAATGATGTCAAGGTCTTCGTGAACTACAATATATTATTGTCTAACTACACTAATGTTTATTTTCACCTAATTATTCTTCTTATTAATTTAATAAATCGTTGTTTTCTAAGGAAACTACCCAATGTAAATATGTCAAGGTCTTCGTGAACTACAATATATAATGTCAAGAGTTTATATTTTTGTCTAACTACACTAGTGTTTATTTTCACCTAATTATTCTTCTTATTAATTTTATGAATCATTTTTTTCTAAGGAAACTACCCAAAGTAAAGATGTCAAGGTCTTCTTGAACTAAATATATCATGTCAAGAGTTGATATTTTTAGGTTTCACTAATAACTATCATTGTTGAAGATCGTATTCTTGAATACAACACATAATGAATCAATCTTTATAGATTGTAAAATTAGTTTGTATTACAAAAGTATTTTGCATAGCTCGTGAGTTTAACTTATAAGTTGCATTTCTTCATATTTATTTTTTATTCAGATTTCAAGATTATCTTAATTTTATTCTAAATATTTACTCCAAACATTAGCAGTGTTCATATTGTCTAACTTTTCCTTGCCTCCAGTATATTACCCAAAACATATATTGCTATCGGCATATCTATTGCACCTTGTTGGAGTGCAAATACTAGTTATTAATTTTTTAATTACAAAAATATGATTTTGAGTTCTCTATTTGTTATGAAATTTGGTTGCATTTTTATTTGAATTATGGTTAGAATATTATGAAAATTATGATACAATATCAATATAATTAATAATTTTGACTTTCAAAATACTTGGGTGTATTTTGGCACTCAGAGATTGGCATTTTTGAGAGAGGGTCACTTCGAAAGTATGTTGATGATTGAGTTTCTTTGAGAAAGCTTGGAGATTATCATTTGCACTAGCTTGAGGGATCCTCTCAATTCAAATGCCCAAATCTTCCTTTGTAGTTTTGGGTTTGGATAACTCATGGGTGGATCAAGGGCTATTTCGTGTTGTGCGACCTCTCAAATGTGCTAAGATCTCTCCAAAGGTGGTGTTTTTGGACTAGACTCATAAAGTGGTGAATGAAAAATTAGATTTCTTTGCTAGGCATGGGTTGATTTCTAGGTTGAGAGGGTTCTAGCCAAGTCTCCTAGAACTACACAAGTGTGTTTCAAATAATTGGCAACATAGTTTAAACAATGAGGTTCATATTTACCATGATTTTAAGGCAAGTTTTATGTTAGTATTTGGTAGGTGTTGGTTAACAAATTGGTATTTGATTAAATCCTTGACTCTTTATCCCTAAAGCCTATGTATCAAGCATTAGTTGAGTGAACTATGATTGTCCCTCTTTTAATTTTAAATCTACAACTCTCACATGTGAATGTACAATGAATGAACCTAGTTTACTAAATAAATAGGCACACTTTTCACCAGAAACAGGGAAAGGATCTAAAAATTACCCATCACGATGCAATAGTTGCAAAAAAAAAGCTGAAAAATTCCCATCTAAGGAAATGAAATGCTATCAATTGGAGACTTATATTCTCATATTACATCCAGATGCACACAAATTTGTCTTCACAAGAAGACTTCACAATTTCACATTTAAGTACAAAGTGAAATATCTAAAGTGATATCTCCAACAATAGACTATGGCAAGGAGTGACTCCTACCAAAACTGAAAATACAAAATAGGGAGGGTCTTGCACCTCTGAAATTGCAAATAATGACAAATTTCAACTGAAATCGTAAATACATAAGAAACATAAATCCACCACATCTTCCTACAATGCCAACATGGCCTTATAAAGGGCTCTGGGAAGTTTCTCAAAGGGGTTACAAACAGTCTGACATAAATTATTTAGTATTTTATTACTTTGGTCCCCTTTAATTAATTAATTAAAGGTCCTTTATAATATTATTTAAATTTTGGGACCACTTAATTATTAATTTAATTAAGTCACTCTATTAAAAATTTGGGAACATTACATATCCTTGTCACCCAAAGATTTCTTTCCCTCAAGCAATCTTTCACCAAACTGTTTGCCTATTGCAAAGCTCCAAGATCTCAAACTGAGCACGGACACCGATAGATGTATCCACTAAAATCTCTATGTCACAACATGAACACGTGCACAAATATTGAAGTGAGGGAGAAGAGTAAACCTCCATCAAACTTCTCCAACTCCACTCTGATATAAGTGTTGCCATGTTTAGAGTCATTAACATCCCACTGAAGCCAATCATGTAACACATCGATGCCCAATTCCAAGATGCTATGCCATCATGCCAATCAATCACTTCCTAAAAATAATGGACTGGAAACTCAAAACTAATGTGCAACTTGTTCTTTCCATGTATATATCACTCTTTTGGAGAAGCATTGATCATGTCTTCCGCATGTTCTAAAAAAGGAATAACTGCATACTCAACCAACTGTAGACCTTTCCCTTAAAAAGGATCATTGATAGAGTCTGTGTCTCAATGCAGTTGATCAATTAATGTCGATTTGGAAAGCCCCATGCAAGTACCCTGTTTAGCCTTTTGGTTGTCATATAAGCCTAGGTGTTCTTCACTTGCACTTGTGCAGTAGCAGAATTTAGCAGATCCTCATGTGACTAAAGTGGCTCCATGATCATGTCTTTATCATCCTCATGTATTACATTACTCTTATTACTGTTGTCAACATCCTCACACTTATGCAAATGAAACTTCCATTTTTCTTCACAATGCTTGAATACATTATTGGCCAATATACAGGCTGTGATAGAAGAAATGCATTTTTAGATTATGAAAAACCCATAGCATAGATATGATAGGCTGGGATATTACCTCCATCTCTTCAATACATGAAATAATAAGGCTCTCCATGGAAACAAAAACCTTTTTTTATCATGGTACTCCATGATTGTGACCAAGAAGTGATGAAACATATCATGGTTAAAATCTTGTAATCCTAGATCTAAGAGAAGGTTACTCAATTTTATTTTTGCACATACATCTAGTATTGTAAATCTCCTAGAAAAAGGATCATTACTAATGTCATCAGGGCTCTAAAATTTATCAATAATCAACTGCAATATCTTTGTCATGGTGTCATCATGATAGGTACTTGAGGAGATGAGATTCTCAAAATCTCACTTAGACATGTTGTAGCTACTAGCTTGATTTCCTTGTCATGGTGTCTCAATAATATGGGTTGTCTTAAGGGAATCTCAATCAAACCAAGGATCCTCTGTATAAATATTGAAGGTAACTCATCCACCTTACTCAAACACACTCCCAATATATCTAATGGAATATCAACACCATCACTCATCTCTCAGCTAATCCTTTGTAGTGCATTTAACCACCATTGTCCATCACTCGGTGCCATGATTATCCCAAAAGGATGGTAGAATCACTAGCTTTGATAACACTATGATGTACCAAAGGAACACCCCAACAATATGAGCACTTTCACCATATCGTATGGCACACGCTACCACAATACTAGTTGGTAGCACCACCGTACTAGTTGGCACTGCCACTGTACCAGCTGACATTGCCACCATACCAATCAATACTACCACTATACCATTCATCCTTCCACCTACCACTCAACACTTCCACCCTACCAGTCAGCACTACCACCATACCAGTCAGCACTACCATGTGCCACACTCTACAATTCTATACCCTTCAGCACTTAACACCCTTTGACATCCTTTGACCCACTTCAACACATGAGACCTTCAGCACATGGCACTTGACACTTGGCACTTGGCACTTGGACCTGTACAATTGGAACTCTGCACTTGTAACTTTGCACTTAGAACTTTACATTTGGTGCTTGATGCTTGGTGTTTGGCACTTGGCACCCTTCATCACTTGACACTCAGCACTTGGCACTTGGTATTGCTACTCGTCACTTGGTACTTGACAAAAGAATATTTTAATCGATCTATTTAGAAATAAGAAAGATTATTATTATAATCCAAGGTAACAAAATAGATCGTAGATCAAGGCATAAGAAAACCACAAGAAATAAAATGCTATCATACATATAATGATAATGATACATAGCTTCAAGGATTCAGGGATTCAGTCACTGGATTAATCATTTATTTGGCTTCCTTCAAGAGTTTATTCAAGTTTTTCAAACTTTTATGGATACACTCACATTCATACCCCATGCTAAACATCCATTTATGTCAACGTCGATTAGGAGATTAGAGTAGGTGGAGGCTCATATCTGTTGTATTTTTCATATCTATCATCTCCTTTAGTTTCTTCATATTCTATTTGTGTTTCATTCAATCCATCTTAGCCTTTTTACTTTTTGATATTAAGGCATTCCATGGGAACTCTAGGGAATCATAACACTCACTTAGTTTTTCAATAAAAGGTATGCCCCTAATCTTCAAATCTGCAACCCATTCTCTTGTCACCTTCCTAAATTGATTATCTACTTGAAGCTAAGAAATTATCTCTCTTTTTCTATTAGAAGTGGGGTCCAAAATGGTGTCAGGGGAGCTTGCCAATTAGCAGAAAAAGGTGTTAATAAATTGATTAGAGAATTTTCAGATTGTCATATCCTGATCAAATTCTAGATAGCTAGTGTCAACAAATTCTATTAGAAAATTAGAAAGAAAAGTCTCTCAATTTTATTGTGTGGTGAAAATAAATTCTATCTTTTCAATATTTATGAGATTGTTCACTAGTATTCGGGGATTTCTGATTTTTATGCAATAAAAAATTATTTATTGGGTTTGATTTAGAAATTATGTTTAAAATATAATGCCAATGCAAATTGATATCAATGAAAAGATGTGTGTTTGTATGTTTTGGAAGGTATAAGGTTCAAAATGGCACCCACGATGCATATAAAGATTGTGTGACAACAATGGGTATTTATAGGAAAGTGCAAAATTAGGAGCATCCTCAGTATGCTTCTCTCAGTGGAACTAAATTTGATCTTGAGAATGTGGTGTATTCAAGAATGAAATAGAAAGACAAGGAGAAAGTGATCCGTGAATCTCTGCTCAATATTTCACAATCTGATTTCTATTGTTGGTGTATGGATTCACAAGCAACTCGATGTGAAAAGCCACTTGAATATCTCATACGAGGGAGTTTTAAAATGCAACAATCTAAAATGTATCATATTCAAGGGAACATTACTGTACAATTCAATCCTAAAACGGATAATGCATTTTGTTTCTATCCAATTAGTTTGACATTTCTATTATATTTTTTATTTATATATCTTTATAATATTATATTTGTTTGGTTGAGAAGTCCATCTCTTCAATTTCAAATGTATGTTTAAATTCTTTGTCGTCTTGTCTTTAAACTCTTTGCTTATTTGACCAGTTATGTATATTAATAATTTTAAAATTAACATGTACAGATCAAGAAGATGATATTTGGAAATAGAATGTGCAAACTAGTCAATTATCTTTTATAATTAGTGTACAATATAAGAAAAGGGGTGCAAGGAAGGGGATTTTGTATTTCTGTGAGGCCTCACCCTAGACCCATCATAGCCTTTTTGCATTATCAGTATGATAGACCTAGTAATTGTCCTAAGGTTTTTAATGAGTTAATATGATTTTATCTTTTGATAGGAATTTGATTACAGTAGGGGATGAGACTAAATATTTGTCAGATGCTTTCCTTACTCAAGATGTTGATTGTCGACCTTATGATACATTATAACTGACATTAAGATAATGATTAGATAAATATTGAGATGTTACAATTTGGGTACAAATATGTTAATGAGATCATGTTCTCCTGATTCAATTTACATTGTTCATTTGAAAGTAATGATTAAATTGATGATTAAAATTATGATGAAGGATTATAGAGACTAAAAGAATGTACCTCGTGTGATAGAAATGTTAAGGTTAATGTTGAATTCTGCATTCTGTATTGTTATATTATCTTTCAGTATAATGATCATTGATGGAATCATGGTTCTATGTTTAGCTTAAGATTACATGCTTATGTGGATATTGAATTGATATTCGATGCTTGAAGAATTACATTATAGTATGGATAAGTAAAAGTTCATGGAATGCAGTTATTCATTAATGTCAAAGTTTAGATGTTATTACTTTATTTTTGAAATGATATTTAATGCAAGATTTTATAATGTACTGACATCGAACTCGAGTGTGCAGGAACATGGTCATGGTTATAAGTCGGGGAAACAAGATAGGATCCAAGTGCAATCAGTCAAAAGCCAAGGTCGACTCTGAAGAGTACGACCTCATTATATCATGATTTCTTTCGTAAATGTGATGATTGTGTGTATGTGGTTGACAATGTTTGTTATATATGTTTGTAAGTAAATTTTTATCTTTGTGAAAATGTTTAAATGTTTTTGCACACAAGGCATGCCACATGTGTTTGTGATGTGTATTATTGTGATGTGTCACTTGACACCTTAGTGATGAAGTGGCACGTTGAGTGGATTTTGGACCCCGCCTTCTCCTTGTTAGTCTTGAGCATTCCCAAGCTAGGTAGGTGGGTTAAAGGACCAAGAATTGTTGGAACCAAAACTCCATTTTCGGATGCATGATTAATTGGGTATTTTGAGAAGTTTTGTGGAGTCCTAGGATGAGGTTTAGGCTGAATTTTAGTGCCCCAAGGTTAGTACTTGGGTTGGGGGGCTCAATTCTTCTATTTTCATATTCCTAGGCCACTTATTTGTCTCTCCAATTGTGCCATTTTGATATGCACGAAAATGGAAATGTTCCCTAAGTTATCTCTTATTTTCATATGTGGAAATTCATCCCAAACCTTAGAGAGGGGCAAGTGTCATTTTTGTTTTAGATCTAGAAACCTAATAGTTTTGGGAAGGGTGTGGAGAGAAGAAGGTTTTTAGGGAGAAAGACTTAGAAAGGATATACACTAGTTCATTCTTGTCCATGCTAGTGGGGAGAAGAAGTGAGAGGAGTTCATGAGAGTCTTTGTCTAGCAGATTTGCAAATAGCAAGCTTGGTGCCAAGGGAAGCTCATCTTCAACTCTCAATTCAGCCTTGTCTTTGAAGGAGGTTGGTGGTTTTCAAAATCTTGTTGTTTATTTGAACATGCTTGAAAAGAATGTGATTATGTGAATAAAAATTATAATCTATTTTACTATGTGTGAACCTTCTTATTGTTGTTTTCTCTTTGAGTTTTTGTTTCAACCTTGTTGTTTACTTGTAATTGCTCATGTTGTGGGTGTGCAAGTTTAGTCCTCATCCTTGGGAGGAAAGTAGGAGAACTTGGGGTGAAGGGCCTAAGTTGGGATTTCCTTTTTGTTTGAGTGCATGGTTGTATGGGCAACCATGAGAACCTTCTTATGCTATTTGGGGGTCATAAGGGTGTTTGGTGGCCATAAGGGTTGTTGTTGTTGCTTATGGTTTTGAGTTGTTGTTGTTATTGCTCATGGATTTGAGCTATTTCGGTTGGAAGGGCCTTGTGAAGGTTGATGATACATGCTATGTATGTTGTTTATTATAAGTTAGGTGAATCCATGAGGAAGATTCCACCTTCACCCATTGTATGGATTCTATGTAAGAATCCTTTGTGCAGACTTGGGAAGGGAGTTTATTGTGAAAATTTATGTTCCTAATTTATGCCAAATGCCTATGTTTTGTGTTGCTTGAGTGTATCCTATCCTATACTTGTTTCCCCAAGCTCGGGGGTGGCCATGTAATGGCCTAGGCTAGGAGGTGAGCCTCCATGGCCATGTGAAGAAAGTCTTATGTTTGCAGGTCTTGGTTCATGGCTTAAAGGAGTAGACCAAAACTGAAGGCTAAAGATTAAGTTGGAAGTCCCTAAAGATGGTTTTAAGATGTCTCTAGTTGAGAAAACATGTTCTTTATAACTGTTTAGTTACTGCTTAAAGATCCTGTATTATTTAAGGTGAACTTTAGATTATTTGGTTGATGAATTTCCTGTATTGAGATAGATTATTGTTCTTTTAAAATAGTCATAATTCTGTACCTATTATTAGAAGTTTAAATTCAATTCTCTATTGTATAGTTAAGTGGATTAGTTATAAATTGGAAGTGTTAATTTAATTATTTATCCGAAAAATAAAGAAGTTCCTATAGCAAAGTATTTGTTATTAAGTTCCTGTAGCAGAGAATTAGTCTTTAAGTTCCTATAGTAGAGAATTAGATATTAAAATTTGTGTTCTTATTATGTTTTACACAGTTTAGATTTAAGGATCCTATTTTCCAAATTAGTAATTAGATTTATTGTAAAATTTTCCTCACAATGATACAGAATGCTTAATGTAGTTTGGAAATTCTGTTTAATCAGTATGTCCATTTACTTTTGTGAAAGTTAAAAGACAGAACTGTAAGTTCATATGACTAGTTGAATGAAATAAGCATAAATAATACTGAAGCTAAAGATTTGTCTTTCATTTCAATCTATACATGTAAACTATCAAACTGAAACTTTAAATTTGTAAGAAAATGTTATATAAACATTTGTAAATCTGCTTTATATGTTTTCAATATAGCATGGATAAGAACCTATTTTGTTTCTACCCAAATCTGATGTTCATGTAGAACTGTATAAAATTCATCCATAATGTCAACTCTACATAAAAATATATGTAAATATAGCATTCTTTATCTGTATATTTATAACAGAAAATTACTTCAATAAACATCAGAATATGTTGAACTATTTTTAGTAAGCTGTGTAATTGTCCAGTAATGCTAGTGAAATTTGGGCATTACAATTTCATATTGCATATTAGGAAGGACAGATAACCCAATAGGCTTAGTGTTGTAGAATCAAGTAGACTAACATGCATGAATAATTGATGACCTGGTATGGTTTTCGTTGATGCCAAAAAAAATTTCTTGTCATTAGTGATTACTATCTTTGAAACCCATGTTGAATATATTGCTCTACATTTCTTATATGTTATGAATCTTTTTCTAATCTTTTGATATGTTATTGAAGACTATTTGGAGATGTTTAGTTCAAGGCTTTATAGCTCGGAATGAAGTACAAAAGATTTGTCATTTATATGTGTATAACATACCTATAACTTATAGTGGTCCTTGTGTGAAATGCATGCTTCACATTTCTCTTCATAATAGTTTCTGATAATATGCCTTTGGGTTTGTAATGCCCAACCTGAGAATCCATGATAATAAAGTCTAAAGTAGATTGAAAGATCATGCATTTTTTTAAATAAAAGATACATACAAGAACAATTCAAGATTAGATTTAAAAGAATAATACATGCAGAAGCAACTTAATCTGAAATTTGACTTTCATAGATCATTAATACATTTTTTTCATTTAATAGTGAAACTCTAATTTAATCTACATCATATAGGGTTGTCATCACGTCACTACTTAATTGACATTGATTGCTTTAAGAAATTAACTAAGCAAATTTTTACGTGACTAAATCTCTGTTGAATTTAAATCCATATTCAAATGTTCCTAGGACTTTCAATATCATAATGAACAGTACAATTAACATGAAAAAAATGAAATATACATTAAATTCATCTAATGTAATGTCATATACTAAAAGACCCTAACCTATTACATCATTGTCATCCATATAATTTACAACTTCTCATTACATTTTTACATGAATCATAATTACCAATTATAAATATACAATTACATCTTTCTTTTAGGAATATCTCATTGCATCCCATAACATAATATTATAATTACATATCATGGTACAAGTATGAAGAAGTATCCCCAAGAAGAAGATCTGGTAACAACAAAAAGAACCATCCAAGAGGATGAGCATGAGCTCCAGATCTCAATAAAAAATAACAAGATACCTAAGAAAATGCAAGAACATCTACAATGCCAAGCATAACACCCATAATATTCATGGTTTTGTCTTCAAAGGAGTATGGTGGATCAGACCTTGGAAGTGCAGAGGAAGCCTCTTGAATAAAGGCATTTGAATTGCTTTGTGATGAAGAAATGTGCATGTTTAGAAAATCTCCTGACCACATTTTGCATGGCTCTGAAGGGGAATTAAAAGCATAGGCACTACAAGAGCAATTGTGTAGCAAAGCTCTCTAACAATCATTTTTGTCATTGTAAGGTATCCAAACACATACTCATCATTAAAAAATATTGTGGTGGAATCGATGAATCTGTCAGTGCTACCATTTTAAGTATTTTTCTCTTCTTTTAACTTCTTGTGTGTGACCCCATAGTGTCACATTTAGAAACAAAAAATAATAATTAGAAGATAAATAATACATATATAGATTTTGAGATATAAAATAGAATTTAAATATAGGTGATAATTAATAAAGATAATATATTTATATGCTTATAAGAAGATGATAGATTATTAATGTCAATTTATCATTATAAGTCAATTTTTCATTTTCATAAGATTAATTTGTTTGGATAAGGTCTAGCAATGATGAAGAAAACCTTAGTAGCCTACAAGAAAAACAATGTGGGCATTTCCTCCTTCATGTTTTCTCCTACATAGAAAACATAAAAATGACTTTTTTTATGATGATGAAGGCACTTGGGCAAGCCAAATGATGATTATATAGATGGCTAGGGACTTAAATAAATGAAGATGAAAAATTTATCCTTTCTAGTTTTATAGGATATAATATGAAATATTAGAAGTTTGACTATGATAGGAAGGAAGATCCAATTGAGAAGTAAGCAAACAAGGAGAGGTTGAAAAGGACAAATATATCATTGTATTATGGATGGAGGCTCAATATAATTTTATTTAGGATTGGTTAGCTTTAACATTTCATGAAGTAGAAAGGAAATTTTTGTAGGCAACGACTAAGTATGTCTCCTTTAGATCTAGGTCAAGCTACCTTGGTTATTTTCTAAAGAGGGGTTTTATTCTACCCTCTCATCCTTGTAGAGTAGGGTGTGATGGATTTTCTTATTGTAAATAATGGTATGAATTTAATTATGTGAAGGAGCCTTTGTCTTCTTCTTTCTATGAGAGGATTTTCTCTTATGTGACTTTGGTTTTCACCATGCCTTCTATAAATATCCAAGACAATGACTATCAATGTCTGGCCTTCCTTTCAATGACCACTGGCCTAAAATTATTCCTCATCTTCTCCTATTTCTACTTTCAAACAAAAGTTTTTCCAAGCAATATTTACAAGGAATGAAGACAAAAATAAATTCTTTCTTATTTCATTCAATTTAACTCAGAGATTTCTTAGGCCTCCTCTAAGATCATATTCTTGCCTGTTCAAAGAAATACCCCTATTAAATAAATACCCCTATCCATCATATCAGATAGAGACCCAAAGTTCATAGGTCACTTTTGGAGGACCTTGTGGAAGAAATTGGGCACTAATGTGTCTCTCTCATCAGCCTATCACCCTCAATTTGATGGGTAGAATGAGGTCGTCAATAGATCTCTTAGTAATCTCTTGAGATTCTTGACTCAAGAACATGGATGAAGTTGGGATTCTATTTTAGCCCAGGAAGAGTTCTCATAAAATGATTCAGTCAACCGAAGTACAGGGAAGACTCCATTTCAAATTGTCTATGGTGTTCATCCTAGAGGCATCTTGGAGTTGAGGGAAGTTAGTGGCTTAGAGAAGCCTAGTGCCTAAGCTGATGACTTTGTCACTATCATGAAGGATATCTAAGATCAGGTCAAAAACAAACTCCAACATACCAATGCCATGTACAAATCACATGTAGACGAGAGAAGAAAATATGTGTTTTTCAATGTGCATGATTTAGTAATGGTGCATTTGAAGAAGGAGAGACTACCTAAGGGCCACTACACAAAGTTGATGGCTAAAAAGATTGGGCCCTTTAAAATTCTGAAACAATGTGGGTCAAATTCTTATCATATTGATATTCCTACACATATTCATTTATCTCCCTTATTTAATGTTTTTGACCTATATCTTTATAGGGGCATGGTGCAAGGCTCCCAATGCCTCATCAAGATGATATTATGTTTTGTTTGTGTTTTAGTTCATTTTGGTTGTAATAAAGAGGGATTGAAATTTAGGATTCATCTCCACATTAATCTTGATCCATTTGTATGGTCAAGTGTTCCTAAGGCATATCTATGAGCCTAGGAGACCCTTAGTCCATGTGGACCCTAGTTGGCTTAAGAATAGCTAACTTAATTTTTGATGTGTTTTAGTTTATTTTCTTTTATTTTAGGAAGTTTGAGGGATCTATAACTTAGATCAACCACTTAGATCTTTTAGGTGAGTTTTTGTTAACTCTTTGATCCATTTTTGTAAAACTTGCAAAAGTTGCACAAATTATTGTCAAGTAACTTTGAAAAGTTGCTCGAAATGGTTATGGAGCTGGTTCCAATGGTCACAACCATGGAGAGACCAGTTGGACACCATTTATTAGGTTATTTAACCAATGTAAATCCTTTGGAAGAGGCTAGAATCAAATGGCAATTGTTTGGTGCATAAAAATCAATAAAATCTAATCATTTCCAATGAATTTAGACTGTGTACGAACGTGTACGGAAGCATAAGTGTATGAAATGTTTTTGGTTTGAATATTTCATGTATTAAGTCTTAAAATCCATTGGATTGATTAGGTTTTGAATTCAGTAATCAGATTAATAGTTAGAGTTTATCTACAGTCAGGGTTTTGAGGGTTTGACAAGCCTGTTTCACAAAAATGTCTCATGATTGCATTCCCACCAGTGGAAACCCATGAAACCTTGGGGAATGTAAGCTAATAGAGTAAATTTTATGATTCCAAAAGCCATACATTGGAATCCATCATCAAGTGTGATTGGCACCAAGCCCTAGGTTGAACATCTCTATGTGTTCAGTCAGGATTCTTCAACAATTAGTGTGGAGAGGATTGAAAGAGTTTTTTTGAGTATAAATAGACTAAAGAAGAGTCATAGAAACTTGAGGAGGTTCAATAGACCCATTACCATTCATTCTTAGTGAAATCCAAGCCTAAGGCAACCAATTAGGCCTAAGACCTAAGTGTGACTTGGCAGTGCTGGTGTAGAATCAACCCAAGTTGCTTTGGGGATTAATATAACCTTGAAAAGGGTACTCAAAAATATTCCTTTTTTTGTAAGACTCATTAGGAGTCAAAATCCAAGTGCCTGGAAGTAGTGTGGAAGACCTACAAGGATTTTTAGGTGAAGTAAGAATCAGAGGGTTGCACAAATTTGGGAAGTCTTTTGATGATTTATTCTCTATATTTATTCATCAAATACAAGGTTCCAAACATTAGTTTGATCTAGGAATTTGACTGGTGAAGAGTTCCATTATTTGGCTCCATTTGGGAACAAATCCCTAAGGCTAGTTAAGGGGATAAGTTAAGGTGTGTTGCTTGGAAGTGGAGAAGGGTTTTGAAATGTCTTAAATCCATTAAATTCATTATTGAGCATCCATGGTAAGGTTGGTTGAAGGTTATAAGAACCTAGAGTAAAAAGAATAGAAGTTAGTGGGTAATAGGCCTAGAGGATCACTATCGCTGATACCTCTCTCTCTCTCTCTCTCTCTCTCTCTCCTATTTCTCACTTTTCTCTCTCCTTTTTCTCTCTCTCCTATTTCTCTCTCCTCTCTCTCCCTCTCTCATCTTTCTCTTTTCTCTCTCCTCTTAATCTTTCTCCTCTTTCTCTCTCTCCTCTCTCTCCTCTCTCCCTCTCCCCTCTTTCTCTCTCTCCTCTTTCTCTGTCTGTCTGTCTGTCTGTCTCTATTTTCGGTTTTAATTATGTAAGTCATTGTTTGTAAGCTAAAATGTAATTTATAGTATGTTAATTGTAAATTATCATGTTTTTATATGTACACAGATTGGCAATATGGATAATTTTCATATTGATGAGCTTATGGGTCAGCATGCACCACCACCACCACCACCTCATCCCCCTCCTCCTCCACCTCCACCCATAGAGTTAAGAGATAATATTAGGAGAAATGTAGAGGCAATAATGAGAGATATAAAAATTATTAGGAATGATCCCTATCCATCAATGTAGCTACTACGCCTTGCAGATAACATGCAAGGCATAGTAGATTCTGTAAACACATTAGACTCTGAGATTGATAGTTTTGAGTCATGGAGGGAGAGTATGCGTGTATATTATGCTGATGACCTATCTTATAAAGAGGTTAATAATTTAAAAATTACAAAAATTTATATGGCACGATATTTTTTGAACCCTACAATGGGTGAGCAGATACTTGGAAAGAAGCCACGTATTTCGATTAGATGGTTTAGACACCCCGGTATAGCAGAGAATTTTTGGAAGTGGTGGTGGATGGTATTTGACCATCCACCACATGCTAATCATGAGGTCCCACTTTATTTTTTAAAGAAATTATGGGCTGAATTTGAATTGGGTAGGAAACCCAATTATTTTGACACAAGAGCAATCTAGGGGGTTGGTCGGGGCATGCCACATGATAGGCTAGGGACCAAATTGAGTGAAAAAACTAGAAATCATGTGCACAATGAGCCCCTTATTCCTCTTCCTTCTCATGTAGTTCCTACACCTATCCATCATTGAGAAGTGCAGTCATCTCTTGGTTCTTTGAGTGCCCTTACTGACAATTTGTTACAACACTTGATCTAGGTGAGGGCTGACACCAGCATAGCACATTTTTTCACGAGTTGTGGGGGTATATGTAGGGGTCCCTAGTTTGATCCTGATGCTGCCCATGGTGGATATGGTGATGGTGATGGTGGCGCACATGATGGATATGATGATGATGATGATGGCACACATGGTGATGCCAAAGATGATATCTCATCATATGTTTATTTAATCAATGCAGATGATGATCATCCCGCATAGGTAAATTTAATTATAATATATATAGTGCAATATTACATTTCTTATTTATACAATTATGAGCCATAACATGTGGATTTTTTGGTGAATAGAGGAGGTTTGACCCTCCATCATTCATTATCTATCATCATATGACATTGACACCTCAACATCTTGGTGCTCCATTCACGGTATGCACTTTGATCTTGATTCATTTAAACTTTAAACAAAATAAGCTTTAATTGATAATGTGTTTGACATATTTTTGTGATTTTGTAGGGTGTCTCATGTACCACTGAGATTGGCAGTCCTTCTTTCTCTACCCCACCAGTCACTGAGAGTCAGCCGCATATACTTGTAGTATGTTTTTCATTTATTAATTTTAAGTGTTTATATCTTACTAATTTATGTACAACTTTGATTCACACTTAGTTTTTTGCAATTGTAGGCTTTTGGATTGTCTCATGTTGCACAATCACATTTACATCCTGACTCATCAGTGACATTAGCTATGTGTCACACACAAGTAATGTACATGTTTTTATTCCATAAATGTATAGTCAGGTTATATATAATTTATAATTTATATATATGTACTATAAGTTTGATTCATGCTTTATATATGTTGTTTAGGTCAAAACCACCATGAGTATTGGCATGGCTATAGGATTAAGCCAAATGCAACCATCGACACTATCCTTTGATGTGATAATTAAAAGTAATTTTTCAATGTCCATTGTGTATCTAGATCTTTTACACCTAATTATTAAAATTTTTTCCTTTAAATGTTTTTACGAGACTTGGTTGCATCCACTTTTCATGTAGCTGAGGATGAGGGTACTCAAGACTAGACAGAGCGTGTTGATGCATCGCAGTCCTCTTCACGTGGAGTGAAGAGGACTATAAATCAACTAGATGAGTAGAGATAGATTATGATGACTATTTGGACTTGTTTTATGATGATGATTATTTGGACTTGTGTTATGATGACTTGTTGTCATATTATTTAGATTATGATGGTGATTATTTGGACTTATTCATATTATTTTTACTTGTTGTTAGAGTAGGACTTGCATTACATACTAGTCCACTTGTTATCATATATTGTACTTGAACTTGTTTTTAGAGTAGGACTTTGTTTTGTGATTGTATGTATATATCATGAGTTGATATGATGGACATTATGATACATGTAAATTATTTCAGGACTTGTTATGTTATTTATCTTAATCATGACTTGTTATTTATATATATGAGCTTATGGAAAATAAATCATTTTTAATATCAATTGTAATTAAATTTATCAATATCCTAAAAAACCATCTATCTAACAATGAGATCTATAATTCATGTGTAATTGAGAAGTACAATATCTAGATACATTACAAGTAATATGAACACTTTGATTAACTATAAAAATAACCATCTATCTAACAATGAGATCTATTAATACATGTAATTGACAAGAACAATATGGATGTTACAAACTTAATATTGACTTTGATAATTAAGTATTAAAATCCATTAATTAATATTGACTTTGATGTTACAAGTAATTTATTGAGTTTGATTAACTATTAAAAACCATCTATCTACCAATGAGATCTATTAATTTGAACAATAAATTTATGGATGCACAAATAAATCTATCATAATCTATTAAGTGAACATAATCTGACCAATGTGCATAGTTTAATATTTAGAACAAAATTAGGTGAATCCAAAGTTATGAATTTAACTTAAATATTTAAAACAAAATTTGATGAATGAAAGTGAGCTCATATGAACTTAAATTACAAATCCAAAATTGTACGAATACAAGAGTGCATTGTACTATATAAATAGTTCATGTCTATGTTCTTCCAGACATCCTGTATCATAAAAATAAACATGTTGAAATGTTAGAATTCATACAAGTTCATTTAAAGTCAATTTTAATTTTAATTTCAAATCTATATCTCTAAATTATAAATTATGACACTTCAAAGAAGACATGTAGAAAACATATAAAAATATGACAAATTGAACAAAAACTTACATGCATAAATTTGATTCAACCTAATGTACCATCAACATCCTCTCTTTTCTGCAATGTGTCTATGATTTCCTCATGCTCTTCCATTGAAAATGTCCATAATATTTTATTAGCAGGTCTCCCTTTGTATCTTTCCAATTTGATATTTGTTGCCACTACCAAATGGGAATAGTGCATAATCTTCTTTTATGATTGGTAGTTTACAAAAGATAGTAAACCATTCCTTCTTGTTAGGTATTTATGTAGCCATGTACCAACTACCACAATAGACCCAATTGGATATTTTGTAAACAGGCACCTGATTTTTCAAAATGATCGGGCTCCCAAACCTAAACAGGCACCCGATTTGTAAAAATTGGGCGCCCGTTTCTTATTGCAATTTTTCCCAATGCAGACTTCTGTGGAATTGGTACCCGACTTCAAACACCCACCCACATGAATTTTGACATACGTTACACTACAATATTTCACACCTTTCTATATCTCTTCTTTGATGATCATTGTATATTTATTCCTCACTGTATCATGATTGATCTTACTATTTTCCCCTTATTTTTATCACTTGAAGTTGGTGGGTGTAGGGCTAAGAAAATACTTATCCAAAAATGGTTTGTGGAGCTGCATAATTATTTCTAAGGCATTGTCCCATTTAGACCTTATAGACTCCAAAACATGTATCTTGATCTCTAGCTGGGCAGCGAGATCAACCAAACTTTTGGCAATAGAGAGATGAGGATCTCTTTGTACTAACTCCTTTGTTGATGGAAATTCTCTCTTCATAACCTCTAGATGATGTGTTAACATATTTTTTATGGAGATTATTTTGGCTCTTATTCTCCTATCATTAGCTATCAACTTGGCTAATCTCCCTTGTGTATGAATTAAGTGTGTGAAATGAATAGATGATGCAAGGGCAGGGAGGTAAAAGAAGAATCAAGGTTAATTGAGACTGCTTAAACCCACAACAAGCCATGCAAAGAGTTACACATGGAAGAAATATGAATTCATGAAAGAAAGAAGTAAAACACAATGGATATGAGACAAGAAACTGGGAACCACACTTGTGCAATTAATATATTAACAACAACATGCCCGGCTGCGAGGCCTTCTGGGTTTAGACCTTATACAATGAATTTATGAAATCTAAATCATAATTCACAACCTTTTTCTAATTCTTTTGGTGTATCTCTTCTAATCTAACTAAGCTACCTCTCCACAACAACCCAAGCTTCAAATATATAGCCAACAAAGCCACAAGTTGTCCAGTCAGGCATTTAATTACAATATAGGTCCACTTAGGAGGAGAAACCAAAACTAAAGCTAGAAACAATGAAACATGATGTGAAGATAGATTTATGTCCACACATGATCCAAGAATAGAATCCCAACCGTGCAAGATGAAATACCACATGTTTCATGAGTAAAACTGGTGGAAAATCGATGCCCGAGGAGAATTGTGATAACTTCCAAACCCAAATGAATTAGGACATGTGCCCTTAGGAGAGTGTTCAAAATTAGGTCCACATCACTACATTAACTTTGCAAGGTAAGAAACCAACATAAACTTTGGTGCTAAAACAAACATCAGACAGGTACAGGAAACAGGAAATATTTTTGGGGATGCAAGATTGCCCAAGCCCCAAGATGCTCCTGCATCAGAAACCTAGGGTTACAAAAGAATCGATGTCCACATCAGACACTGCTCAAACTCTGACCTAAATCATGAAGATCCAATTCAGCTTGTGTAATCCATGAACTATCTTCGAATGGTTTGTTTTTCCATTGAACTAGGTATTCCATGTAGTCATTTCCTCTTGTACTCTTGCTTACTCTGCTATTCAAGATCTTCTCAATGATGTCCCTATTTTTCTTAGGAAAATCCATGTTATTTTTAGTCTCATTAGGTGATTAAAAATACTAAAAAATATCCACAATGTTGAATATGGGTGATATATCCATGTCTTCAGGCAATTCTACTTCATATGCATTTCCACTGTCAAACTTCTTTAGAATCTTACAAGGTCCAAATTTCTTCATCTTCAATTTGTTGCAGGTACCAACTGGAAATCTATTTTTCTTTAAATGAATCATGACTTCATCTCCAACTTCAAAAGATTTATGTCTCCTTCTCTTCTCTTCTCTCTGCTTATAGTTCAAATTACTATCCTCCAAATTCCTCTTAACTTCATCATGAAAAGTTTTCATGTATTCTGCAAAATGATTAGCTTCAACACTTCTTCTGGTCTCAGTAGTTAATTCTCTCAACTCTATAATTCCTTTAGGGTGAAATCCAGTAACAATCTCAAATGGTATCTTCTTAGTACTTCTATTTACAGAATTGTTATATGCATATTTAGCTTGCGCCAAAACTAAATCCCAATTAGTAGGCTTCTCTCCAACTAAACATCTCAATAAGTTTCACAAACTTTTGTTCACAACTTCAGTCTGTCCATTTGTCTAAGGGTGAAATGTAGAACTAAATTTCAACTCAGTATTCATCTTCTTCCAAAGTGTTCTCCAAAAATAACCAGTAAACTTATTTTCTCTGTCTGAAACAATAGACTTAGGAAAACCATGCAATCTTACCACTTCCTTGAAAAATAATTTAGTTACATGGAAGGCATCAAACGTCTTCTTACAAGCTATGAAATGTGCCATTTTTGAAAATCTATCAACTACTACCAAAATAGAATCTTTACCTCTCTGAGTTCTAGGAAATCCAAGAACAAATTCCATACTCACATCTTCCCATGGTCTATCAGGTATAGGCAAAGGTGTATACAATCCCACATTCTAGCTAATTCCTTTTGCTACTTGACAAACTTTGCAACCCCTCACCATTCTCTATAAATCTATGGCCAAAATTATCTCTCTGAAATCAATTTCACTATCTTATCAATCCAAAAATATCTAGCAAGTCCACCACTACGCTTCTTGATGCAGAGTGGACAACCAGAAGTGCCAACAAGGACCAATACTAGTCCTTAAGCACTTAAAGGTTCCGGTTAGGGGCTAAAAGAAAGTCCCCCAACAATAAGTGCCTCTCACAGTCATCAAAAGTGCAGGAAATGAATTGATCCTAGTTTATCACAACCTAAACTATAAGGGTACTCAATCGCTAAGTCCCATCAAGTCTTCCAAGTCCAACTAATCACTACCCGACAACTAGACACTTAGGTTATTTTGCACATATTTTCCCCAACTATTACAATAAGAACCAAGGGTGACCATACACCTTTCCTTGGTCTATTTAGGTTCCTGACATAAGAGCACAATAGTTCATATGCTACATAGGCATCTATTTGGGCATATTAGTCTTATTGTTCCAGTTCTAGGCTTGTAGCCTTTTAGAAGCATAAATGTTGACTGCGAACACACTACTCCACACAAAATTTCCAACTAATCATATATTTGAGTACCCTTTTGGGTCTAACAAGACATGCTAAGAGCACAAGACTTGATTATGAATGCAAGACATAATGGAATGATGATTTCACCTTGGAGCTAGGCCTAACTAGGCTATGGTTTTCACTACAGGTACCTCTTCTATACATCCAAATGCAAATCCAATGCTTGGATCATGTGAGAATATATCTGAGACTATGAAATACCAAGTCACAGGGCTTTGTGATTCTCCATTAGTGGATTGTGTGGACTGGTGTCAAAATTCAGAAGGTGCACGCATGGGTATATACACCTAGGGCATCAATAGAAATCCACTTTCCTGCAAGTTGGGGACCTACGCCTGCAAAGTCTTGAAGAACATATTAAAATGATGAATTCCACCAAGGGCCATCAAATTCCCATTGTGGATTCAGGAATTACACACAATCTTTACGAAACCCTAGTTCAAGGCTCTTAATCTGAAAAACCAAGAATCAAAGTTGAATAACTTTCAACTCTGAGGGAAAAAGGACATCCGATCAAAAATTAATGAAACCAAAACATATCTGTAATAAAAAATGTCATTCTTTCATGGTTTGGCCTCCGTACACGTCCGTATGAATTTTCTGAACTCGAAATTGCAAGAAAATAGTTATATCTTTATTGATTTCGAATGCCAAATTACATAATATTGCCTTCCACCCACCTGTCAAGGCTTATGAAGGCCTTTCCCAATGGTTACAAACCAATTTTTAAACTATCTAGATGTTGGGAAGTTAATTACAATTTTTAGCAAAAGTTGTCAAAGTTGCTCGGCAACTTTACAACTTTTGTTGCAACATTTTGCAACTTTTTATCCTAGGTGACCAAACTTGGTCCAAACCTAAATCTGATGATCCAACATGGATCAAACACTTTATACTTCAAATCCAAATGAAAATAACCTATACTAAGGTTTAGGACACCTATTGACCATAGTTGACCAAGGGCTTATGAACGCCAATCTTGGGACTAGGTTTTAAAAATAGGGTCCAAAATAAAACCTTTTATTTCAAATGAGTGTCAATTGTCTTAGTTTTTTGAGGGTTCTCCTGCACCATACTCCCCTTGAGGTTTATATCTCAAGTTCCTACTTGAGGTTAACTTATGAATGGTGGTGCCATGTTTCTTAATTTATTCTTCTACCATCCAAGTAGCATCGATTGGAAGGAGTCCTTTCCATTTCACTAAGTATTGCATGTACTTATTCTTCCTTGTTTTCTTTAGAACTTTGGATTCCAAAATTGTGTCTAATTCCATAGGTTTTCTTTGTGGGAGATCTGTCACATAATCTCCATCATCCTCATCCTATGAACCCTACACATTAGTAACATCTGCAACACACTTGTAAGGGGTGAGGTCTGTAACATTAAATATAGGAGAAATCAGTAAAGTAGGAGGCAAAGAAATTTCATATGCATTTTCACCCATCTTGTTAAGAATTGTGCATGGTCCAACTTTCTTCATGTGTAGCTTTGAATATCTACCTTTAGGTAGTCTCTCCTTCCTTAGGTATGCCCATACCTTATCTCCAACCTTGAAATGAATCTCTTTCCTTCTCTTGTCTGCATGTGCTTTATATTTCATGGTGGACTATTGTAGTGAATCTTTCACTTCTGTCTGTACTTTGGAGATTAGTTTGGCCAATTCCTCTCCTTGTGCACTAACTCTGAAATCAAAAGGTAACTCCACCAAGTCTAATGGACCTTTGGGATTAAGTCCATACATTGTTTGGAATGGAGTCTTTCCTGTAGACCTGTTCATTGATTCATTAAATGCAAACTCTGCCTGAGGTAAGATCATATCCCAAATTTGGGTGTATTAGTTTGTAAGGCATCTTAGGATATTTCCAAGAGATCCATTTACTACCTTCATTTGTCCATCTTTTTGTGGGTGGTATGCTAAACTATGAGTCAGATTTGTGCCCAATTTCTTGAAGAGTGTCCTCCAAAAGTGTCCTTGAAACTTCACATCTCTGTCAGAGACTATCATTTGTGGTAGACCATGGAATCTAACCACTTCTTTAAAGAATAGGTGTGCTATATGGGAAGCATCATTTGTGCTTTTACAAGGAACAAAATGCACCATTTTATTAAATTTGTCCACAATGACAAAGACACTATCATAACCCTATTTTGTCCTTGGCAAACCCATTACAAAGTCCATTGAAATTGATTTCCATGGTCTAGAGGGAATTGGTAGAGGTTGGTACAGTCCTTGGTTAGTGGATACCCCTTTTTCTTGTTGGAAAATAGTACAAGATTCTACAAACTTCTTGACTTCATTCTCCATTTTTGGCCAAAAATAACTTCTTTTCACTGAATCAGTGGTTTTATCGATCCCAAAATGTCCTCCTAAGCCACCACAGTGTTTCTCCTTAATAATATTGTTAGAATAACTGAGAGGGGGGTGAATCATTCATCTAGTGTCCCAAAACAAAATGTATAATTCAAAAAAAAAATCTTCAATTTCTACTCCTCGGTAAACAAAATTCATTCACTTTCTGTGCTTTTACCGATTACCAGTCTAATACTTATAATTGTTACCGATCAAATCTAATATGTAATATGCAAAGTATGATAACAAAAAAATATCACAATCAACACATAACACAAGAGATTTAATGTGGAAACCCTGTAAAGGGAAAAAGCACCTGGGACCGGCAACCCAAAAATGTTCACTCTTCTAAAGTGAGGTTGGTAAAGACCCAACCCTGTTAAAGGTTACAAACACACTGTCAGGTGTGACCTTGTTAGAGGATTTTAGACTAGAAGTTATCATCCAACTAGCATTCACTATGGGGTTGACAGGATAACAATGTTCATTCTATGAATGATACATCAAAAGATTTTTAGAGTCTACTTGCTTAAGAGATTTTGATTGTATACAATGGTTAAATATGCAACAGTAAATGATTTTCCTTAATACAACTTCAATTGTAGATTATAGACCAATATTTAGCTCATACAAATCCTTCTGATCAATATTTCACTTTAGATTCAACACTGTATCAACTTACTATCCATCGGTAATATCTCTTTGTAGCTCGGTAACTGTTCTGCAGCTCGGTTCTTACTAATCAGTATGATCAAAATTGCATGAAAACTTCTTCACATGAAAAATCTTGTAGCATCTACTTCTTCCGGCATTAGTTTCATAATGAAACCCTAGTCTCTTATATAGACGAGTAAATCATTTTCTTTCTGTCCATCAGATTTTGTCGCTTAATCATCTTCATTAATTTTGCCACTTCAAAACTTCTTCATTGATTTTGCCGCTTCAAACTTCCTTGGATGTTGTGTCAATAACTCATTTGAATCTACTTCATCAGATCTTCTTTTAATTTTGTTAGTCGTCGATCTTCATAACAAAATTTATCTATTATCTCAATTTCATACACTTTCCAACTCATTAATCTTATCAGCTAAACTGATCATTTAATGCATTTTGTTTTGCTCGGTTATTAAAGAAATTCATTGGTGAGCACAGGCTTAGTTAATACTATGCTTGGTATACACTGCACTTCATCGGTGTATACTGCAAAATGCTTCTTTTACCAACAACACTGCTTTGTGTCTTTTAGCTCAATTCTTCATTATAGATGGGAGCAACATAATAAAGTCAATATCATGCAGCCATAGACTCATCAGCAAGTTACTCAATGTATTCCTTTTCCTCATCTAATGTGTACATCTTTCTTCATGTAGATTTCTCTTTTCTTCATCTCTTTCACCTTTCTTTAGATGTATCAGTATAGTAACTTACAAGATAATTAATGTCAAACCAGTTGACATCAATGATAATATAATACTGATTTAATCATATTCCATATCTAATCAACAACTTCTCAGTGATCTTCAATCACAGATTCTTCAATCAGATTCCAAATCAGTTGTACTCCAACAATCTCTCCCTTTGGCATTGATGGCAACTCAAGTAATATGAAATATACCATACACATACCAAACTTATATTCTACAACTCTATAAACAAATGCTCATACAAGCTCTCCCTAGCTTAGTATGTTTAATCACTATGTTACTGAACATTTTTACTTCTATTTCTGCTTCTGTTCTATGTAACTGATCTGACAATACTCTGTCTCATTCAGATTGTCTCTCCCTTAGATAGTTCTCATCAGTGTCAGTGCATGCTCCTTCTCTTTTTCATATCTTTTCATATGGTTTATCTCTCCCTTTGACAACAATGCCAAAGAAACAAATAAACAAATAGTTCTGTCTTCCTCTATATCTCTGTATACTGATATCCCAATCGATTCTATCCTCCAAACTTAATCACAACCTTGAACATGATTCAAAGTGTGAACTATGTTGCATCAACATGTATGATCTTCTAATAAAGGTAGGCTAATGCAACATCCATATCACTTTAGTGACCGATAGATAGGCGATGGACCCCAAGTCTAGTCCTCAAGTATTCAAAAGTATCCTTCAATAGAGGCTTTGTAAAAATATCTGCAATTTGTTCTTTTGATGTGAAAAATTCTAGTTTCACTTGCTTCTCTTGCACTTGTTCTCTTAAGTAATGATACTTAATAGAGATATGCTTTGTCTTCGAGTGCATCACAGGATTCTTTGAAATATTTATGGCACTAGTGTTGTCAAAATATATAATCACCGGGTCAGTGATTACCTCATTCATCCCTTCCAACACTTGCTTGATGTAGGCAATGTTTGAATAGTTAGTAGCAGCAGCAACATACTCTACTTCAGCTGTAGACTGAGAAATACAAGCCTGCTTTTTACTTGTCTAGATTACAAGTCTTTCACCAAAGAAAAATGCTCCTCCGGTGGTACTTTTTCTATCATCCATATTTCTAGCCCAATAAGCATCGGTGTATACCTTCAATTCAAACTTTCCTTCCTTAGGATACCATAATCCATAGTTCTCTATTTTCTTTAGGTATCTTAAGATTCTTTTAGTAGCACTCATGTGTGATTCTCTAGGATTAGCTGAGAATCTATCAAAAATTCCCACAACATGTGCTATATCTGGTGTACTGTGAACTACATACATTAGTTTACCAATCATGGATCAGTAAAGTGTCTAATTTACCTCTGTAGTTTCATCCTCCTTTATCAATTTGCATCCAGTAGCCATTGATGTTCCCACAGGTTTAGCATCTTCCATGCTAAATGTCTTCAGTACTTCCTTTATGTATTTATATTGTGTAATAAATATTCCATCATTCTGGTGAATCACTTGTAGTCCTAGAAAGAATTTGATCTCTCCAAACATAGACATTTCAAACTCTTTTTGCATTTCATCAGCAAATTATTTACACACACTATCTAAACCTCCAAAAATAATATCATCTACAAATATTTCAGCAATGATAATAGTGTCATTAGTGTTACCTTTCATGTACAGATTGCTATTTTCACTTGTTCTCACAAATCCAATACTTAACAAGAAAGTATGCAGCCTTTCATACCAAGCTCTTAGTGCTTGCTTCAAACCATACAAAGCTTTATGTAATCTACATACCATGTCTTTGTTGTCTGGATCAACAAATCATTCAGGTTGTTCTATGTAGACCTCTTCTTCAAGTATACCATTCAGAAAAGTTGACTTCACATCCATTTGATAGACTTTGATTTTCTTGTGTGTAGCATATGCAAGCAGCATTCTGACTCCTTCCAATCTAGCAATAGGTGCAAATGTTTCACCATAGTCAATGCCTTCTTCCTGTGCATATCCCTTGCATACTAATCTTGGTTTGTTTCTTGTGAATTCACCGTTTTCATTCAGTTTGTTCCTGAATATCCACTTAGTACCGATAACATTCTTGTCTTTTGGTCAGGGTACTAAGGACCAAGTTTTGTTCTTCTCTATTTTCTCTATTTCTTCCTTCATTGCATTAACCCATTCTTCATTTTCTAATGCAATTTTCACAGTTTTAGGTTCAAATTCACAAACTAGACATGTACCTTGTCTTGTTTTGCTCCTAGTTTGCATTCTAGCATGTCTGTCTCCAATGATTTGTGTCTCAGGATGATGTCTTCTAACAAAACTAGCTAGAACTCAGTTTCTTCTTTCTTGTTCATCCTATTTAGGTTCATTTCTTTGCTTGGTACCTCCACCTTGTTCATCAATTTGTGTTGTTTGTTGTTCTGCATTGTTTTCCTGGTGACCGGTTAACACAGTCTATTGAATCGATAAATACTCTGGATGTTCAATATAAGTGAATTTACCATAGTCTTCCAGTTCCTTTGTACTTTCTTCTATGTTCTTGTCATCAAACTCATCAACACGAACATTAGTGCTTTCAACCATCTTATTTGTGACCTTATTCAGACATTTATATGCTTTACTTGTAGAGGAATAAGACAAAATTATTCCTTCATCTCCTTTTGAGTCAAATTTTCCTTTTCTTTCATCTTTCAAAATAAAGCATTTACTTCCAAAAATCCTAAAATAGCTTACAATAGGTTTGTGTCCAAACCATAGCTCATAAGGTGTCTAGTTTGTATCATTCTTTAGTTGTACTCGGTTAAGAACATATATAGTTGTACTTACAGCTTCCCTCCAATATGTCTATGCAATATTTTTTTGTATCATCAGTGTTCTAGCACAGTCAATTATTGACCTATTTCTTCTTTCAGCAATGCCATTCTATTGAGGTGTCCTCAGTGTAGAGGCCTATCTTTTAATACCATGCTCATTACAAAAGTTAGTAAATTCATTAGAGATAAATTCACCTCCTCTATCATATCTTAAGCATTTTATTTATTTTCCAGTTTCTTTCTCTACCTTAGCTTTATACCATTTGAACATTTTAAAAGCTTCAGATTTCTCCTTCAAGAACATAACAGTCATCGGTCTAGTATAATCATCAATAAAAAGAATAAAGTATCCATCACCATAATAGCTCTAAGTTTTCATAGGACCACACAGGTCAGTATGAACTAACTCAAGTATCTTTTGTGTTGAGTAGTCTTTGCTTTTAAAACTAGACTTAGTCATCTTACCTTTCTGACATTCATTGCACATGGCATGATCAGGTTTTGACAAGTTAGGCAATCCTCTAACTCTTTTCTTTTTACTAATCTTGATCATGTTGTCAAAGTTCACATGGCATAACCTTTTGTGCCACAACCAAGCATCTTCATCCTTTATTAACAAACAAGAAGATTGATCCATATCAAGATAGAATAGATTACCTCTGGATTATGTACCAGTACTAACAAGTCTTCCATCTTCATCATAAATCTTCACCTTTTTGTTCTCAAATGCAAGTCAGTGGATTGAATTGTTTAGCTGAGCCACACTTAACAAATTATAGTTTAGTCCATCTACCTAGTATGCATTTTCACATTTTATCCTATTATTGTTCATAAGGGAACCTTTACCTCTTACCATATAGGGTGCATCATTTCCCATTCTCACAGATCCTCTATTGTATTCGTTAAGATGATCAAAATTTTCTACATCACTGGTCATATGATGTGTACAACCACTGTCTATGATCCATGTATCATTTTAGTTTACTTTAGAGATCAGTGTTGTCTCTTCATGTTTCTCTTCTTCTTCTGAATCATCTTTCATAGCAACAAATACAACTTCTATATCATCATCAGAATCAAATTCAATTTCTACATCTTCGGCTATGTAACATACCTTTTTTCCTTTGTCATCTCGATTATCTCTATTGTTCTGTTGGTAGCCTCTATTAACTCTTCTTCCATAGCTTCCTTTAGATCAGTCTTTGGATCTATCATCCTCTTTCTTCTATGGACATCTAGTAGCAATGTGACCAACTTGTTTACAATTAAAACATCCCAAAGGTAGCTTGCCTCTATACCTTTCTTTTCCTTTGGGAAATCTTCTGGCCATAAGAGCTTCTAGCTCATCAAGTTCATCATCGGTATTACCATCACTGTCATCATTCCTATTATTCCTACTAGATTTACTAATCTTTAGAGAAGACATGAAAGCTGATTCAATAGGGGGAACAACACTGTTATCAAGATTATTCAATTCAAAATTTGTAAGTTTACCAATCAATGTGTCAAGAGTAAGGTTGGATGTAGCTCTTGTTTCATGAATTGTAGAGATCCTAATTGCATAAACTGGCAACAAAGTTCTAAGAATCTTGCTTATCACTATTTCATCATCTATGACTCCATTTGATGCTCTAATAACATGTACTACCTCTTTCAGTCTGTTTGAGTACTGCACAATGTTCTCACCTTCTTTCATCCTCATATCATCGAATCTACCTCTTAGGCTTTCAGCTCAAGGTCTTTTGACATTCACATCTCCACTGTATATCAAATTTAACTTATCCCACATGTCTTTGGCAGTAGTGCATCCCTTAATGTCTTCAAATTTAGCATCAGTATAGGTAGCAACAAGTTCCATCATAGTTACATTGTGCTCATGCTTGTCTCTCAGTTGATCAAGGGTCAAGGGACCAGTGGGCGGTGTAATGTAGCCATTCAACATCAGATCTAGTGTAGAATTCCCAATTCCAGATATGTGCAGCTTCATATAGCTTTGCCATATTGCGAAGTTCTCTTTATTTAGTTTCAGTACTTCCCTCTTATACATCTTGAGACCTTTGTGCTTAAGTCCTTAAAAATCTATTCTAAGAAACCACTTCTCTGATACCAATTGTTAGAATAACTAAGAGGGGGGTGAATCAGTTATCCAGTGTCCCAAAACAAAATGTATAATTCAAATAAAAAATCTTCAATTTCTGCTCCTCAATAAACAAAATTCATTCACTACCTATGCTTTTATCGATTACCAGTCTAATACTTATAACTGTTACCAATCAAATCTAATATGTAATATGCAAAGTATGATAACAAAAAATATCACAATCAACACATAACACAAGAGATTTAACGTGGAAACCCTGTAAAGGGAAAAACCACCTAGGACCGACAACCCAAAAATGTTCACTCTTTTGAAGTGAGGTTGGTAAAGACCCAACCCTGTTAAAGGTTACAAACACACTGTCAGCTGTGTCCTTGTTAGAGGATTTTAGACTAGAAGTTATCATCCAACTAGCATTCATTATGGGGTTGACAGGATAACAATGTTCATTCTATGAATGATACATCAAAAGACTTTTAGAGTCTACTCAGTTAAGAGATTTTGACTATATACAATGGTTAAATATGCAACAATAAATGATCTACCTTAATACAACTTCAATTGCAGATTATAGACCAATATTTAGCTCATACAAATCCTTCTAATCAATATTTCACTTCAGATTCAACATTGTATCAAGTTACTGTCCGTCAGTAATATCTCTCTGTAGCTCAATAACTATTCTGAAGCTCAGTTCTTACTAACCAGTATGATCAGAATTGCATGAAAACTTCTTCATGCGAAAAATCCTGTAGCATCTACTTCTTCCGGCATTAGTTTCATAATGAAACCCTAGTCTCTTATATAGATGAGTAAATCATTTTCTTTCTGTCCATCTGATTTTGCTGCTTAATCATCTTCATTGATTTTGCCGCTTCAAACTTTGTTGGCTATTGTGTCAATAACTTGTTTCAATCTACTTTGTTAGATCTTCTTTTAATTTTGTTAGCCGTCGATCTTCATAACAAACTTTATCTATTATCTCAATTTCATACACTTTACAGCTCATTAATCTTATCAGCTAAACTAATCATTTAATGCATTCTATTTTTCTCAATTATTAAAGAAATGCATCGATGAGCACACACTTGGTTAATACTGTACTCAGTATACACCGCACTCCATCAGTGTATACTACAAAATGCTTCTTTTACTGACAACACTACTTTGTGTCTTTCAGCTCAATTCTTCATTATAGATGGGTGCAACATAATAAAGTCAATATCATGCAGCCATAGAATCATCAACAAGTTACTCAATGTGTTCCTTTTCCTCATCTGACATGTACATCTTTCTTCATGTAGATTTCTCTTTTCTTCATCTCTTTCACCTTTCTTCAGATGTATCGGTATAGTAACTTACAAGATAAGTACTGTGAAACTAGTTAACATCAATGACAATATAATACTAATTTAATCATATTGCATATCTAATCAACAACTTCTCAGTGATCTTCAATCAGATTCCAAACCAGTTGTAGACCAACAAATATTTGTTCTCATGTAACATTTAGGAATGCACAATTGGGATCCTTTGAACAAGAGTCCATTCTGAATTACGAAATCAAAAAAATCAGTATGGTATTTGCCTACCATTTTAGTGCATAGCTCAAAAATTTCTCCAAATTTTGGATCATCTGCATATAGGTTTTTTAGGGAGTGAATCCCTACACTCTGAAGTTGTACTTCTTTAATCAATCCAACCCTTCTACATAGAGAATCAACCACTTTTTTTACCACTCCCTTTTTGTGTTTTATATTGAAGGTATAGGCCTGCAACTACTCCATCCATTTGATGTGTTTTACTCCTAGCTTCTCCTAACTATTAAGAAAACTTAGTGCATGGTTATGAGTATAGATAATGAATTCTTTAGGGAGCAACTAGTGTCTCCACTTTTTAAGGTCTTGTACCATTGCATAAAGTTCAAAATCATATTTAGAATACCTCTTCTTTGCATCATTCAATTTTTCTAAGAAAAATGCTATAGCCCTACCTTCTTGGCTCAATACTACACCTATGGCCAAGTTTCTTGCATTTGGTTCAAGAGTAAATACCTTGTTGAAGTTGGGGAGCACTAGGATTGGGTATTGGGCCACTCTATCCTTGAGATATTGGAATGTGTCTGTAGCTTCTTTAGTCCATACAAAGTTAGTCTTTTTACCTCCTTTTATTGTATCCAACATAGGAGCACACACATGGCTAAAATTCTTAATGAACTTCCTATAGAAAGTTGCTAGACCATGAAAGCTTCTAACATCACCTTGGTTCTTTAGTGTAGGCTAGTTGATAATTGCTGCAACCTTTTTTGGATCCATTTTGAGGGTGCGTTGGGAGATGAAAAATCCTAGGAAAGAAAGTTCCTTCTTCATGAACATACACTTTTCCAAATTAATCACTAACTTATGTTGATGGAGTCTCCACAAAACCTATTCAACATGATCAAGATGTTCCTCTTTGCTATGACTATAAATTAGAATGTCATCCAAATATATGACCACAAACTTACCAATAAAATGAATGAAAATCTCATTCATGAGCCTCATGAATGTATTAGGAGCATCGCTCAATCCAAATGGCACAACAAGCCACTCAAACAAACCTTTAGTTATTTTAAATGTTGTCTTCCACTCATCTCCTAGTTTTATTTTGATTTGGTGGTAGCCTAATTTTAAATCAATTTTTGTGAAATAACCCGTAGTGCCAAGTTGATCCAACAAATCTTCCATTCTTGGGATTGCAAACCTATACCTTATAGTAATTTTATTTAAGGCTCTGCTATATGTACTTAATCTCCATTTTCCATCCTTTTTAGGTGCTAGGACTGATGGGACTGGACATGGACTGAGGCATTTATGAATGAGTCCCTTCTCCAATAGTTCACTGACTTGCCTTGTAATCTTTGCATTCTGAGAAGGTGTCATTTTGTATGGGGCCTTGTTAGGTAAGGATGAACCAGGTATCATGTCTATTTAGTGACTGATATCTCTTAAGGGAGGGAGGCTTGTGGGTAGGTCATTGGTAGTGACATCACTATATTTTCCAATTAGTTCCTTGATTTAATTTGGTATAGGATCCTCCGTATCAGATCTTACATTATCCTTAGGCTTGGATATTAGGACAAAGGCTTCAGTTTCACATTCCTTCAATGTTTTCAACATTTCCTTTTCACCCATGATGATGACAATAGGTTCTTTCTCAGATTTGTTATGAGGTAGGGGATTCATGGTGAAGGTTTTCCCATCTTTAGTGATGGAGTATGTATTCTTCCTACAATGATGTGTGACATCCACATCATATTGACAAGGCCTTCCTAGAAGAATGTGGGAGGCATCCATTTCAACAATATCACAAAGAACTTTATCTTTAAAATCTGCAATTGAAAATTCTATCCATGCTTGTTCAATCACTAATGTTTGTTGACCCTTAGTTATCCAAGAGACATGGTAGGGAAAAGGATGTGGCTTCTTGGGAAGATTTAATTTTTGAACCATTTCACTAGATATCAAGTTTTCAGTTGAACTAGAATCTATGAGCAAGTTACATACATTTCCATGACATTTGATCTTTGTCCTGAAGAGGTTCTTTCTTTGTGGAGGTTCTTGGTTTTGTGGTACTTGAAGAAATACTTGTCTCATCATCAAACATACTCCTTCTTATGGTTCCAAGTCCCTTTCATCTATATTGTATTATTTTTTTTCCTCTTGAATGAGTTGTTCTCTTCGCTCACCTTGATTGTTATTGTTCCTCTTCTTAGGGCATCTTACCACATGGTGTCCCAACTGATTGTAGTAGAAACACTTTAGGAGTCCATTTCCTCTTCCTATGTTTTTTCTTCCTCTATTGAAGGGTCTCCTTCCTCTGTAATTCCCTCTTGATTTTGAATCACTATTGTCTTTGTCTCCTTGGTCAGGGGTCCTACTGCTGTTGCCACTATACTATCCTTTATTCCAAGAGGTTCCTCTCCCTCTAAAGTTCTTCCCACTATCATTTCTCTTTCCTTTGCCAAAATCCTACTTTCTCTTCCATTTCTCCTCTACCTTGAGTTCCATTTGATAGCACTTGTTGACTGTGGTAGGGAAGTGTAGGCTAAGTTCCTCTTGAATGGATACTTTGAGGCCATTCATATATCTTACTAGTTTTTCTTCTTCATCTTCTACAACATTTGTCTTCATACATAGCTTTAGGAACTCCTCGATGTATGAGCCTACATTCATGTCTTTTTGTTTTAAACTTTTCTTCCTCCTATGGAGTTGTACCCCATAATCTTCAGGCACATATGTCTCTTTGACCAGGGCTATCATCCTCTTCCATGAATTTATCACGCTCTTCCAATTCTTCACCCTCTCTATTTGGATGAAGTTCCACCAAGTTAAGGCTGCTCCCTTCAACTTGGATCTTTCCATCTTCACCCTCTTCTTTTTAGGGATGTCCTCACATTTGAAGAATGTTGTCAAGGCCTCTATCCAATCCAAGGCCAAATCTACATTCATCTTACCACTAAAAACTAGTAAGTCTATCTTCTCTTCCATAGTCCTTCTTCCCATAGAATTTAAGGAATCTATGAAGGGTCTTTGGTATGTAGGGATGTTTTTTTCAGGGGTGTCTTCCTCCTCTTCACTCCCTTCTTCATCACTGGACTCATTCTCTTTATCCTTATCTACCTTCTTCTCAAATTCTTGAAGTCTTTTTGTTAAGGCTACATTCACTGCCTTCTGTTCTCTTACTATCCTTGCAAGTTCCACATTAGTAACCCTTGCAAGAATATCTTCATCCTTAGGACTAGACATATCTCTGATACCACTTGATGCAGAGTGGACAACTAGAAGCATGAACAAGGACCAATACTAGTCCTTAAGCCCTTAAAAGTTTTGGTTAGGTGCTAAAAGAAAGTCCCCCAATAGTAAGTGCCTCTTGCACTTATAAAAATTATATTAAATGACTTGATCCTAGGTTATCAAAACCTCAACTATAAGATTACTCAATCACTGAGTCCCATCAAGTCCTCCAAGTCCAACTAATCACTAGCTGACAACCAGACACTTAGGTTATTTTGCACATATTTTCCCCAACTATTATAATAAGAATTGGGGGTGACCATACACCTTTCCTTGGTCTATTTAGGTTCCTAACACAAGAGCGCAATAGTTCATATGTCACACAAGCATCAATTTGGGCATATTAGTCTTACTATTCAAGTTCTAGGCTTGTAGCCTTTCAGAAGCATAAATGTTGATTGCGAACACACTACTCCACACAATCTTGCCAACTAATCATTTATTTGGGTACCCTTTTGGGTCAGATAAAAAGACATGCTAAGAGTGCAAGACATGATTGTGAATGCAATACACAATGGAATGCTGATTTCACCTTGGAGCTAGGCCTAATTAGGCTATGGTTTGCACTACAGGTACCTCTTCCATACATCCAAATCCAAATCCAATGCTTGGATCATGTGAGGATGTATTTGAGACTATGAAATACCAAGTCACAAGGCTTGGTGATTCTCCAGTAGCGAATTGTGTGGACTATTGTCAATATTCAGAAGGTGCACACATGGGTATGTACACCTAGGGCATCAATAGAAATCCACTTTCCTGCAAGTTAGGGACCTGCACTTGCAAATTCTTGAAGAACATATTAAAAACATGAATTCCACCAAGGGCCATCAAATTCCCATGGTGGATTTGGAAATTACACACAATCTTTGCGAAACCTCGGTTCAAGGCTCTTAATCCAGAAAACTAGGAATCAAACTTGAATAACTTTAAACTCTGAGGGAAATAAGACATGCGATCAAGAAATAATGAAACCAAAACATAGGTGTAATAAAAAATGTCATTCTTTCATGCTCTGACCTCCGTACACATTCGTACAAATTTTCTGATACTTGGAATTGCAGGAAAATAGTGATATCTTTATTGATTTCAAATGCCAAATTACATCATCTTGCCTTCCACCCACCTATCAAGGCTTATGAAGGTCTTTCCCAATGCTTGCAAACCAATTTTTAAACTATCTAGATGTTGGGAAGTTAATTACAATTTTTGGCAAAAGTTGTCAAAGTTGGTTGGCAACTTTACAACTTTTGTTGTAACATTTTGCAACTTTTTATCCTAGGTGACCAAACTTGGTCCAAACCTAAATCTGATGATCCAACATGGATCAAACACTTTATACTTCAAATCCAAATGAAAATAACCTATACTAAGGTTTAGGACACTTGTTGACCATAGCTGACCAAGGGCTTATGAACGTCAATCTTGGGACTAGGTCTTACAAATAGGGTCCAATATAAAACCTTTTATTTCAAATGAGTGTCAATTGCCTTAGTTTGTTGAGGGTGCTCCTGCACCACTTCTCCTTTATGATATTTTCTCTCATAGATCCTCTTGGTATACATAACTAAACTCCTTTATACAACATGTCTTCTTGAATGAAATAATCAATCCACTTGTCATTCCATGTTTGCTCCTTACAAGATTTCCAACATTCTTTAAAATCAATGTCAGTCTCATACAAATATTTCAAATCATCAAAACCATGTATCTCAACCTTCATTTCATTCAGCAAACTTCTTCTTCGGCTCAAGGCATTAGCAACCTTATTCAACTGTCCACTCTTATGTTTTAATGAAAATGAGAAATTCTGCAAGAACTCAACCCATTTCATATGTCTCTGATTCAACTTATTCTGACTTCCCAAATACTGTAAAGCCTTATGGTCAATATAAAACATAAAATATTTAGGCATCAAATAGTGTCTCCACTTCTTCAAAGCTTGAATAATTGCATAGAATTCCTGATCATAAACTAAATATTTTCTCTTAGCATCATTCAAATTTTCACTAAAGAAAGCTATAGGTCTTCCTTCTTGACTCAAAATGGATCCAATTGCACTTCCACTAGCATCACATTCAAATTGAAAAACTTTATTGAAATTAGGCAAAGAAATTTTAGGCAACTCTACAATTCTTTGTTTCAATGTTTCAAAACTCCTATGTGCTCCATGTGTCCATTTGAAATCCTTTTTATCTCCTCTCATGGTTTCAGTCATAGCATTATAAATAGAACTAAAATTTATGATAAACTTTCTATATAAACTTGCCAATCCATGAAATGATCTTACATTCTCTGGTGTAGGCCAATCAAGTATAGCCATTACTTTCTCAAGGTCCATCCTCAAGCCATCAACTGAAATCACAAAACCAAGATACACAATCTTTTCTTTCATAAATGAATATTTCTTCAAGTTAATCAACAACTTCTCTTCCTTCAACCTCTACATTACTTGTTTGATATGCTCATGGTGTTCTTTCTTAGTCTTACTAAATATAAAAATTTCATCAAGATATACAATTATAAACTTACCCAAGAATCTTTTCAAAACTTCATTCATTAGCCTCATGAAAGTACTAGGTGCATTAGTCAAACCAAAAGGCATAACCAACCATTCATACAAACCTTCATTAGTCTTAAAGGCATTTTTCCATTCATCCCCTTCTCCAATCCTAATATGATGATATCCACTTTTGAAATCAATCTTCGTGAAATAATTTTCTCCACTCAAGCTATCCATTATGTCATCCATCATAGGTAAAGGAAATCTATACTTCAATGTTATCTTGTTTATGGCTCTAGAATCAGTGCACATTCTCCATTCTCCATTCTTTTTAGGTGCTAATAAAGTAGGTACTGCACAAGGACTCAAACTTTCCCTAATCAATCCCCTTTCAAGAAATTCTTGCACTTGTCTATTCAACTCAGTCTTCTCATTCAGTGTCAACCTATGTCATGCTTTATTAGGAAAAATAGCTCCCGGTATCAAATCCATACAATGACTTATACTTCTCATAGGTGGTAAATGATCAGGTACATTATCAAATAATCTATTCTTTCATGTCTCTTGCAAATGTTTTACCATCAACCAAACATACTCTAACTGTGGTACAGTGACTTTCATCAAACTTCTCTATCAAAGACAACAATACTTGTTTCTTTGCATCCATCCAAAAAGTATATTGATTCAATCTAGATTTCCTATCATATTGCCAAGGTCTACCCAAAAGAATATGACAACAATCCATAGGCATAATATCACACAAGACTTCATCATGACAATTTCCAATTTTGAATATAACAGGGCATTGTTCACTTACAAGTAGTTTATGCTCCTTCTGGATCCAAGCAATGTGATAAGGTTTAGGATTTTTCAATCTTTGCAACTGCAATTTGTTAACTAACTCTTCAGATGCCAAATTATCAAAACTTCCACCATCAATAATTACTTTGCAACATTTGTCAGTGATCTTACATCTGGTTCTAAACAAGATTTTCCTCAAGATAGGTTCTTCATCAGCTTCTTTATTACACAAGATCCTTCTCAACATCAAGTTCTCACCATTTTTAGGTTCATTAGCCAATTCCTCAACTTCTTCACAAGCCAAGTTACTTCTTCTATTACCCCCAATCTTCTTTCCAGAGTTATTACATTCAAAAGCTCTATGTCCTTCTTCAGCACATTTGTACCAAGTACCTTTAAACCAAGACTTTTCTTCTCCCTTTCCATTATTCTTATTCCTAGAGTAACTAGTATAGCTACCTCTAGAGTACTTACCTCTTTTACCAGGAAGGTCATATTTCCATCCTTTATCTTGTACAACATTGTCAAATCTACTACTTTCTCCATGAGATCTACCTGTGCTTCTTTGAAATCTGCCACCTCTTCCTCTTTGTCTTTGATCATGTATTTTTGTCAATCTTTCCTTAGCCTTCAAAGAAAATTGGTATGCTTCTTCCACACTATCAATCTTCACATAACTGATCTCATCTTGAATAGATGTCCTTAGGCCATTCAGATATCTAGCCACCTTTTCAACTTCATCATCCACATGTCTAGATCTGATATCCCATTTGTAAAATTCCTTAGTATATTCTTTCACACTCAATTCCCTTTGTCTCAAATTCTACATTTTTCTCATCAAACTAGCTTGGCAATCAACTGGAAAAAACTTCATTTTCATCTTTCCAAGCATTTTCATCCATGTCTTGATCTTTTCTTTTCCTCTTTTTTGTCTCTCAGTTTGCAAATGATCCCACCAAAGAGATGCATGATCTTTCAGCTTTGTAACTACAATCTTCACTTTCTTATTATTGGGAGTACCTTCATACTCAAAATACTTATCCATCTTAGAGATCCAATGCAAAGTTGCATCAGTCTCAAGTCTTCCATAATGGCAAGTAACTTCAACAGTAGGTCTAGAGTTAGGCTTAGACAAAACTCTCAAGAGTCTTTCCTCATTGAGTTCCAATAAGAACATAACCTTTTGCAAGTTATAGATCAGATCTTAGATCCGTAACCCTACAACCAATCTTTAAAGTTCTCCACGATCTAATCCACAAGAAAGAAATTCACTTTGATACCACTTGACACAAGGGTAGGGAGGTAAAAGTAGAATTAGGGTTAATTGAGACTAATTAAACCCACAACAAGCCCTATGAAGAGTTACACATGGAAGCAATATGAAAGCATGCAAGAAATTAGTAAAACACAGTGGATATGAGACAAGCAACTATCAACCACACTTGTGCAATTAATATATTAACAAAAACATGCTCGATTGTGAGGCCTTCTAGGTTTCAACCTTATACAATCAATTTATGAAATTAGAATCATAATTTGCAACATTCTTCTTGTTCTTCTGGTATCTCTCTTCTAGTCTAACTAAGCTACCTCTCTACAACAACCCAAGCTTCAAATATATAGCTAGAAAAGCTACAAGTCGACCAGTTAGGCATTTAATTACAATATAGGTCCACTTAGGAGGAGAAACCAAAACTAAAGCTAGAAATAATGAAACATGATGAAAAGATAGATTTAGATGGACACATGATCTAAGAATAGAATCCCAATCGTGCAAGATCCAATTCCTCCATACGAAACTATAGAGGATGAAATACCACACATTTCATGAGCGAAACTGGCAGAAAATTGATACCCGAGGAGAATTGTGATAACTTCCAAACCCAAATGAATTAGGGTGTGTGCCCTTAGGAGAGTGTTCACAATTAGGTCCACATCACTGCATTAACTTTGCAAGTTAAGAAACCAACATAAACTTTGGCACTAAAAAAAACATCAGATAGGTATAGGAAACATGAAATATTTTTGGTGATGCAAGATTGCCCAAGCCCCAAGACGCTTTTGCATCAATCGAGTTGGAGCTTGCATCCATGCTCAATGAATGACCAATAGAGTTCAAGTATAATTGCAATTTATCAGTCAAATCTTGATTATCCTTAATGAAGGTTTCTATATCATAGAATTTCTTGTACAAAGAATAAACATTCTATAAAACCTCTTCTAAATTATTCACTAAGTCATAAAGCTCTACCTATTTGATTGCTATCTCAATTGAAACCCTTTCAAGTACCTTTGTCTCAAATTTTCTTTCTGACCATTGCATGAGCTTTTCATTGGATTCACTATCATCATTATTCACCTTTTTAACAATATGAACCAATTGTTCCAAAATAGGTGAAGTCTCATTCACATCATCCATTTCAAAAGATTCTATAAATATACCTTTTATTTCTTGTAGTACCTGCTTCTGGTGATGTTCTCTCCTTAGTTCTTATTTCTTTCTCTTCTTCTTCAAGAGATCTTGAAATATTTGCATTTGCTCATAAGTCAAGTTATCAGTGTCCCACTTTGAAATCACTATAACCTTATCAAGTGTGACCTATGTGCCAGGAGACTTTTCCTTCTTCTTATGTTCTTCTTCTTTTGTGTATTTCCACTCAGCATTTGTACTAAGTCTTGGATAGGCTCTTGCTCCTTAGGCTCTGGATGCTCCTTAGTGGTTGTCTCCTTGGTCTTCTTTTCTTCCACATGAATTCCAAAAAATTTTGTTACATATTTATCTACTTGATCTTTTAATTTCTCCTCTCCTTTTCCTTTATTATCTTCCTCGGTAGATGAAATTTTTGTTGTTATTGTTGGCTTGTCTTATTTCTTGGCACTAGTAATTTGTGAGACTTGTTTCTTAACTATGACCATATGAGATCTTGAATGTTTAGTGTCCAAAATTGATGTACCCTCAATCCTTTTATAAACATTTTCTTTAATAAGAATGGGATTGGTACTTGGTAATAGGGGATCTGAGGCTGCCTCCTTAAGAATTTGGTTCTTTATTTCTTCCTCAGTCAGTGCATTGATGTTAAATAGTGTGTCTTTAGGGATATCCTCAATGGTGATCACATCTTGTGATGCACTCACTTCTTCCTTTTATCTTTCCTCTTCCTCATGATTTTGAGGCTCATCTACATCTTTTTTATTATATAGTGAGATCTCCCTTCACCGCGCTTTTCAGTATGACTTGGAATTTTAGGTGCTTACATGCATCACTCCTTACTAGCTAAACATTTAAAACTTATTTCCCTTTCTTCCTTACCGCTGCAAATGAGGTAGATGCCTTATTTCCAAATTTAGGGTTGAAATTAAAGGTTCAAGTAGCTCGGTAATACCTCATTTCAATATTCCTTCATGATGTTTGCCAACAGCAAGCTATAGGAATCTCCAAAAACTTGTCTTGGCACAAATCACTCTTCATAATTGCTTATGAACCATTCTACAAATTCTCAAATCGCTGGATGAAATGAGAATGAATGGTAATATTTCACTTTATAGTCTGAAACAGTCAAATTAGGTCTTTATTAAATATTATGTACACTTTTTAGGTGAATTATAGTTGTCTCGGCCTTCACATGATAACTCAGTTACTGTGTGCTAAAATGTTGACATGCTTATATGAGTCATTATATCCAAGATTTCTCAAGAATGAGGTCTCAAATGGTGACTCATAGCTCTCTATTCATGGAGTGCAAGGGTTTGTAATGGAGGCCCTACAATTAGACCTAGTTTATGCCCATGCAAGTACACCATAAAATGAGAGATTCAAAGAGGAAAAGAAAGAATGCTAGTCTCCATGATCATCAAGTACGCATGCAAATGAAAATGAAATCTATTCTATATGATAAAAATGCATAAAAGAAAACTAATCTATGAAAGGAAATGCTTATGGAAGATTATTCTATGAAAGGAAATATGAATTTAATCTAATATGCAAGTGGAAGATTAATCTAAATGGATTTCCATGGAGCATGAGAGAAGAAGACAAGAAAAGAGAAGTTGCAATGTTCAAGCTCAAGTGCTCAAATTCTTCTCCAAAAATCTCTCTCCAAACCTGTAGCATAACTGTTAGAATAATTGAGAGGGGGGTGAATAAGTTATCGATAGTCCCAAATACAAAATGTATAACCAAAAATAATTTACTAAAACTTCTGTAGCTCGGTAACATAAAATAGTATTCTATCGGTACTTTTACCGATTACTAGTTAATATCATATAGTGATTATTGATCAAATCCAATATGCAACATGCAAAGTATGATAACACATAATCATCATAGTCAACACATAACAAAAGAGATTTAACATGGAATTAAGGGAAAAATCACCTGGGACTGACAACCCAAAAATTGTTCACTCTTCTAAAGTGAGGTTGGTGAAGACCCAACCCTGTTAAAGGTTATAAACACACTGTTAGGTGTGACCTTGTTAGAGGATTTTAGACCAACTGTTATCATCCAACCAGCATTCACTATGGGGTTGACAGGATAACAAATGTACACTTTATGAATGACATTAGAAGACTTTCAAGTTCACTCTGTTAAGAGATTTATCTTTTCACAATGGTTAAACTGTAATAGCAGATGATCTGATTAAAATAAAAATTCAATTGAAGATGTTCAGATCTATATTATGCTCATTCAAATCCTCTGATCAATATATCAATTCTATTTCAATCAACATTCAGTAACTTACTATCGCTCGGTTATAGCTTCTTGACACTCGATAATCTTTGCAGTTCAGTTCTCCTTAACTAGTTTGATCAAGCATGCATGAAGCTTGTTCACGTGATATCTCTGTAGTCTCCTTCTTTCGACATATATTTCATAATGAAATCTTAGTCTCTTAAATAGACAAGTAAACCATTTTCTTTCCATCCATCAGATTTTGCCGCTTAATCTTCTTTGTCCATTTTGCCACTTTGACCTTCCTTGGCTGATGTGTCAGTAACACATTTTGTTTCCATCTTGTAGATCTTCTTTGAATTTTTTTAGCCATTGATCTTCATAACAAACATTATCTCTAACTTCAAAATCATACACTTTATAGCTCATCAATCCTTGTCAGCTAAACTAATCATTTAGTTCTTTTCTTCTGCTTGGTTAACAAAGAAATGCATCGGTGAACACAAGCTTGGTTTATACTATGCTCAGTATACACTACACTCTGTCGGTGTATACTGAAATGCTTCTTTAACCAACCACACTGCTTTGTGCATTTTAGCTCTATCCTTCATCATAGATGAATGCAACATAATCAAGTCAATAATATAAGGTTATAGACTCATTCATAAGTTACCCAATGTAATCCTTATCCTCATCTATCGTATCCATCTTCCTCATGTAGATATATCTGTTCTTCATCTCTTTTCTTCTTCTTTCTTCAGATGTTAGGGTATAGTAACTTACAGAATAAGTATTTTCAAACTATTTGACACCAATGACAACATATTACTGATTTAATCATCTTACATATCTAATCAACAACTCAGTGATCTCAAATCATAGATCTTCAAGTCATACAATGTATTCAAATCAGTTGTAGTTCATCAATCTCTCCCTTTGGCATTGATGGCAACACAAGAAATATGAAATGTGCCATACAAATACCAAACATGTATTCTACAACTCTTTTCAACAAATTTTATAACTTAGTAAGCTCTCCCTAGCTTGATATGTTTAATCACTACATTACAAAACAACATTACAAATACAAACTATCTTCTGCATATATGATCTTTGCTCTCCCTTACTTTTTTTCTCTCTCCTTGTGTCTCTAGTTCATATTTTCATCTCTCTGTGTGTGTGTGTGTGTGTGTGTGTTTCATATTGAAATCTCTCTCCCTTTGACAATAATACCAAAGAGAAATAGAAACATATAGCTCTATGGTAGCCATGTAACTCTCTGTTGTCCAATGCATTCTCCATATCTCAGTATACTGATATGCAAATCTATTTTAGTTCTTCAATCTTTCACAACCTTAGACAAAATCAAATGTGTGAACTCTACTACATCAACATAAATGATCTTATGATAAGATTAGGCTGATGCAACCTCCAGATCACCTTAGTGACTGGTAGATAGGGGACAGAGCCCCAGTCTAGTCCTCAAGTATTCAAATGTATCCTTCGACAGAGGCTTAGTAAATATGTCAGCAAGTTGCTCCTTAGATGTATCAAATTCTAGCTTCACTTGCTTCTCTTGTACTTGTTCTCTTAAGTAGTGATACTTAATAGATATATGCTTTTTTTTAGAGCGCATCACTGGATTCTTTGAAATATTAATTGCACTAGTGTTGTCACAATATATAATCACATGCTTGATGATTACCTCATTCATACCTTCCAACACTTGCTTGATATAAGCAATATTTGAATAGTTAGTAGCAGCAACAACATACTCTGATTTAGCTATAGACTGAGAAATACAAGACTATTTCTTACTTGTCCATGTAACAAGTCTTTCACCAAAGAAAAATGCTCCTCTGGTGGTACTCTTTCTATCATCCACATTTCCAGCCCAATCAGCATCGGTGTATACCTTAAGTTCAAACTTGCCTTCCTTAGGATACCATAGTCTATAATCTTTAGTTTTCTTTAGGTATCTTAAGATTCTCTTTGTAGCAACCATGTGTGATTCTCTAGGGTTTGTAGAAAATCCAGCAACTATTCCAATAGCATGTGCTATATTAGGCCTACTGTGAACTACATGCATTAACTTACCAATCATGGATCGCTACAATGTCTAATTTACCTCAGTAGTTCCATCTTCTTTAGTCATTTTACATCCAGTAGCCATCGGTGTTCCCATAGGTTTAGCATCTTCCATGCCAAATGTTTTCAATACTTCCTTTACATATTTAGATTGTTTGATGAATATACCATCATTTTGCTGAATCACTTATAAACCTAGAAAAAACTTAATCTCTCCAAACATAGACATTTCAAATTCACTCCTCATTTCATCAACAAATGACTTACAGATGTGATCTTTTCATCCAAATATTATGTCATCCACAAATATCTCAGTAATCAAGGTAGTATCATCATAATTTCCTTTCATATATAGATTACTATTCTCACTAGTTCTAACAAATCCAATACTCAACAAATAGTTATGTAGCCTTTCATACCAGGCTCTTGATGCTTGCTTTAATCCATATAAAGATTTATGTAATTTACATACCATGTCTTTGTTTTCTGGATCAACGAACCCTTTAGGTTGTTCTATGTAGACTTCTTCTTCAAGCACTCCATTTAGAAAAATAGATTTGACATCCATTTGGTAAACTTTGGACTTTTTGTGTGTAGCATATGCAAGCAGCATTCTGACTCCTTCTAATCTAGCAATAGGTCCAAATGTCTCACCATAATCTATTCCTTCCTCCTGTGCATATCCCTTGCATACTAACCTATCTTTGTTCCTTGTTACCTCTCCATTCTCATTGAGCTTGTTTCTGAATATCCACTTAGTACCAATAACATTCTTTTCCTTAGGTCTGGGTACTAAACTCCAAGTTTTATTCTTTTCTATTTGTTCTATTTCTTCTTTCATTGCATTAACCCATTCATCATTTTCTAATGCAAATTTTACATTCTTAAGTTCATATTCACAAACAAGACATGTACCTTGTCTTTCTTTACTCGTCATTTGTATGCCAGCTTGTCTGTCTCCAATGATTTGCATCTCAGAATGATGTCTTCTGACAAAACTAGCTAGTATCCGATCTCTCCTTTTTTGTTCATCTTAGGTAGGTTCATTTTCTTGTTTGGTAGGTGATTCCTACTCTTCGATTTCCTTTTCCTGTTCATCGGTATTATTTTCTTGTTGACCAGTTGTCACTATCTGTGGTGTCAGTAGATGCTCTGGTTCTTCAATGTAAGTGAATCTACCATAATCTTTTGGTTCCTTTGTGCTTCACTTTGCATTCTTATCATCAAACTCATCAACCTGTAATTAGTACTTTCAATCATTTTATTAGTTACTTTGTTAAGACACTTGTATGCTTTACTTTCAATGGAATATCCTAGAAATATCCCTTCATCACCTTTTGAGTCAAATTTTCCATTTCTTTCATCTTTCAGAATAAAGCATTTACTTCCAAAAACTCTGAAATAACTTATAGTGGGTTTGTGTCCAAACCATAACTCATAGGGTGTCTTATTAGTGTCCTTCTTCAGTTGTACTTAGTTTAGAACATAAACTTCTATTCTTACAACTTCTCTCCAGTATGTCTGAGCAACATTCTTTTGTAACATCAGTGTCCTAACACAGTCAACTATTGACTTATTCCTCTGTTCAGCTATTCTATTTTGTTGAGGTGTCCTCAGTGCTGAGACCTATCTTTTAATACCATGCTCATTACAAAAGTTAGTAAATTCATCAGAAATAAATTCACCACCTCTGTCAGATCTCAAACATTTCAATTCGTTACTAGTCTCTTTCTCAACTTTTTCTTTATACCACTTGAACATCTTAAATGCCTATGACTTTTCTTTCAAGAACATGACTGTCATTAATCTAGTATAGTCATCAACAAAAAGGATGAAATATCTTTCACCATAGTAACTTTGAGTTCTCATAGGACCACATAGGTCGGTATGCACTAACTCAAGTAATTTCTTTGTTGAATAATATTTTCTTTTGAAACTAGACTTAGTCATTTTACCTTTCTGACATTCATGACACATAACATGATCAGGCTTAGATAAGTTAGGTAGACCTATAACCTTTTTCTTTTTATTGATTTTAATCATGTTATCAAAATTCACATGACATAACCTTTTATGCCATAGCCATGCATCTTCATATTTCATCATTAAACAAGAAGACTGATCATTATCAAGATAAAAAAAATTACCTCTCGATTGTGTTCCACTCCCAACAAGTCTTCCTCCATCATCAAATATCTTCACTTTCTTTCTCTCAAAAGAAACTCAGTGTCCTAAATTGTTTAGCTATGCCACACTTAGCAAATTGTAGTTAAATTCTTTTACCCAATAAGAATTATCACATTTTATTCCATCATTTATCATTAGGGATCCTTTTCCTTTTACCATATAGGGTGCATCATTACCTATTCTCACAGATCCTCCATTGTATTCTTCAATATGACCAAATTTTTCTTCATCACCTGTCATGTGATGTGTATGGCCACTATCTATGATCCATGTGTCATTTTTATTTACCTTAGAGATAAGTGACGTCTCTACATACCTTGCATCTTCCTCTGACTCATCCTTCATTGCAACAAATACTACCTCCACATCTTCATCAGTGTCGGTATCAGTGAAATCTTCTTCTACAATGTAGCACACCTTCTTGAATTTATCATTACTATCTTGGTTGTCTCTATTGTGGTGTCGATAACTCCTATTTCCTCTTCTCCCATAGCTTCCTTCACCAGATTAGTCTTTGTTTTTGTCATCATCTTTTGTGTGTGGACATCTAGCAGGAATATGACCTACCTCTTTATAGTTAAAGCATGCTAAAGGTAACTTACCCCTATATCTACCTTTAGCTTTAGGTAACCTTCTGGCCATAAGAGCTTCAAGTTCATCAAGCTCATCATCAGTATTGCTATCACTATCATCATTCTTATTTCTGCTACTAGACTTACCAATCTTCAGAGAAGACATAAAAGCAGATTCAACAAATGATACAACACTATTATCATAGTTGTTCAATTCAAAGGTTGTTAACTTACCGATCAAATTATCAAGAGTAAGGTTATTACCAGATGTAGACCAATTTTCATGAATTACAAATATTTTCATTGCATAAACTGGCAATAAGGTTCTGAGAACTTTTCTTACAACTGTCTCTTCATCAATAACTTCGCCAGATCCTCTAATAGCATGAACTACCTCTTTCAATCTATTTGTATACTGTACAATATTTTCTCCCTCCTTCATTTTCATAACATTGAATCTTCCCCTTAGGCTTTCGGCTTTTTCTCTTTTAACATTCACATCACCACTATAAACTTGAGCAAGTTTATCCCACATATCTTTAGCAAAGTACAGTCCTTGATATCTTCAAATTCAGCATCTATACAGGTAGCAACAATCTCCATCATTGTAACATTATACTCATGTCTATCTTTTAGTTGATCAAGGGTCAAGGGACTAGTGGGAGGTGCAATGTAGCCATTCTCCATTAGTGTCAGGGAAGAATTACCAATTCCAGATACATGTAGCTTCATTTGGCTTTGCCATATTGTGAAGTTATCTTTGTTTAGCTTCGACACTTCCCTTTTATACATTTTGAGACCTTTATGCTGAAGTCCTTAAAACTCTATTCTAAGCAACCAACACTCTGATACCAATTGTTAGAATAATTGAGAGGGGGGGTGAATCAGTTATCCATAGTCCCAAATAAAAAATGTACAACCAAAAAAAATTTACTAAAACTCTCACAGCTCGGTAACATAAAAGAGTATTATATCTGTGCTTTTACCGATTACTAGTTAATATCATATAGTGATTACCGATCTCAAATCCAATATGCAACATGCAAAGTATGATAACACACAATCATCATAGTCAACACATAACTCAAGAGATTTAACTTGGAAACCCTGTTAAGGGAAAAACCACTTGGGACTAGCAACCCAAAAATTGTTCACTCTTTTGAAGTGAGGTTAGTGAAGACCCAACCCTGTTAAAGGTTACAAACACACAGCTAGGTGTGACCTTGTTAGAGGATTTTAGACCAATCGTTATCATCTAACCATCATTCACTATGGGGTTGATAGGATAACAAATTTACATTCTATGAATGACATTAAAAGAATTTCAAGTCCACTCTGTTAAGAGATTTATTTGTTTACAATGGTTAAACTATAACAATAGATGATTTGATTACAATACAACTTCAATTGCAGATGGTCGGATCTATATTATGCTCATTCAAATCCTCTGATCAATATATCAATTCTATTTCAATCAACATTCAGTAACTTATTGTCGCTTGGTTATAGCTTCCTAACACTCGATAATCTCTGCAGTTCAGTTCTCCTCAACTAGTCTGATCAGGCATGCATGAAGCTTGTTCATGTGATATCTCTGTAGTCTCCTTCTTTCGGCATATATTTCATAATAAAATCTTAGTCTCTTAAATAGAAAAGTAAACCATTTTCTTCCCATCCATTGGATTTTTCTACTTAATCATCTTCATCCATTTTTTTGCTTTGACCTTCCTTGGCTGATGTGTTAGTAGCACATTTTGTTTCCATCCTTTAGATCTTCTTTGAATTTTATTAGCTGTCAATCTTCGTAACAAACATTATCTCTAACTCTGAAATCATACACTTAACAGCTAAACAATCCTTGTCAGCTAAACTAATCATTTACTTCTTTTCTTCTGCTTAGTTAACAAAGAAATGCATCGATGAACACAAGCTTAATTTATATTGTGCTTAGTATGTATTACACTCCATCCGTGTATACTGAAATGCTTCTTTAACCTACCACACTGCTTTGTGCATTTTGGCTCTATCCTTCATCATAGATGAATGCAACATAATCAAGTCAATAACATAAGGTCATAAACTCATTCATAAGTTACCCAATGTAATCCTTATCCTCATCTTTCATATCCATCTTCCCCATGTAGATATATCTATTCTTTATATCTTTTCTTCTTCTTTATTCAGATGTTTGGGTATAATAACTTACAGAATAAGTATTGTCAAACTAGTTGACATCAATGACAATATATTACTGATTTAATCATCTTACATATCTACAAGTCATACAATGTGTTCGAATCAGTTGTAGTTCATCAATAACAATACTAAAAATCTTTTATATCCCTAAAAATGAGAAGGAGAGGGCTCCTTATAAAAGATTTTGGATGATCAAGATTAAGAGGCAAAAGTAAATGAGCAATGGTGGAGATTAAATCTTGGTTGATCCATGTGCTCAAGATTCTCAAGAGGCAAAATCAATGGATATGGTTAAGAGGCAAAAAGAGGTGTGGAAGAGATTAAGAGGAAAAAGGAGATTTCACTCACCTTAGAAAGTGTGCATTCAATGTGTAGACAAAAAGCCTTTTTTTTTTTTTAAAAAAAATTATTTATTTATTATGTTTAGCCAAGTGGTTTCCATTATTTAATTAAAATATTTTTTATTTATTTAAATGAAATTTGTTCTTTTAATTAAATGTGGCTTAGGATAAAGTGATTTTATTATTTAATTAAAAGATTTTTTTATTTAATTAAAAGGAAGCATGTTCTTTTAACTAAATAAAACTTAAGATAAATGATCAAACCTTAGGAAATATTGAATTAATTACGATTTGATCAAATAAATTGATTTAAATTAAAAATATTGCAAAGCATGGATTCGGGAAATTGATAAATTAGTTCCATCATTTGATAAATTGAAGAATGGGGGCCCAAAATCTAGGCAGCCATTTTAGGGTGCATACATTTGCCCCTCTTTGACTAATGTGTGATATTCATGGGAACACATGTAGTCAAAGAATGAAGTTCAAATGTGAGATCGATTTGGGATCACAAAACAATCCAGATGTGTGATCAATGAACAAGAACACATCAGGACAAAGATAAGCTGATTGAAAAAGATAAGGAAAACACCCCTGTAAATAGGTAATTTTCAAGTCTCAAGAAAGGTTTCCCCAAGTGAAGCAATTGATAGGATTGATAAAGCTGAATCAAGGATTGAATTTTGATATGTACTACCCCCTCATGATCAAAATTGAAATGAGATAGAGGAGAAACAACAAATTGATAAATTTGATCAAATTGAACTAAAGATAAGGTTCTTTATGTAAGATGAAAGATGTAAGGATCACAGAACCAAGGTAGATCATCAAGCATGAAAGATTATGCCCCAAGGTTGAATTAGAAAAAAATAAGTGGGGTGATAGCGAATGGAAGATAGAAGTTTGGAAGAGGTGGAAAGAAATGGAGAGAAGAAAGAGAATTTGCCTCAAGAAAGAGGATGCCTCAAAATTAATCAACTATTTAAGATAGAAAGTTTCAATTGAGATCATGAAAGAAGATAAGGAAATGAAGATCAAAACATGATCATAGCTGATTAAAAGTCCAAAAGAAAGATGAAGAAAAATCCTCTCAAACTCCTAATGCAGCCTAAAAATGCAAATTAACATGAAGTCTAACAATGCAAGCTACATGAAAATGCAAAGATTTACTTGGAATAGAGCAACTGTAAAATAGGATTTTGTGTTCATCATTCATTAAAGAATTTTAAGGAACTTATTTTCATCATTGGGCCATTATTAATGGACATCAAAAAATCACACAATCATCACTAGTCACAAGCGCAACTATGAAGATATGAATGTGATTTATATCGGATTGGAATGTGGAAAGATTCTAACATAAGCATCAAAGACATAAGGTCAAGGTAACTTCAATGTTAGATTACCCAATTTAATGTAGCAAAACCACACTCACATCAAGGCATAGATGTCAGGATGACTATAAGAATGGTAGTGCAAAAACAATCAAAGATGACACCTCAAACCTCTCAAGTGTTTCATGGAGACAACAAGAGATACTTTAAAGCTTCAAGACCACACCCACAAGTAGAAAGAAAATAAAACATGCCCCATGCCCCAAGTCCTATAGCTATGCATCCCAGAGAAACTTATTAGACAAGGACACTCAATGAAAATCAATAACAGTCATCACACAAAGAAAAGATCATGACATATCTCAAGCATTAAGTGTTGTGTTTAAAAACTTATGTATGTTAACTGATACTGAGTTCCGAGGATAAAGATCAAATGTTTGCAAGCAGGTAAGATCACATGACAAAACTGAGTAAGACCAAACCAAAAAGTGTTGAGAAACACTCGATGTCAAGGGTTGTGTTCAAAAACACAATTGGGGTGGTGTTTAAAAATACTATTTGTGAGGTGTTCTAAAGACTAACGCATCCAAGAGAGAAAACCTAACATAGTTATGCCCCCTAGACAAGGACAAAGACCAATTCCAAACCAAGGCAACAAGGACAAGGCATGATGGAGAAAGTCTAAGTGTCGAGGAAGCGTGCTAAGAGACAAGGGTGCAAAGGCCTCAAGTAGCGCCCATTTGTGAGTTTTCACCACTTGGATTTTATTGCAATTTTTTATTTTTTTTTCCAGGACTTTTTATAATTTTTTTGTATTTTTGCTACCAAGGTGCCTATTTCCAAGTTTTCACCAAGGTATTTTTTCTATTTTTTTAAATTTTTGAATTTTTTTGATTTTTTGTATTTTTGGAATATATAATTTTTTTGGAGATACATCAAAGCACATATTGCTAGGTTTTCACTAAGATGATCATTTTTTCAGGACATTTTCAGATTTTTAGAATTTTTTATAATATACCATTTTTAAAGATTTTTTCAAGATCAATAAGTATGTACAAAGGATGCCCCCAGACATAATGTGCATCAAACTCTCAAATAAGATCACATCATGTAGTCCCAATGTCTAGCAAGGTGGACAACAAGAGGGATTAGCAAGATGGTGGAAGAGATGGAATACAAGATAGCTAAATGTTCGTGTATAGCTCAATATTGTCAATATTAAAGAGAGAAGATGAAATGGATGAAATATGTAGAAGAACTACGCATGATGTCTGATTGCTAGGTTTTCATCATAGTACTTATCCAAGGTGCCACAAGGGAGTGGTTTTCACCATAGAAAGAATTTATTTCTCTTTACTTTTTCTACCAAGGTGCTTGTTTCTAGGTTTTCACCAAGGCACATTTTCAATTTTTTCATTTTTTTATTTTCTTTTTGAATTTTTCTATTTTATTTATTTCTTTGGAAGAAGGAAAGCTTTTTAGATAATGCTCTTTGAAAGGATAAATCATGATATGCCAAGGATTCAAAATGATATGTTCAAATATGCCCATAGGGAAAGGAAGATGGAAGAGAAAAATGGAGGATAAGGTTTTATGTAAAGTGAGTGAGGTTGGAAGATAGGAGGAATAGGAAAATGAGGAAAAAGGATAGAAGGTAGAAGGATAATGAATGGAAGGATTGTAAAAGGTAGATGGAAAGGAAGGCAAGATCAACATCAACACGCACCTTGAAGGATGGTGAGAGGATGAAGGAAACATGAATAAAGAAATACGTGAAGGAATATGGTGAATGGATAGCAGAGGTTGCAGTTTAGGTGCATGGAATGGAAGAATATTTTTGGAAGAAGATGAAGTGGAAGCCTTTGGGACCTTGAATGTCAACTTCACTTGTTGCTCAACATCAGACTCTTTCAAGAGAGACTTTGGAATCCATATAGCTATAGGATTTTCATTTCTTTTTGATGATTTAGAGAGAATATCTTTAATGATAGATTTTGGAACCCATAATTGTCTTGTAGTTTTATTCTTAGATATCTCTTTTGACTTTATGCCTCCATGTCAATTAAAGGAGGCATGGTGATCTTTTTTTAATGGATTATTCTATTGCTTCTTTTTCTTGTATTAAACATTCAAGTTACTTCCAAAAGACTTGGGACTTGTGGAAGAAGAAGGAGGATATGACTTGTTTAGATGGGTGGGTGGATGAAAAGGATTCAAGGGTATGCATCTATGTTGATCTTGAGGAAAGATAGGAGATGGAGGGACGTAAGGACCCAAGATGGATGACAAATTAGGAGAGTTAGGAGGGGAAAGTGAATGGACATAAGGGACCAAGATGGAAGGAAGATGTGAAGCCCTTAGTATTGGTGGAGGAGGTCCAAGGATGTGTTACAAGTAGCAGTTGCCGTTGCACCAAAAGATCGACCTGTTAATGCTTGATACAACCACTAGACTTATAGAAGACATAGGAGGTGGTTAAACCATGTCATGAATCCCTAGGGGAGTGTTGACCATTTTTCCAACAATCTCCCCCTCAGTGTTACCCAAGGGGATTCGAACCTGTGACCAAGCTCTGATACCACTTGTTACAAGTAGCAGTTGCCGTTGCACCAAAAGATCAACCTGTTAATGCCCGATACAACCACTAGACTTATAGAAGACATAGGAGGTGGTTAAACCATGTCATGAATCCCGAGGGGAGTGCTGACCATTTTTCCAATAGGATGGATGTGGAAGATACAAAAGAATAATCAATAAGTTCATCAAAATCTATATGACAACCAAGGAAATTAGCATATTTAGAGTGAGCATTAGTATTTGCAATAGGATCATGAACATCTTGAATAGGAGAAACTTCTTTGATAGGATTTTTCGGAGCTTGAAAAGACGTAGGAAGAGTAGAAAGTGGAAGTGAACATGGAGTGGTAGAACAAAAAGATGGAAGACTTTGATCTTGACAAGGAGCTTTGGATAGCATAAGCGTATAATTTTTCTCTTGATTTTCAATAGGCTTAATATTGGAAGTAACAACACTATTTTTAATAACCTTAATGGAAGTATCATCTTTGGAAAGCGCAAGTGTAGTAAGGTTATTTTGATTGTCAATAAACTCAACAGTGTAAGTAGTAGCTTGATCTTGCTTAGGACAAGACTTAAGACATGGTGAAATGAATGAGAAAGGGCGTGCAGGATCAAAAGAACCATGAAATGGATAAGAGACATCATGAAAAGGATTGGATGACATGGAGGGTTCTTGATCTTGATATTTCTTTATGTTCTTTTCTTTATCATTTTTAGAGTCCTCTTGACATGGAGCCACTTCTAAGGACAAGAAAGCATGTTGGAATTGTAAGGAAGACTTTGGAAGAGATGGTGAAGGACTAGCTAAAGTAGGCATTATAATAGCATATAAAGGCTTAGGCTCTTTAGGTTTATCATTATTGAAAGTATTTGCAGCCAAGTGAAGGTTAGCTTGAGTTTCTTTAAGAGGTAGCCCTTGAGGACAACTATAGGGAATTGCATCAAAAGTATTAGGACCTTTTTTGGATGAAGGATTTGTGAAATATTGGAAAGACTTGGAAGCTTTAGGAACTGTATGGGTATTGGAGGAAGTAGGGGATGGAAGGGACCCATCACAAGACAAAGGTCCATGATTAACATAATCTTGCACCAGTATTTATTTTACACATGAGAGTTCTTAGAGGAGAGATTCTTATAGTATTTATGTTTATAATCATCGCGGAAAGCTTTCTCTTCCTTAATAAAAGTAGATGTATCAACTGGTATTGTTCACAAAAATCATCAAAGTCTATTTCAAAATCAGAATCATATGGATCACCATCACAATCTATCCAATGTGATGACGCATTTCCAGTAAACACAAGCACATGACTAGGAGGACTCTTAGGAATAGAGGTGTCATAGGTATCACTACATTGTCCATCATCATAGTCATCAAAGATGGGTGTCACTCTTCATGGAAGAGGTATCATAAGGGTTATCACATTACTCATCATGGTATGTATTGAGAAGAGAAGTAAGACTCTTGGAAGGAGTAGAAGAGGAACGAGATCATGGAGAAGAGGAAGGTGGAGACTCAGTGGAGGAAGAACAATTGGAAGATGAGGAAGAATGAAAAGACTTAGAAGATGAAAAATGTTTGGAAGAAGGAGGTCATGACAGGATCATGCGTATGATCCTAGAAAAGATGTCTGATTCAATCAATTTTTCTTTTATTTTTGTCATAAATTTATTACCCATGTGATTTTTGGAGGAATAATATTCTTCCAATTGAACAATGAGTTCAAGATCATCTATTTTCAAGAGAGGTTCCATAACAAGATAGTTGAAATTCATGATTTTGGAAGAGGAGGAATCAAGCATGGAAGTGAAAAAAGAGATGAATAGAAGAAGGTAGACTAGATAATAAGAGAAAAAGAATAAAGAAGACGTGAAGAGTTTAGAAAGAAGAGGAAGAAGCGTGAAGGAAGAAGAGAAAGGATGAAAATGGGAGACTAGGAAGACATGGGAGGTGTGGAAGAAAGAAGACCAAGAGTCATTTTGTGCAACTTGATACCATTTAAGTTCACTTGGATGTTGAGAAACATGTCATAGCACTTTTGGGGAGATCTTTGAAGTTTTTATCACTCGGGAACTTAGATTTGTTTGTTTAATGTGACCAACTAGATGCATTAATAGATTTTTATTGCTAATCAGGCACACAAGACAACAATCAGGGAGTTCAAGAAAACAATTGTCTCCAAACAATGAGAAAGGGAAAAAGCAACCTTGTGCATGAACAACAATAGTGACGTAGTATTCTACTCCCTAAAGATTTTATTTATGTATGTTCTCAAAATATTTTTCAGTCACGCACATAGTTGTAGAAAGAAAAATTTGGTTGCACTATGGTTCATAGTAATGGTAAACTTTGTAACTTTTGCAATCTCAAGAGGGTGAACTCCAATCAAAGCACACCAAGGTTTTGACACATTCCAAGAATTTAATCAATTGGAGATGCTGAGGAGATTTGGTAGCCCAACAAGAAACTACACCTGTGGAGATTTCTTCTGCAAGGATATTTATATAGCGGTTGTTGCTACCATAGCAAAAATGGCTATTATTGCTTGAGGTTCCATCCACATGGTTTACCCAATAAAGAGAGTGTCCACTATGGTTAACCCTCTCTAAAAAGAATACTCACAAAAAGGACCACATGGGGAATTAGCTCAGATTCAAGGATCAGAGTTTCTGATACTACCCAAAAAGTGAGTAGTGCATAATCCTCTAGCCTCTTCACCTTACTAAAGCATAGCAAGAAAATTCATTGACACACTAAGATTGAAACCACCTCACCAAGGTTCATGATATCAAAAACAATGTCTACTGAGCTCTCTAAATGGGTCCAAGAGAGAACGTACCGATCAATGTTGAGGACTAAACCAAGTAAGACTGCGAGATAGTAACAATATCCTCCCTACCTACAAGGGGTTCTATCTTCAAGAAAAGATTCACATGTAAAAAAAGCGAATGAATCTCACTCTCTCAAGAATGCCACAAATAGTGTTCATAGGGCCTATTTACTATGTGAAACATATATGCAAGAAAGTGAATCTATGTTCTTTTTAGAGCCCAAAAATGAAGTGTGATCTATGAAAGCAATAAATCGCTCAAGTAAGACACATGAGAGGCTCATTTTAATTTACAATATCCAAATGTTATAGAGATGCAAAAAAATACCTCAAGTCCAAAGTAACGCACTTAGTAGATTTTACCTTATTTTTATTTTTGCTGAGCTTTTCTGTGCAAACAAGGAATGAACTCTCCAACAAGCAAACAAGCAAACAAGATATGCAATGTATATCCAACTTATGCAAACCCTAGGGTTAGATCTAAAAAATTAATTATTAAAAAACAATAATAGCCAGAAAATAATCCAAATGACAACTCATATCATGCATTGAACTATGGAAAATAAGTTCATACTCATCATAAATTATTTTTTTTTTCATTTGACCTAGTCAACAAGAACTGATTTTTTTGATATGATTTCGGCCACAAAATAGAAATACAAAACACAGACCCCTGCTAAAAAACAAAGAGCTTACCAAAAATGTAAAATTTGTAGAAAATCCTCTTCATTTGTGTCGTAGAGACCCATTTTACCAAAATAGACCAATTTTTGTAAACCGACTACTTGAGCTATGATATTGCATCCAAATTTAAAACACAAAGAATGGACCCACTGTAGAATTTGAAGAGATTTTCAAAAAAGTAAATTTTTTTGAAAAATATGATGATTTGCATCAAAAATTAACTTTTTATGAAAAATAATGAAAAAATGATAAAAAATTCAAAATACCTCAAAAAATTTTAAATTTTTTACTGAAGCTTATCTGATATGTTGCCAACCTAGAAAAAGAATTTCAAACCAAAACTTGAAGCCACCTAGGAGATATGATCAAATATTTAAAAATCTAGGGTTTTAATCTCCAAGCAAATCTGCACAAGGGGGTTAGCTCCAAAAATAACAAAAAAAAAAAACATGTAAAGGTGGGTTGCCCCATGGTGGGCACCAAAAATGTGTGCTAAAATGTTGACACACTTATATGAGTCATTATATCCAAGATTGCTCAAGAATAAGGTCTCAAATGGTGACTCATAGCTCTCTATTCATGGAGTGCAAGGGTTTTTAATGGAGGCCCTCAGATTAGACCTAGTTTGTGCCCATGCAAGTACACCATAAAATGAGAGATTCAAAAAGGAAAAGCAAGAATGCTAGTCTCCATGATCATCAAGTATGCATGCAAATGAAAATGAAATCTATTCTATATGGTAACAATGCATAAAAGCAAACTAATCTATGAAAGGAAATGCTTATGCAAGATTATTCTATGAAAGGAAATATGAATCTAATCTAATATGAAAGTGCAAGATTAATCTAAATGGATTGCCATGGGGCATGAGAGAAGAAGACAAGAAAAGATAAGTTGCAATGTTCAAGCTCAATTTCTCAAATTCTTCTCCAAAAATCGCTCTCCAAACTTGCATCATAACAATACTAAAGTCTTCTATATCCCTAAAAATGAGGAGAGGGCTCCTTATAAAAGATTTTGGATGGTCAAGATTAGGATGCAAAAAGAAATGAGCAATGGTGGAGATTAAATCGTGGTTGATCCATGTTCTCAAGATTCTCAAGAGGCAAAATCAATGGATACGGTTAAGAGACAAAAAGATGTGTGGAAGAGATTAACAGGAAAAAGGATATTCCACTCACCTTGGAAAGTGTGCATTCAATGTGTAGACAAAAAGTCTTTTTATTTTTATTTTTATTTTATTATTTATTTATTATTTTTAGCAAAGTGGTTTCCATTATTTAATTAAAAGATTTTTTATTATATAAAGTGATTTTATTATTTAATTAAAAGATTATTTTATTTAATTAAAAGGGAGCATGTTCTCTTAATTAAATAAAACTTAAGATAAATGATCAAACCTTAGGAAATATTGAAATAATTGAATTAATTACGATTTGATCAAGGAAATTGATTTAAATTAAAAATATTGTAAAGCATTGATTCAAGAAATTGATAAATTGGTTCCATCATTTGATAAATTGAAGAATGGGGGCCGAAAGTCTAGGCAACCATTTTAAGGTGCATATAGTTACCACATACTCGTACTCAGTTGAAACCATGAATCGATGAATACTACCATTTATATTTCATCTCGATAGATATAATATCAAGTGGCTATTACTGCAGCTGGGCACACACTAAGTGACTCGGTCACTATAGACATAAATATTGATGCTTGACATTAATTATTCAATTTGTCTCTTTTCTCAAATCTATCCTAATGCATCTTAATTCATGCAAATATGGATTACCATCTGAAAATGTCAGTAACTGGTGCAAAATATAACATTTGAAAGTTCAGTTCCTTACATACCTTTTTTCTTAGATATAAGTAGTGTGGTCATGTGATCCATTGGATTGGGTGACTTTAGGTTCACTAGATCCACTACTTCTTGCTTCCTCTTTATTTTTCCATGTCTTATTCATCGGGTTCCTTATCTGTTCAATAGTCTCTTCATTCTTGAATTTTTCATTGCTTGGTGCTTGTGCTCTGCGGTCTCTTTTTATGTGACCAATCTTGTTGCATTTGTAACAAACAAGACTTCCACGTATCCAACTTTTGGATTTACCTCTAAAATGTGTCTTTACACAATTTTCTCCAATATGACCATACTTGAACCACAATAATGACAACTATACCATGTATTGTAGTCCCATTTGAATGTGTTACCTTTCCTAGGTGTTTTATCCTACTTGATGGATGTCCACTTTGGTTTAGCATTGGATCTGCATTCTTGTGCTCTATGACCATATTTTTGGTAGTTAAAACAATTTCCTTGAAATCTAGATGTGGTAGGTGCCTTACTAACCTTTGACCTAGATTCATGTCCCTGATGTCCATGCTTCTTACAATTAAAACAATTTCTATTGAATTTAGGTTTAGGATTGGACTTACCATTCTTGCTTCTATAGATGTTTTTTGTGTGTCCTATCTTTTCACAATGATGACATGTAGGTTTCTTATTCTTTGAATTTTCATTCCTCTGTTCTCCATTCTTTTATGATTCTCCTTCTTCAGTGGATGATAGGTTCCCATCATGTCCAAGTCCAGAAGTATCACTAGATCTTCATCGTGACCTCAATAGTTCCTCAAAGTATTTAACTTCATTTGGTTTGTTCATCCTTTCATCAAGTTCCTTTTCAGATGTCAATTCATTCTTTAGTTGATTATTCTATGATCTCATATTTGTGATTTACATATCTTTCCTTCTCAACTCTTGGTTTGAAATTAACAGTTGATTTACCATGTCCAATTGATTGTTTGTCAGCCTTTGTATATCACATATCCTTTCATCAATTCTTACAGCCATGTGTCTCTTATCTTCTTATGTCATTGTCTTGTCTTCTTCAAATTTCTTTTTCTGTTCAATCACTTCACATAATCTTACTGATTGAATTTCCTGTTCACTCTTTAGACTTCTGACATCTTCATTTAGTATGTTGTTTCTTTCTAATAGATTTTCTATAGTAGCATCACTTTTAGTAGAGTTTCCATTGTCAAACAAACTTTTAGTATCTTGTTCTTGATATTGTCTATCATTCAGTTGGATTTCCAACTCTTTCTTTCTACTTAAGGATTTCTTCAATTCTCCTCTAGCTACTTCAAGATGGTGTAATGAAAGCTAGATTTCAATCTTCTGATTCTATATGATCTTTCCTAACTTATAGAGCTCCATCTCCAAGACCTTAACTCTCAATTGGTTAGACTTCTTCTAAGATAACTCATCTCTAATACTAAGTGTTGGAAATCTAATATGGGAGGGTGATATACTGAGAAGGGGGGTGATTTAGTTGTCTAATAATATTTAATACTTTGAAATTGATTCCACTTGCATATGATAAACATAGATTTAAACAATGAAATGAAACTAACATTCTAATCTCATCCATCAAATGAAATACATAACACATAAATTTGGTAACCCAGAAACCTTTGAAAGGTAAAACTGGGGCGGGGATGAAACCCATAAATATTTACTACTGCAGTATTAAAGTGTTCCTGTTAGGGCTACCAAATTTGATCACTTCATATGATATACCCTATGAGGGGTTTGCCCTGTTAAGCGCTTACAGACTTATACAATATACCTTAATTAAAGGATATTACAACTTACAACTAAGTAAGCACTCAGTTAATAGATTTATAAAGGCCTGTGAGGATGAATCTATTAAGATATATACCCTAATTCACCTGGTAAAATGTATTAATACCTAATCCTTCAATTTTCACTATGAATGTTGATAACAGATCTTCTCCTTCCAATACTTGGTTCATCTCTGAAATCAAATATAGCTATGTTTTATCTTTCACTTCTTTTCTCGGTCACTCTGCCTGATCTTTGCATCTACACTTCTCTATTCCACATACAAGAGATCTTCTATTCTCATCTTCATTATTACTACATTTAGGGTTTTGATATCACCTTATATAAACATTAGATCAAGCTTATAGATGAAGATCAACGATCTAGATTCATTACATTCATTACTTATGCCGCTTAAGCATTCTCTTTTTCTTATAGGTTACATGGCTTGCATAGGGATTAATAATAATAATTACAAAGCGTAATCATCTCCTTTATTCTCTCAACAATCCTTAAATATTGCATAGAAGTAGGCCAAAATTGTTTACCTTGGTGTTTGTGCCATAAGAAACACATGTCAAAACTACCTTGCTTGACATATGAAGTCTCTGATGCTCAGTCAAAATTATCCTTCATATACTGGTGCATGGAACTGACTCTTCCATACAACTCAACATAAACTTATCGGTAACTACTAAAGTACTCGACAACCTCTAACTTTCTCGGGAGTAACTACTGCTCGGTAACTATACAAGTTTATATATGACTCATCCTTAATAAGATGGCTCAGTCGTAGTGATGACCAACCAACATTGCCTTGAAAATGACTAAGTGTTAGACAATAATAGACAACATAAGAAGGGATCAACAATTTTTTTATGTGATTAAACAAAATGTTTGTTTCTTACAGTGTAAAAACAAGTAGATATTGATAAAATGAATACATGGATTTGAATGTTGAATTTATCTATCAAAGGTAGAAAATGAACATTTTTAGAGTATCCCAAAAGTTGAATTTAGTATTTAAACAAAAATATCATTTTGATATATAGCCTATGCTTCAAACTTATTTGAATCAAGAACAAAGGCTTGGACATATCTGTAGACGCCTAAAAGTTTTCAAGTTGATCCAAGTGAGCAATTGAAGAAAAATAAGGAATTAATTCAAATCAAAGCCAAAAAGGATTAATTAAATCAAATAAATCATTTAATTATGAAATTAATCAAATCAATTGTATAGTTGAATTAAATCAAATCTTACTCACTCAAGGTGCACACATGGATAAATAAATTAAATAAATCAATTAATTAACTCCTAATATTTCTCACCTACCACATGGGAGGGATTTACCTCAACCAATATGATTTGAGAATTGAGCTCACATGGATCAAAGCCACATTGAATCTCAATCACTCACTTGGAGAATACATCTTGACCACTCATTTTGCCTCATTGTCCCAAGATTTGAGGACACAACATTTAAATTGTCTCAATACTTGAACCCATGGACTTAACCCAAACTCAACCATGATTAAATTGACTCCACCACCTATGCTTGGAGAAATATATAAATACAAAGTAAAAATCAGGAGAAAAGGACCACAAGAGCATTTTAGAATTGTATCCTTACTATAGTGAATTTGATTTGAAAGCTTAATTTAGCATGTTTTGAGAAAATATAGGCATAATACTTCATCATTTAGCTTAATTTCTTATTTTAGAGTTGTCTCTAATTGAAGCTTGCTGAGAGCTTATCATTAGCATCTTTAATTAGAGAACCATAGGATGTTTATTGTCCTTATTTTTATTCAATAACTTATTAATTATTATATTTTGTATAATTAGATTGAAATATTGATGAACTAATCCTATGAAGGTACTTCAGGTACACAAAATGGTGCCCACCATGGGGTTCTTGCCTTTACTAACCAAATTTTGTGTTTATTTGCTAAAATTGCATGAAATTATGTCTTTAATCTCTACCAGATAGGTGAAATAGTGTGTACCAGGCCTAGAGTAGTGGGTTTAAAGAAAAGTAGGATGCCTTTACATAGTGAAATGACATGTTCGCGATGAAGTTTAATGACTTTACGTAGCCTTTAAGCACGTACAAATAACTTCTATCTTTTTTCTTTCTCTCTTTAAGCACATACACCTTGAGTTCATAGTGCGTACATGCCCTATATGACCATGTACACTTTATTTTCATGTTTAAATGCCAATTTATAGTACTCATATATTAGTATTTAAATAATTAAGTAGTGCATGTAATCTTTTAAATAGAGCATTTGATTCATTCTATAGCACGTATGCTGTCAAGAATAGCACTTACAATACTTTCCATAGCGTGTACTACTGGTTTTATAAAATTTAATTTCTAATAGAAAATAATGAATTCTTTGTGTCTATCTAATGGAAGAGCATAAAGGGGTTTGGAAACCAGAAGCTAGGGTCAACATTGAAGACAAGAAAATAAAGAAAAGGTTGAAAAGAGAGAAAACACTTCATCTTAACAACTTCTTGGAGGATTCCAAGAATGAAGGTGAATCTTATGAGAGATATTTGTTGATACTCCTAAGAGTTATTTTTCTTGTCATTAGTTATGAGGAAGTCATATTATTTGTCAAAGTCATTTAGTAATGAAGAAAAGATAAGTCATTAAAGAAGAGAAAGCTATTCGATAAAGGAAATAAGAAGACATGGAATTTCGGTAAAGAAGAAGAAAGCATAGGCACCGAGCAAGGAAGAATCAAGGACCAAGAACAAAGTTGTACCAATCACCAAATAGAGAAGAGGAGACAATTATCGAGTTAAGGAAAAAATTTTACCAAGCAAAGCAGGCCGACACCAGAAGATTTTTTAAGTACATTGAATCTGGACACCAAATAGAAAATGGTTTACTAATCTCTAGGAGATTGTATGATAGAACATTAGAGATTGGAACATGATTGAAAGGTACATAGTATGAGGTAATGAGTTAGTGAGTGCATAGAGTCTAATAAGAATATGTTTGATGCAATTTTGATAGACATATTTAGAGTTACTAAAGATTAATCAAAGTTGTAAAGTCTCTTAACTGAGTAGATCCTAGCAGATCTTATTTGTAAATCCTTTAACTAGGTGAAATTCTTAGATTAGAATTTTAAAATCCTTTTACAAGGTAGAATTAGCATTCTGAAGACTCTTAATTGGGTTAATACTCTTAATAGTGTAATCTATTAGAAATAGCTTTAAACATTGTAGATCTAATCGAGAAAACTTTATTCTGCAGTAGTGAAGCCTTGTGGGTATCATCCCCATGGTAGTGTTTATCCTCTGAAAAGGATTTTTGTGATACCAAATATTTTTGTTATGTGTTAATTTTTTTATATGTTTCATGTGATGCATGCAAATATTAAGGAATTAGTAAATGATTGTGAAGAAAGTTTAAATTTTTTAAAATTGTTTTACAGTACGGATTCACCCCTCCCGTCTCATTACTTACCTTTCCACAGCTAGTCCAATAATTGGTATCAGAGATCAGTATCTTATTAAGAAGTTTAAGCACTTGAGAGGAAAGATCTGGAAAGATGGAAAGCTACAAGTATGAAAGGGTGATTGAGAATAGGGAAATAGAACTCAAAATGTGTTAGGATTAAGTAATACTAAGAGGGGGGGTGAATCAGTATTACAACACTTTACTATAAACTTAAACCAAATCCAAATAAAATATATGAATGCTAAAATGAAAATAACATAAACACATAACACATAACTCATAACACCATTATTTTTTTCAAGGAAACCCTGGCCAAGAGAAAACCCCAGTGGGGATGGTACCCACAACTATGCACTAAAATGTAGAATCCTTGTTAGGAGATCTAGCCATCTTATGAGTTGAGTATTACATAGTACATTTCCTTGTTAGAGGGATGGAAACCTTGTTAGAGGTATAAAAAAACCCTGTTAAAGGTGTGGTGAACTTATAGCTCTTAGAATCAAAATTTTGTTACAAAAGTGTTCTTCAATAATGAACAATACAAGAATCTAATGTGCTTTGATAGTTCTAGTTATGTTTCACGATAGCCTTTGTCAATCACTGATCTCGCATTTTCTATCAGTCATCACTAATATCCCAAATTCACATCCATCATACATACATGGTTGTCACACTTATCGCTTCCACAAAACACTCTATACTTATATCAATTCTGTCATCCAGTCAGCTCTCAAATACAATACAAAACATAATAATTATTTATACAAATGATAAATAAAGATTCGGCGATCTTATATTACCAAAGTGTTGGTAATATAAAACCTTCATTTCACTTAGCACATTACTATTCCATCTGGCCTTCCCTCAATCATCGCGATTGTTCATATGTCATGTTTCATTATTCCTTTGTCTTTGCATGCCTTCATAACACTGTAACTTACTAATATCAACACCAAAACATGTGCGACCATAACTAAAGGTCATACATATCCCAAATTGTCTTCCTCTAAGTTCGCAAGGCATAACACATCATATATCATCTTCACCGACCAAAATAGTACTGTAGTATACTGTAACTCTAATTTTGTACTTAGTCATTTTCATGACCATGTCTCCAATACTTATACTCACTTCATGCAATCACTTGATCATATGTGTTTCCATAAATGAAAATCCTCAAGTGATCCATAGTGCTCTCAAAATATCACTTGCCAACAATCTCTCCCTTTCGCATTGATGGCAACACATAGCGAAAAATGACTAAGTGTAAAAACACTATCTTCCTTCAATTTCTCTATAGACATATTCTTTCCTTTTTTCTTTACAATTTTCTCTTTCTCTCTATGTTTTTTAATTTGCTTCTTCTCTTCTTCTCATTTTTATCTTCTCTTCTTCTCCTCCTTTGACATCAATGGAAAAGGTACTTACAAAAATTCAAAATCTTAAGCATATATGACTTAGTGCTTACTCAGCAGATTTAAAATGTCTTGCAAGGAGTCTTCCAAGGTCTTCACTTCATAATTCCATGACTTAATCAGTAGTTCAATAACATGAATCATTCCATTTAGTGCATAAGATGCAGTCTCTTCTGCCTTCAGCTCAGTGGGTATAGATTTTGTCATTTATCCTTCAATCTTCTCCATCTCTATGAGATGAGCTTCAAGAATTGATAGCTTGGGAGTGATTAAACTCTTTAGAAAACCAAATCTTTCCACTACTCTCCCTTTCTTTGCCTCCAAGAAATTTACTTTGTCCAAAATCTTGGATGTCTGGTTATCCATTTCCAACACACTTTGTGAAGAGGTTTCACAACTGTCCATTATGTTGTCTAATGTAGCCCTCTCCTTGGCTATAATGTCATCAACATTCTTAACATGTCTGATAGGATTTATGCAATAGCTATATATATTTCTTCCTTGTGCCAGATAGCTTTTTTCTTTGATTGTAGTTTCTTTCAAAATTCCTAAGTCCCATGAGATAGACTAGCAGACTTCCTTCAACTTATTTTCAAGGTATCTTTTCTCAGCTTTATCCTCTGTGATGTTCAATAGTGACTCAAAATGGTTGTCAAAGTTTTCCATTGCCATGTTCAAGTTCTTTGCATCATTCTTTCCTTGAAATGTGAGAGGTGTAGGGAGTATTTTATTCACGGTCTCTACTGCCCTAGGAATCACCTTGAACTTCTTATCCCCCTTTTTTTCTAACCTTTCCTTTACCTTAGCAAATGCCATGAAGGATAACCTCATGAATTCATCCTCATCCATACTTTCCACATCAGTGCTCACTGGTTTGGCCATACTTTCCAACAATATGGTGGAGGAGATGTTGGGTTATTTTTTGATCTCAACTCTTATCTCTTCTTCTTTTACTGCTCCTGTCTCTTCTTCCTACTTTTCATCTTGTTGTTTCTCCTTCTCTTGTTCTTTTTCTTCCTATTTTTATTATATTTGTTCTTCCTCTTTCTTTCCTTCATCTTCTACCATCATCACACTATCCAAATTTCCTTAAAATGGATTATTTACATCAAGTGAGGTGTCAAGTGATATAGGCACACTGGAAACAAAGAAGTCTTGTTGCTTATTATCTTCACTTACTTGCACACTCTCTTCAGCTATCTTAGACATTTCTCCCATTCCTAGAGGTGTAGGATTGGTAACTTTTGGAGGTGAGAACTTCTTAGGCATGTCGCTCATAATAATTATGTCCAATGCCTTTTGTGTGTCTTCTATTACCTCATCATACTTTCTTTCCATTAGCTTCACAAGTCTGGCCTTGGTTCTTAATAGAGGTTTGAGTTTCTTGATGATTCTTTACCTTTCCTATATGGAGACTACAGGAAACATGTCTTCAATTACTTTATTTCTTATAGTCTCATCCTTTGAATGTGCTAATTGTTTTCTTATTTCCAACTTGCTATACAAGTTCTTAGGAATACTGCCTTGTATTTCTAGCAAGTTCTTCTTGTAAACTAATAAGTTCTCAATTACCACGTGTTCAATTATAGATTGATTATCTGAATCATACCTCTCATAGTATCTATTCAGTGTCTACAAATTTCCATCTTTGATTATCCTCTTCTACAATATCTTAATATCTGGTTTCCACAAATTCATTATTTTCTTTTGTTATGCCTTTTCTTATTTCTTCTTAGTTATCTTATCCTCTTTCTTCTTTATTTCTACTTCGACCTTTTGTTTCTTGGGATTAATAGGTCTATTTGATCTTGATGATCTCCTAGGAGTGCTCGTAGGTGAAACCTCTTGTGCAATCTTATCAAGAGTGATTGATAAATCTATTACATTAGGAGTAGGACGTATTGTCTTTTCTGCTTCAGAAGGAGGAGGTGCCTCAATTTCCATGCTAGAGGACCCTTCTATCATCTTTATCCTTACTTCTTTTAGTTGTTCCTTGGTAATTCCTTCCTTCATAGCTATGTCATCAACCATTTTCTCTATTTTTATCTTCCTTGTTCCCTTGTCTTGTTCTTCTCTAACTTTTCCTGACTTTTCCAAGTAAGTTCCCCATCTTTCTTCAAATGTGTCTATCTCAGCTACTAATACATGTTCAATTTGCATTGTAGGTGTGTGCTAAAATGTTGACACACTTCTATGAGTCATTATATCTAAGATTTCTCAAGAATGAAGTCTCAAATGGTGACTCATAGCTCTCTATTCATGGAGTGAAAGGGTTTATAATGGAGGCCCTCAATTTAGACCTAGTTTGTGCCCATGCAAGTACACCATAAAATGAGAGATTCAAAGAGGAAAAGAAAGAATGCTAGTCTCCATGATGATCAAATATGCATGAAAATGAAAATAGAAACTATTCTATATCATAACAATGCATAAAAGAAAACTAATCTATGAAAGGAAATACACATGCAAGATTATTCTATGAAATGAAATATGAATCTAATCTACCATGCAAGTGAAAGATTAATCTAAATGGATTGTCATGGAGGCATGAGAGAAGAAGATAAGAAAAGAAAAGTTGCAATGTTCAAGCTCAAGTGCTCAAACTCTCCTCCAAAATCACTCTCCAAACCTGCATCATAACCATAACATAAAATCTGGATCTCTAAAATTTGGATGCCTGGATACCTAGATGTCTGGATGCTTGGATCTCTAGATTTCTGGATGCCTCAAATGAGAAGGAGAGGGCTCCTTATAAAGGATTTTAGAAATGAATGGACGGTTAAGATAAAGAGGCAAAAAGAACTATCAAAGGTGGAGATTAAATCTTGGTTGATCCATGTGCTCAAGATTCTCGAGAGGCAAAATCAATGGACACAATTAAGAAACAAAATAATTAGTGGTTGAGATAAAGAGGCAAAAACCTTTTTTCAAAAGTGAAAAGATTCTATCTCATTGGAAAGTGCACTTTTCTTTTTTATTTTTATTTTATTATTTCTACCAAAGTGATTTCCATTATTTAATTAAAAGATTTTTAATTTATTAAAAGAGATTTTTATTTAATTAAAAGGAAGCATGTTATTTTAAATGAGACTTAGGATAAATGATCAAATCTTAAGAAATATTGAAATAATTGAATTAATTACAATTTGATCAAGGAAATTGATTTGAATTGAAAATATTGCAAGGTATTGATTAAAGAAATTGATAAATTGGTTTCATCATTTGATAAATTGAAGAATAGGGGCCCATAGTCTAGGCGACCATTTTAGGGTGCATAAATTTTCCCCTCTTTGGCTAATGTGTGATCTTTATGGGAACACATGTAGTCAAAGAATGCAGTCGAAGTGTGAGATCAATTTGGGATCACCAAACAACCCAGACGTGTTATCAACAGATGGGAACACATCAAGACCAAGATAAGCTGATTGAAAAAGACAAGGTCAACTCCCCAGTAAATAGGTAATTGACATGTCCAAGATACGAATCTCAAGCAAGGTTTCCCAAAGAAAAGAAATTTATAGGATTGATAAATCTGAATCAAGGATTGAAGTTGGATAGGTACTGCCCCCCCTTGTGATCGAAATCAAAATGAGATAGAGGAGAAATAGAAAATTGATAAATTTGATCATATTGAACTAAAAATAAGGTTCTTGATGTAAGATGAAAGATATAAGGATCATAGAACTAAGGTAGATCATCAAGCATGAAAGATTATGCCCCAAGATTGAATTAGAAGAAAAGAAGTGGGGTGAAAGTGAATGGAAGATAGAAGTTTGAAAGAGGTGGAAAGAAATGGAGAGAAGAAAGAGAATTTTCCTTAAGAAAGAGAATGCCCCAAAATCAATCAACTATTTAAGATAGAAAATTTTGATTGAGATCATGAAAGAAGATAAGGAAATTGAGATCAAAACATGACCACAGTTGATTAAAAGTCCAAAAGAAAGATGAAGGTAGAAATGCAAATTAACATGAATTCTAACAATGCAAGCTACATGAAAATGAAAAGGTGTACTTGCAATATAGCAACTATAACATTGGATTTTTGTGTTCATCATTCATTAGAGTATGTTAAGGAACTTATTTTCATCATTGGGCCATTATTAATGAACATCAAAAAATCACACAATCATCACTAGTCATGAGTGCAACTATGAAGGTATGAATGTGATTTATATTGGATTGGAATGTGGAAAGATTCTAACATAAGCATCAAAGACATAAAGGTCAAGATGAATTCGATGTTAGCTTACCCAATTTAATGTAGAAAAACCACGCTTGTATCAAGTCATAGATGTTGGGATGACCATAAGAACGGTTGTGAAAAAATAGTCAAGGATGATGCCTCAAATCTCCTAAGTGTTTCAAGGGGACAACAAGAGACACTCTAGAGTTTCAAGACCACACCCAGAAGTAGAAAGAAAATAAAAACATGCCTCATGCCCCAAGTCCTCAAGCTATGCATACCAGAGAGACTTATTGGACAAGGACACTCAACAAAAATCAATAACAGTTAGCACAAAAAGAAAAGATCATGACATAGATCAAGCATTAAGTGTTGTGTTTAAAAATTGAAGTGTGTTAACTGATACTAAGTTCTGAGGATAAGGATCGAATGCTTCCTAGTAGGTAAGATCATATGACAAAACTAGGTAAGACCAAACTAATAAGTGTTGAAAAACAATTGATGTCAAGGGTTGTGTTGAAAAACATAGTTGGGGTGGTGTTGTAAAACACCATTTGTGAGGTTTCCTAAAGACTAATGCATCCAGGAGACCAAAGCTAACACAGTTATGCCCCCTAGACAAAGACAAAGACCAATTTTAAACCAAGGCAACAAGGACAAGGCATGATGGAGAAAGGCTAAGTTTCAAGGACGCGTGCTAAGAAATAGGGGTGTAAAGGCCTCAAGTAGCATCCGTTTCCAGGTTTTCACCACTTGGATTTTATTGCAAATTTTTATTTTTATTTTTTAGGACTTTTTATAATTTTTTTGTATTTTAGCTACCAAGGTGCCTGTTTCCAGGTTTTCACTAAGGCACTTTTTTGAATTTTTTTTAAATTTTTAAATTTTTAAATTTTTTGGTATTTTTGGAATATATAATTTTTTTTGGAGATACATTAAAGTGCCTATTGCTAGGTTTTCACTAAGATGATCATTTTTTCAGGACATTTTCAGATTTTTAGGATTATTGACTATATATCATATTTTTGGATTTTTTCAGGATCAATAAGTATGTACAAAGGATGCCCCCAGACAGAATGGGCATCATGGATAGAACTTCTTCAGGTGCAAGACATTAATAGGATCAGGGAGCTGCTCTCCTATTGTTTTAGATAATAAATAAACACTTGTCCCAAAAGTTGATGTAATGATGTAAGGTCCAAGCCAATTAAGTTCAAATTTTCCCTTTTGGTCTCTATGTTGTTGATTCTTAGGATTTTCATGTAGGACAATATCTCCCACTTGGAATTCTCTAGGGAAAACCTTTTTGTTGAAGGCTTTGAACATGCACTTTTGATAAACCCTCATATGGTCAAATGATGCTTGACATTTCTCATCTATATGTTCTAACTCTTGAAGTCTCATGGCATGGTAGTCTTCATCTGTAACTAGTCTTGTGAGGGAAACTTTAAGTGAAGGAACCTCAACCTTCAAAGGTAACACTGTTGGAAACTACAATTGAAACAATTGTTGTATTGTCATTGATGTCAAAACCTTAACTGGTAAGACTATTGCTACTTAGGAAAGTACTATATCTATTGAATTGTTGTGAAGGATTGGGGCAAGGCTAGTAACAATAGCACCTAAGGAAAGGTTGAGTTAGCTTGATACTACAAAGTGTACTTGACTATGTTGCACAATGATGAGACAATGTATTGTTTATCTTAGTAAGATTGAAGACTAAACTGGTAGGCTTAACTGAGAAAAATGGATAAAATCTTGTTTAAACTGAGTTATGTTAGTGTCGACAGACAGATGATGCCGAGTGTTAGGAAAATAGTGCCGAGAAAGAACAAGAACATGCCAAACGACAGGATGATACTACCGACTATCAGGAAGAGGTTGCCTAGCATTCAAAAGCTGAATTTGATAATCTTGTTGAAGAACCTGAAGAAACAAGAGCTGAACCTATTTTGGCAAAATATGTAAGAAGACATCACAAGCTTGAATAGATAATTGGAGAAAGAAATGTTGGAATTCAGACCAGAAGTAAGATCAAGGATCCAACATGCCTACTATGTGAATTTGAACCTAAGTTAACAAGAGAAGCATTGGAAAATGAAGACTGGATACAAGCAATGAATGAAGAGATTGACCAGATTGAGAAGAATGATAGTTGGACTCTAGTGCCGAGACCTGAAAATAAGAATGTTATAGGAACAAAGTGGGTATTTCAAAATAAGATGAATAAAAATGGTGAAATCACTAGGAACAAAGCTAGACTGGTATGCAAAGGCTACACACAAGAAGAAGGAATAGATTATGGGGAGACATTCACCCCTATAGCTAGACTGGAAAGAGTAAGAACTCTGCTTGCATATGCTGGTTGTAAGGATTTCAAGGTTTATCAAATGGATGTCAAGTCTACATTTTTAAATGGTATACTAGAAGAAGTTTACATAGAACAACCAGAAGGTTTTATTGATCCAAACAGAAGACACATGGTATGCAAACTAAACAAAGCATTGTATGGATTGAAGCAAGCTCCTAGAGCATGGTATGAGAGGTTGCATAACTATTTGATGCAGATTTGATTTTCAAGGACAAATGACAGAAGCAATCTATATATGAAAGATGAAGAAGGGAAAGGTATCTTGTTAGCAAAAATTTTTGTTGATGACATTATTTTTGGTGGACAAGATGATTTGTGTAAGAGATTTTCAAAAGAAATGCAAACTGAATTTGAAATGAGCATGTTTGGAGAGATTAAATTCTTTGTTGGTTTACAAGTATATCAGATGGAGAAAGGAATTTTAATTACATAGTCTAAGTATGTGAATGAAATACTTAAAACTTTTGGGATGGAAGATTCAAGACCAGTGAGTACACCTATGGTTACTGGACAAAAGTTGTCTAAGAATGATGATGCTACTAAAGTGAACCAGACTTTGTATAGATCCATGATTGGAAAATTGTAGTATGTTATACATAGTAGACTAGATATTGCATTAGCTGTTGGGATTGTGGCAAGATTTTATGCCAATCCTAATGAAACACACATGATGGATGTGAAGAGAATTATGAGATATTTGAAAGGAACTACTGACTATGGGCTATATTATAAGAAGGATGACAAATTTGAATTGAAAGTTTATACTGATGTTGATTGGGTAGGAAATGTAGATGACAGAAAGAGTACAAGTGGTGGAGCTTTCTTTCTTGGACAGAGATTAGTTTCCTAGACAAGCAAGAAACAAAATTGTATTTCCCAATCTACTGTCGAGGCCAAGTATGTTGTTGTTGCAGTAAACTATTCAAATCTGGTATGGATAAAGCAATTGTTGGTAGGAATGAAGGAAGAAATCACTGAACTTGTTGTTACTTTCTGTGACAACACAAGTGCTATCAATATTTCTAAGAATCCAGTGATGCATACAAAGACCAAACACATAGCAATCAAGTATCACTACTTGAGAGAATTGGTACAAGACAAAGAAGTCTAGCTGGAGTATGTGAATACAAAAGAAAAAATAGTAGATGTATTCACTAAAGCTTTACCTAGAGAAGCTCATGAGTACCTGAGAAGAAAATTAGGGGTCCTTCCCCTAGCTGAGGCTGCCTAGTCAAGCTAGGAGCACTGCATTAAATGTGCTATAGCAGAATATTTGACAAATTTTTGCAAAAGATTGTCACACTTTAGGACTACCCTAGAGTTGTGAAGGAAAGAGCACAGACAATGAATCAGTCATAAGCAAGATGATAGAGGGAGAAACACCAAGCTGCATAGATCTTATCTACATATGTTGGATGTATGTTATGTTGCTGCTTTGGCATTTTTGTCAAAGAGGGAGAAGAAATTGATATGATAACACATGATACTGAAAGAGTAAAATGAAGTCTGAAAGATAAGTGGGAGATGAACTAAAATGAAAGATTAGGATAGGGGGAGATCTGATTATTTCTGATGGTCATAGAAGTATGGTTTACAGATTCTAAATCAGAATGAAGCTAAGGATATTATAAATTTCTCTGATGGACAGATAAGTTTTGGATTGGTTGGTAATCCATGTGTTATTCAAGTGATATCATATGGTATTGCCATCAATGCCAAAGAGGGATATTGTTGGAAACTACAATTGAAACAATTGTTGTATTGTCATTGATGTCAAAATCTTAACTGGTAAGACTGTTGCTACTTAGGAAAGTACTATATCTATTGAATTGTTGTGAAGGATTGGGGCAAGGCTAGTAACAATAGCACCTAAGGAAAGGTTGATTTATCTTGATACAACAAAGTGTACTTGACTATGTTGCACAATGATGAGACAATGTATTGTTTATCTTAGTAAGATTGAAGACTAAACTAGTAGGCTTAACTGAGCAAAATGGATAAAATCATGTTTAAGCCGAGTTATGTTAGTGTTGACCGAGTTAGTGTATGCCAAGCAAAATCTAATGTTGACTGAGTATCAGTAAATTGTTGAGGAAGACAGTGTATGCCGAGGAAACAGTTTTAGTAACGACCGAGCATTCTACATGAAGACTGAGTGAATGATCATAGTATTGACCGAGCATAAAAAATTTTATATTTGAAGAGAATTCATTTTGGAGATGACATTGTTTGAATTCTTGGATTATGTAAAATGTGTTGACTTTATTTATTGATTGTATGGAAGCATTTAATGCACTGTAAAATGTTTTATTGTAAATCTTTATGATATTTGAGATGTTTCTAGAAAAGGAGGTGAAGAACATAATGTGGGTAGATTCAATGAATCTGACCTAACCCTAAGATCTATGAATTAGATTAAGCGAAAAAAGATGAGTTAACCTAATTGAGGAAAGTATTAAGGGAACCTATATATTGGATTTACAAGGTTGATGCATGGGGTGAAACTAGAATACTGGAAGATAAGTTTTATTGACTGTATAAGCAAAAAGGCTGAAGGTGAAGTGTGGTGATCACTTGAAGAAAAGTTCTGAGTAGATCAGAGATGGAGATGGAAAAGTTTCAAAGTTAGTAAACCAGTATTTTTGTACAGAATTGGATCTAATATTTTCAAAGTGAGTTGTATGTTTTTCATATCATTACTTATGCTACTTTCTAACCATTGTTATAGTCAAAATATTTTTAACAGAGGTTGACCTAACAGTCATATGTTAAATCCTTTTAATAGAGGTTGCATTCTAATGGAGTGTATATAAGTCCTTTAGGAAGGCTCACTTTTAATAGGGTGATTGAAATCCTTGAACCAAGTCACACCTAGCAGTGTGTATTGTAACCTTTGATAGGGTTGGCTTTTAACCAAGCTCATTTTAGAAGAGTGAAAATAATAGTAGCATGTTACAAAGTGGTTTTTCCCATATTGGGTTTCCACCATAAATGCTGGTGTTTATACTTGTGTGAATGTTTTGGTGTGAACATTTCTGTGTTTTACAAGTTAGATACAGCTAGGTAGTGGACTACATTGTTATATGTTTCTATTACTGAATCAGTGATGACTGAGTTTGTTTTGATTGTTTAATCTGATTCTGAAGTAAAGTTTTAAGTTTGTCTTATACATCAGGACTTGAGAACAACTGATTCACCCCCCCTCTCTGTTGTTCTAAATCATATTAACAAACACTACTTCAGCACCATATGTAAGGGCAAAAGGAGTAGCCCGAGTAGGAGTATGAATACTCGTTCAATAAGCCCACAAAGGTGGATTTATCTATAAATTCCAATCTCTACCACTCTTACAAATTATTCTATGTAGGATTTTAAGAATGGTTTTCATTGATGCCTCTTCTTAACCATTTCCTTGTGGGAAGTAAATAGAAGACCAATGTTTCTTAATCTTGAATTTCTTGTAGAGTTGCTTAAGGTCTTTATTTTTGAACTGGCCTCTATTTTCAGTGATAATCTTGGAAGGCACTCCATATCAATTGATGATATGGCTCATAATTAATGAATAGAGAAACTATCTTGCCTGAGGCAACAGAAAGTGGGATAGCTTCTACCCATTTAGTGAAGTAATCAGTAGTAGTGATAATAAACTTGTGTCCACCTGATGAGTTAGGATGAATCTACCCAACAAGATCAAAGGTCGAGTGTTAAAATGGCCAATGAGATATAGAAGGAATGAGCTCCCTTCCTGGAGCATGTATTAGGTTACCATGTTTTTGACACTTTTCACATGAATTTTCAAAAGATACTGCATCAATCTGCATCGTAGGCCAATAGTACCCCACCCTAAGCAACCTTCAGGCCATGGAAAGACCATTGGAATGTCCCCCATAGATGCCCTCATGGATGAAAACTAACACTTGATCAAATTATTCCTTTTATAAGCATTTAAGAAGTGGTCCATCTAGACCTCTCCTATACAAATCACTAGAGATAAGGGAATGGTGAGAGGCATTTCATGTAAGGTTTCTACGTTTAGATTGATTAAAGGTTTCAGGTATAATTCCATCACAAAGGTATGAGTAAATGACACCATAACGGGATGACTCACGACCAACAAGGGTACAAATGACATGACTTTCTTGAAAGTCATAGATACGGTGATGTAGCTCTTCGACCAAGAATTCAAATCTAGATTCATGTTCCCCTAACCGAAGGAGTGAAGTAAGTGTAGCCATAGCATCAACTACTTTATTTTTTTTCTCTAGGGATTTGTTGAAATGTGACAAATGGGAAGTATCATTTCAAGGAGTCAACCATTTTCTTGTAAGGTACCAGTTTCTGATTTTTTGTTTGATATTCATCATTCACTTGGTTGATTATCAGCTATGAATCCCCATAGAGTTGTAACTCTGTGATTCTCCATTCTATGGCCATCTAAGGTCCATTTGTTAAAGCTTCATACTTAGCAATTTTGTTTGTACATGGGAACCATAACTCGTAAGACTTAGGAATTGTGTACCCATGATGACAAACAAACAACACACTAGTTCTTGAACCATTTTGCATAAAGGATCCATCAAAGAACATCTTCCATGTTCTTTTAGTCATATACATGAGGTGTTCATCTGGGAAGTCAACTTGAATAGGTGCATTATCTTTTATTGGGAACTTAGCCAATTGATCTGCTATGGCTTTTCCTTTGATTTCTTTATGCTCAATGTACTCTATGTAAAACTTTGAAAGGATCATCATCCATTTAGAAAGTCTACCTATGAGGGCAGCCTTACCTAGTAAATACTTGAGCAGATCTATTTTTGCTATAAGGTGTATAGTGTGTGCAAGCATGTAATGTCGCAACTTTTAGGAAGCAAACAAAACTGCAAGGAAATCTTTCTCAATGTTGGTGTAGTTAACCTCATATGACACAAGAGTATGACTAATGTAGTATATTTCTCTTTCTTTCCCATGTTCATCAAGTTGAGCTAGTAATGCCCCCAAGGAAGATTTTGTCATTGAAGTGTATAGAATAAGTGGTTTTCATGGGATAGGAGGCATTAAAATGGGAGGATTTTCCAAGTATTTCTTGATTTGATCTATGCTCTTTTGACAATCCTAATTCCAAACACATTTTAATCCTTTGTGTAAGTTCTTTTTGAAAGCTTGAGCTCTATCCACCAACTGTGAAATGAACCTCCTTATGGATTGAGGATGTCCTTGAAGAATCCTCATTTGACTAATTTTTATAGGAGGTGGCATATCTATGATTGCTTGGACTTTTTCAGGGTCTACCTCTATTCCTTTTTCTAAAATGATGAATCCTAGTAGTTTTCCAAAGGTGACACCAAATGCACACTTTTTAGGATTTAACCTTAGTTGAAATTGTTCCATGCAATCTAGAATGACTTCTAAATCATCTAAGTGTGTGTCTCTTTTCTTAGACTTAGCCAAGGTGTCATCCACATAATCTTCCATGTTTTGATGCATCATGTCATGAAAAATGGTTGTCATAGCTCATTCATAGGTGGCTCCTACATTTTTTAATCCAAAAGGCATAATGTTCCAACAATAGGTACCCCATGCACAAGTGAATGCAATCTTTTTTTGATCTTCATGAGCTATCTTAATCTGATTGTATTCAAAAAAACCATCCATCAAGGAATAAATCTCATAACCTATAGTCATATCCACTATCATGTCTATATAGGGAAGTGGAAAGTCATCCTTTGGGCATGCTCTATTGACATCTCTAAAATCTATGCAAATTTGAATGGATTTATCATGTTTGGAAACTGGTACAATGTTTGATATCCATTCAGAATAGTCAATACCTCTTATGAATCCTGCACCAAGGAGTTTTTCTAATTCTTCTTTGACTAGGAGAGATATGTGAGGATGCATATTTCTCAAATTTTGTTTAACCAGTTTGACACCTAGAGCTATGGACAAGTGATGCATGATAAGATTAGTGTCCAACCCTAGCATATCTGAATATGTCCATGCAAAGTTGATCTTCTTTTTTTGTAAGAACTTAGTGTAAGCTTCTTTTTCTTGTGGTGACAATGACCGAGCTAAGTGTACTATCTATGGAGCCTCATCTGCACCCAAATTGATTGTTTATGTGGATTCAATCAGCACTAAAGATCTATCTTGAAAGTAGATAGGGAGATGATCAAGTACCTCATCCTTAGGCACCTCAAAGAGGTTTTCACCCTTGGATACGTCATTTATTTTTACTTTTTTTGGTTCTGACACCACCACACAGTGGTTTTCGCCATCATAACTCTTATTCTTTTGATTTTCTTTTCTTTTTATTTAGTGAATAAGGTACTTGATGTCTGGCTCTGTCATGCTAGTAGTCGGTTCACTGGTGGAAGAGACTATGGGTTTGATGGCATGCAAGTAACAGGTTATCTCATAATCATTTTGGAATTTTAAGAGCTCAGGTTCTTGATAGCGTTGGGACCAATCAATGAGGTTAGGATGAACATGAGGTATGTCAATGATGGGTTCAAGGTTATGAATGTGAATGATATCATCTTTGGTGAGTGAAGAGTTAGAGTCCATCAAGCATCCATCTAAGCTACCCAAATTGGGATTCATCCTAACAAGTGAAGAATCATCCACTAAGGCAACATGTGGGTTCAAATATTCTAATCTTACATGTGACTCATCGGCTACCTCAGGTTGAGAACTATAAGTGTGGATGACATCGACATCCATGTCAACTATGGAAGGCTCTGAGAAGGAGTCCCATTCATACTCATACGAACTTGTTTCTGAACTTCGACTAGGATGTTTACACCATGAAGCTTTCGGATGTCTTGATGTGGAAGTTCTAATGTCATCAAGGTTAACACTGTCTCTCTCCATCAAATGAACAACATGCTTGCATTGACATTCTCTGATAGGATCTTCTACATCTGATTCATTCTATTCTAAGGTTGTAACTATCTCATGAGTGACTAAACTATCTGAATACCCCCAAGGGAGATTAGTGGACGTGACCCAATCATAACACATATCATGCTGATTTGTCAAAATAGGTATGTATTCTGGTTCATCTTCACTATCTGACTCATCAAGGAAAGTGTGCACTAGGGAACGTGCCTTCATAGGATGGGGTTAATAAATGAATGAAAATAATAACTAAAATACAACCACAATGAGCAATAGAGAAACTATTTAGAAAACAAAGACTAATTCAGCATCCTATGGCTCTCTAACCAAGATTGTTAATAGATAGCTCTTAGCAAGCCTCCATTAATGACAATCCTAGAATGAGAAAGATAAAGATAAACAATATGCTAAAGCTAACAATTATCAAAGTAAATGTTAAAAGCTCTCAAATGCCTTCCTAAGCTCAAATTGCAAGAGGTTTAATGCAATTCTCAGATGTGTGGATATAGATTATGAAGGAATAGGCCTTCCTTTTATAGATTTTCCCAATGTGAGGGGGTGTAGTTGGGTTTACTCATGATTAAGCCTTGGTTGAGGTTTTGGTTCCACCCTTTGGAGACAAAGCAAATTTTGTGTCCTCAAATCTTGGGACAAGTAGACAAGATCAATGTTCAAGATTCCTTTTCATTTTGATTGAATGAGATTAACTTTGGCTTGATCCATGTGAATGCCTTTCCTCCCATTTCATTGGTTGATTGATTTTCCTCTCCTTTTGGGTTGTTGAGAGTAAATAGGATTTATTAATTGATTTAAATGATTTTGTTCAGCCATGTACCTCTTGAATGGGTTGAATTTAATTTAATCCAAGACTATACAATTAATTGATTTAATTGTATTTTGATTTGATTGCACTTGATTAAAGTGCTCTCAATTTTGATTAATCTTGAATTAGGATTTGATTTTTATTTTGATTGGCTAATTATGCATCATGATTGAATTACTTCAATCTTGTCCTTGATTTCCTTTGATTTTACTTTGTCCATTTTTAGGTGTTACAAATGCCCCTCTTTGAGTTGATGTGTGAAGCATGTCAATTCAAATATTACTCTGATCTGGCTTGATAATAGGTCCCGATTCAATGATGGTCAATCTCTGATGTTGTTTGATGTCTTTTGATGGTCGATCTTGATTTTTGATATGAGGTTGATGTAGATATGATCGATATGAAACTCTCAATTTATGTGGTTCTCTAATGGTCATTTTGATATGATGGTTGTTTTGATGATAGATCCTCAATATGATGTTTGATTTGATAACTGTTTAGATATGATATCTAATTTCATGATTAATTTCGATGTGATGCCCCATTCGATTGATTTATGAAAAATTTCTTGATAAAAGCTTTCACTTTGATTTGATGGTTGATCTCTTGATTTAATGTTGATGTTACTACTGATGTTGATGGCATGCCCCCTCGAGAAATGAATCAAAATGATTTGGTTGAGATTGGGAAATTTTGATTTGTTTCCCGATATAGAAATTTGGAGATGTCCTGATCATGAGATAATTTGATGAGAAAAGATGTGATTGATAAGATTGTTGTTGATGCTCTAGATAAGTTGATGATGGTTTGGTATCATTTGACATCAATCAAAATCACTTGGTTGGTGTTGATGTCAATCTGATAGGATAAGGTTGATGGGTTGGTATTTTGCTCTCAAGATCTAGAGAGACAAAACAATGATTTTCCTTCCTCACGATATAGAGTTAGGAGATTTGATGCACTCAAGATGAGAAAGTGGATGATAGGATAACTTGATTGATGTTAGATGATCAATTGGATGATTTGATTGATTGATATTTGATACATGATATGATTAGATGATACAAAATTATAGATTGATAGAAGAGAAGGTGATGAACAGGATTAGGTTGCCCCTATTTGATTAGCATGATTGATTGTTGATGATGTCCTCAATGAAGCATGGATCATGATTTTCATGTGCTTGTATCTTGATGACATTGATGTACCTTTGATGATCAGATTGAGCAATATTTTTGATGATGGATCTTTCAAGCATTGATGATGTTGATCAAGACTTGGATTATATTGATGGACCCTTGATGATGTTGATCAGGACTTTGATTATATTGATCAAAACTTTGATGATGTACCATTGATGATATCATTGATCATTTGATGCATCTTGATTTGGTCTTTTGATGATGACAACTCCACCCCCTTTAGCTTTCCTCTTGCAAATTAAGCTAAGAAAGGCAAAACAATATATACAATGGATCTAATCTAAGATGTATGCAACTAACTGTCATTATTCAAGATTTTGGAAGCTTATTTTCATCATCGAGCTTCTGGAACATGAAATTGGTACAACCTTCACTGGTTCAACCATGATGATATGAATACCTCTTTCCTCGGATTTTAATATTGCATGTAAACAATCAAAGAATTGATCCCTTTCATACGCAAATGTCCTCGATGATTCTTTGATGATCATATCATTAGACGGATTCGCATATTGCTATGAAACAACCTGACAAGCACTCAAGAAGAAATCAAGAAAATATCACATCTTCATCATCACTCATCTAGTCCAAGACTTCATCGATTTGCTAAAAAGAGAAGGTTTCACCAATCAAGTAATCACTTCAAACATTTTTGCTTTTTGTTTGTAGATCCATATTTCAAAAAAAAACTTCATCCACTTTGATCCTTAGTTATGTTTAAGCCTTTTAGATTTTGATCTGATTTTATTAAGCTTTTTAGATTCTAATCTGATTTTTCAAATTTTCTTGTTTTAAATCAAGTATTTGGATGTTTGAAATGTGATATTGATCATGAAGTTCAAGTGTAGCAGTTTTTCAATTTTGATGCAATGATTTTGAGCCAACTGATGTTTTCTTTGCTAAGCTTGTTGAATTTGGATTGATGCCCCCATTTTGATTTAGAAAAGATCATGCTTTGTTGGGCAATGCAACTTTTGAGAGTTTACTTAAGATTTGCAATTTTTTTATTTTTAGAATTTTTTAGAAGATTTTCAATTTTTTTAAAAATTTTTAGAGATTTTTTATTGTTTTGGATTTTTAGATATTTTTTATGTTTTTGAATTTTCTGGGAAACATTTTCACCTTTTTAGATTTTTAGAGATCACTAGTTCTCAAGCAAGATCACATTGAATTTCCCTGAATGTCTAGCAAGGTATAGGACATGAAAGATGGATTTGCAAATTCATGATTCACCAATGAATAGGCAATGATGGATAAAAATAACCCATGGGACCATCTCCTCAAGATTATCCAAGCTAGGGAAAATGTATCTCAATATAGGCCAATGATGTGGTGTTGGATAGCATATGGAACAATGATCTAGTGTCATGACAATCATCCAAAGGAGTGGACATCTCAAGAGACTTTTTCTAGCTTTTTTTTTTTTCATTTCTTTTATTTTTCACTATTTCATTTGGATCAAGATCAAGAGATCAATGTGTATAGGATCAGACAATCATGATAAAGGGGTTGTGAAGGCTATGAGTGAATGGTTTGGGATTATGGGAAGGCTTCTTAGGAATAATGAAGGTGACTTTAGGATAAGCAAGATCATGATAAGGTAACGTGAATGAAATAAGTGAATAAGCCAATGGATAGGATAACTCATGTCAAGATAATTAATGCTCATGGATATGTTCAACCTTGTCAAGATCAAAGGTGAAAAATGGAATATGGATGCAAGTGAGATGAATGGTAGAAAAATGGAGGATATGAGGGATGAAACTTGCCCCCAAGTGTAGAGTGCAAGAGAGAGGAATTACACACAACGCCTTTTTGTTAGGTTTTCATCATGGCACTTGTCCAAGATTCCACAAGAAGTGGTTTTCACCATAGGATGTATTTCTTTTCTTTTATTTTCTTCTTTTTTTCATTTTTTTTCTTTTTTCTCTTTTTCATTTTTTTCTTTTGGATGAACTCAAGCTTCATGCTCTTTGGATACTCCTCTAAAAGGTATGATATGACAAGCTAAGTCTTCTAAAAGGTATGCTCAAAGATGTTGATAGGGTGATGGAAATGTGATATGGTGGATAAGGTAGAGGGTGGCTAAAGATTTATGCAATGAATTGGATAAGGGAAATGGAAGGATAATGAATGAGAGGATAATAAGTCTTTCCATGCATGGGTGTGAAAAAGGGAATGGAAGAATAATGAATAGGAGGATAAGAAGCATTATAAAGATCAACATTGATACACACCTTGAAGGGTAGTGGAATAATGGAGGAAAAATGGGTGAAATAGCTTGAGATTTTGATGTAAGAGAAAATATAGATCTTGGGATACAAGGACTCAAAATAGATGGATAAGATGGAACGTGTTTGGAAGAATGTGAGGTGGAAGCCTTTGGAAGCTTGAATGTCAACTTTGATTTCTCTTTTGTGTGTAATTCCTTCAAAAGTGACTTGGGAATTCACACTTTCTTTGATTTTTCTTTCCTTTTGGATTCTTTAGAATGGATTTCTTCAATGAGGGATTTAGGAACCCACATTTTCTTTGATTTTTCTTTTTTCTTGATGGACCTTTGTGGTCTCTTGAATATTTCTTTTTTTCTTGCATTCACATGTTGATTAGGTGGGACATGGTGCTCTTCAAACATAAGTGGATTCTTGGTTTTATGATTTTTATGTTGCACATCCAAATTAATTCCAAAAGACTTTGGATTGGTGGATGAATAAGGTTGATATGGATGGTCTATATGGGTGGTCTGATATGGAGGATTGACGTGGATGGGTGTTTGGTTTCTTAAGTATGTATGTCTTTGTTGATCTTGATAGGGTATAGGGTAAGTGGATGGTGGGATAAGGATGGTACGAAAGGTTGATGGAGGGATATAAGGACCCAATATGGATGGTAGATATGAAGGTTTCAACTTAGGGATATAGGGACCAAGGATGGATTTGGAAGATGTAGATAGATGATGCTTATGTGAAAATGGATATAAATAAAATATGGGAGGGATATCAACATCTTTATTTTAAACTGCATGGCCAAGGCTTTCATCTTTCAGATTTATCTTTGTACCAATAGGCTTATATGTAGCTTTGATAGGAGCAGTTGAAGCTTAAGGGTATTTATTCGTATGCAATGGATTAGGAAGAATGAGAGAATTTTGAGGTAGATATGGATGCTTATGAAAAGTGGATGTTGGGGTACTTTGGTCTTGACAAGGATCTTTTGATAGCCTCGGAAGAATACTTTTCTTTTGATTTTCAATAAGTTCATTAGATATGGAAGGAATACCTTGATCTTGCTTAGGATATGGGTAGGATATAGGAAGTGAAGGAATATGGGGTGTTTGAGATGGAAGGGTATCTTCTTGAAAGAAATGAAAGGGTATGAAGAGCTCATCATGGAACTCTTGGGATATGAGACTTTGGTCAACTATAGGATAAGAAGGGGTAATATATTGATCTTGATCCTTAATAAGACTTTTTTCTTTACAATTTTGATTAGTCTCTTGACATGGAGCCACTTCTAACCTGACAATGTAGGAGTTTGGATTTTCACATGGGATTCTTGAAGGGATGATGGATGTCCATTTGAAATAGGTATAATAGGCATTGTAGCACATGAAGACTTGGATTCTATAACCTTTGAAGCATGGAAAAAGTTTGTAGCAAGATGTAGGTTAGATTGGATCTCTTTTAGAGGTAGCCCTTGAGGGTATACACAGTCATTATGAAAACTATTTGGATCTTTGTTTAATGGAGGAAAATTGGATAGCTTTGCTTCTATATGAAATGGAGTAATGGTGGAATAGGTGAAAGCTATAAGACAACCACTACTAGACATATGTTCATAAGTTTGATCTTTCTTGAGAATAGTATCTTTATTAGATGAGTCATTAGGATTTTCAATTTCAATTATGTCATCATCAATAAGATTTTGGATTTTATGTTTCAACTCCATGCAATTAGAAGTTTCATGCTCATTATGTCTATGATATGCACAATAGTTACTCAAAAAGACAAAACCACATGAAGTGATTTGAGGTAATGTGATGAGATCATTTTCAAGGATTTTTTCCAAAGCTAATTCATATTCAAAATTCCCAAAGGAGTAAACATTCTATCCCAAGGATATTTGGATGTATTTGTGTTTCTCCAAGAGTTTCCATATGATGAATATTGTTGAGATGGGAATAATTCCTCTTGATTTCCTTGATCAAAGATGAGATTCTCTTGATATTTTGAAATAGGTTCTTCATCAAATATTGGTTTATCATTAGGATATTCTTGATCAAATATAGGGTCTTCATGATATTTTTCTTGATCATAGAGGTAAGGAAACAATGTTCTTAATGAGGATTTGTTGGATAATGTTTCCATTTCTTTTTCCATTTCTAAATAGAATATTCTCTTGAATTTTTATTATTAATTGATTTTTGGATCTTAATGGATATCTTCTTTTTGTAATCAAAGACCATCAAGAAAAATACAATGATTTAATCAATTATCACCAGAAATTCTTCCAAGCAATTTACCTTAGGTCAAATTTGGCTTTTAAATGGCTCTAATGAGGTAGGCTTTCTAATTGATCAAGGATGTAATATGGATTTCGTTCAAAATGGACTTTAATCTCTCATCCCCCAAGTATGTTAAGGGGATTACCACACACACCAAGGTATGATTTTCACAATCCATGAGGACTACTAGAGGAAGGTTGAAAAATTTAAAGTCCTTTTGTCATGCAACCCATTAAGGATACATGCATTTCTTTTTAGAGTGGGTTGGATTCCCGCAGCAAAAATGAGCATATCCCACTTTGGGTTGTCCCTCTCACCGGCCTTGTTAAGGAAAACTTAGGAGGCGAGCCCACTATTGCTCTAGCATGTTCATGTAAAGAAAGGAAATGGAGTTAAGGTCAAGTTTTTGGGAATTTGGTTCACCAAAAGGTGAAGAGCATATCCCTAACTTTTCCTTTGGTTCCCAAACACAATTAACAATATCCAATTGATTTCGCCCACTAACCATAGGGATTCGAGTATTTCTACTCTCTTCCACAAACAAGGGGCTTTGATTCTTAGTGTTTGATTCCTTAATCCTTCTTAATCACTAGATTTGTCTAAATGCACCAATGACACAAGCTAAGGGAAAATATTGACTAGTTGAGGTTTACCTTTTTTGTGTAGCTAACCGAAGTTAGGGGCATTTTTGTGTGATTCCATTGTTTTTATCCCTACCTTGGCTATAGTTCATTTCCAATGTGCTTGTTCTCCAATAAGTTAGTCAACAAAGCCAACCAAAGTGAAGAAACCAAAGATAACTTTGAAGAAATAAAGACAAAACTAAATTTTAAGCCTTACTTGTCAAAGCTTTGCCTTCTCTGTTGAATCTTCTCTCTAGATTTTTTCACTTTTCTATGGTCATACATATTGCAGAGTCATGAAAATCATTTTACCATAGTTAAATAATAAAAATTCATAGTTTATGCAAAAGCGCCCTTCAAATGTGCAAAAGTACCCTTTAAATGATCAAAAGCATCCTTTTAATTTAAAAGTGCTATTTGACTCTGTCAGTAAACTTAAAAGCACACAAATAAATTGCAGAAGTGCTATTTAATTTTTTAAAAGTGGTAAAAATGATGTAAAAGGACCCTTTAGCGAGGTAAACGTGCTATTTTACGATGCGAAAGCACTAAAAGAAAGGAAGATTGAAAAATTTGCAAAAAAAGCATAGCAAATTGGTGCAAAGGCGCACAACTTTCTCACAGAAGCACTGGAATAGTGCTTAAAAGTGCCATTTAACTATGCAGAAGCACCCTTTAAGCTGTCAAAAGTGTTGTTTCTTGAAAAAGCCAAGGGTTAATGATATGAAAATTTGGAAATAATGAAAAATTTCCATACAAAAAAAAGAATAGAGCATTCTACCCCATGGTGGGTGCCATTTTGTGCACTAGGGAATGTGCCTTCATAGGATTGGGGTTAATCAATGAATGAAAATAATAACTAAAATACAACCACAATGAGCAATAGAGCAACTATTTAGCAAACAAAGACTAATTGAGCATCCTATGGCTCTCTAACCAAGATTTTTAATGGATAGCTCTTAGCAAGCCTCCATTAATGACAGTCCTAGAATGAGAAAGATAAAGATAAACAATATGCTAAAGATAACAATTATCAAAGTAAATACTAAAAGCTCTCAAATGCCATCCTAAGCTCAAATTGCAAGAGGTTCAATGAAATTCTCAGATGTGTGGATATAGATTATGAAGGAATAGGCCTTCCTTTTATAGATTTTCCCAATGTGAGGGGGTGTAGTTGGGTTTACTCATGATTAAGCCTTGGTTGAGGTTTTGGTTCCACCCTTTGGAGAGAAAGAAAAGTTTGTGTCCTCAAAGCTTGGGACAAGTAGACAAGATCAATGGTCAAGATTCCTTTTCATTTTGATTGAATGAGATTCACTTTGGCTTGATCCATGTGAATGCCTTTCCTCCCATTTCATTGGTTGATTGATTTTCCTCTCCTTTTGGGTTGTTAGAGTAAATAGGATTTATTAATTGATTTAAATGATTTTGTTGAGCCATGTACCCCTTGAATGGGTTGAATTTAATTTAATCCAAGACTATACAATTAATTGATTTAATTGTATTTTGATTTGATTGCACTTCATTAAAGTGCTCTCAATTTTGATTAATCTTGAATTAGGATTTGATTTTTGTTTTGATTGGCTAATTATGCATCATGATTGAATTACTTCAATCTTGTCCTTGATTTTCTTTGATTTTACTTTGTCCATTTTTAGGTGATTATAGAAAGGATTAGTGTTCTTGTTGCGATTCATAAATCCTAGGCCAACCATCTTCTTAGACTTGCATCCAAAAAGATAATGATCAAGAAGTTCAGCTCTAGCATCCAATCTGTGACTAAGAGGGCCATGTCTAGGATAGCCCATTTGTTTTACAAAAACATACCCTCTTCCATAAGCCTTAGGAGAGGGAGATAATTTCTCATTATGCATGTATTGCTCTTCTCTATAAATCTAGTCTTTAACAACCACCTCTTCTTTCTCATCTTGAATAGGCACTAAGGACTCTATAATTGTGCCAAATAAAGTCATAGCTGAAGAGGAAGGTCTCATTTCTTGTGAAGGCTTACCATAAGGCCTAGGTGAAGTTGGTAGTGATGTGAGGGAGTTGAGTTGATACCCCCCCATGCCAAGGTCTACTGACTTGAACTTGCCTTCACATTCAGATAAGGTTGCATTGAAGTCTTCTGCTTCTCTATTGAGGAGAACATGAGCACTTGTTGAACTAAGTTAACAGATAAAGTGTTATCCCTAGGTATACAAATCTCTATTCCATTGTAGGGGAACTTAACACATTGATGATAGGTAGATGACACTACTTTCATATCATGAATCCACGGTCTACCATGTAAGATATTGTATGCAAGGGGACCAATGTGAACTAATTGGAATAAAACATCTTTTTCAATAGGGCCAATCCTAACAGGAAGGATGACCAAACCCTTGGAACTTCTTTCTGCCTCATCATAGGCTTTGATAGTGATCTTTTTTATGGTATCTATAACTTGTTTAGAATAACCCATTGTCTTCAAAAGACTCAAGGAATAAATATTAAGCCTAGAAAGCCCATCTATCAACACATGCCTAACATGGGTTTTGTGTATCATGACCTCAATATGAAAAGTGAGATTATATGGGTGGATCAAAGATTTATCATCATCCTCTAAAAAGGTAAGGTAATGAGGGCTACCAATATGGTTAACCATGTTTTGGAATTGATCGACGTCTAAGTTGTTGGGGACATTCGCTGTGTGCAAACCATCCTCAAGGACTTTCTTGTGTCTCGAGGACAACTCTAAAAGCTCAAAGATCAAAATCTGAGCTGGGTTTCTTTGCAATTAATTGACAAGATTATAGCTCAACTTAGGATTGACTGTTGGTTTTGAGGTGACATTCTTGGATGCCACTTTCTTTGGTTTACTTGGTTTACTTAAACTAGGTCCTCTAATGACAAAGGGACCTTGAATTCATGTAACAACATTGAGAGTTTGAGACAATGCTCTAGAGTGAGGACCCCTTAGCACCAGGACTGGTTCTTCATCAAAGATAGAAGGAGAGTCCATGACTAGATCATAACCATAGGGATCTTTGTTCCTCATCATGTTGACATTCTCTTTTACAACTTCAAGCATGTTGATGACATTCTCTACATCTGTGTAAGTGTAATTGACCTCAGCCATGCCATTCTTAGGTTTAGAGGTTTCCCCCTTCTCATACTTGGGAAAAGGTTCTTTGAATTCCTTATGATCAATGTTGGTGTTCAATTCATCTACCTTAAGTTTTCCATTCTCAATGAGATCTTGGATGATATGTTTAAGTTTCCAGCAGTTTTCAATATCATGTCCAATGCCATTGTGAAACTTGCAAATGGCTTTCTCATCCCACCAATGTGGCTTAACATTAGGTATATAATGCTTTACAAGATCTTGAGAATGCACAAGTTTGTTGGGAATGAGTGTTTTCAAGACATCCTCATATGAATCACCAAGTTTTGAAAATTGACATCTTTGTTTCTTAGGCTTATCTAGATAGCTTGGCTTGTTCTCTTATTGATTATATGCATTGAGTGTAATGGCTTGAACAACACTAGACAAGTGGAGAACAACTTGATCTTTGGATTGAGAGGAGTCCAAAAATCTATCATTGACCACTTGTTTGTTCCTATTCCAATATGAGTTCTTTCCTTTATACTTGTTAGGGTTGTTATTTTGACCATTGTTGTTGTTTCCATGTTTGGTCAAAATTCCTTGTTCTCTCAAAACATCCTCAATCCTACATGCAGTTTCAACCATGGTGTCAAAGGAGTCAAAAACCATCTTCCTAACTTCAGACCACATTTTGAGAACCGAGTTACTAACAAGGATGTCAATCTTCTCATTTTTTAGGAATGGTCCTAGAGTATCAAGAGCATTTTTGTCTCCACCTTTGCAAGAAAGTGACAAAGGAATCTCCTTGATTTTTCTTTAGGTTGCATAAGTCCAACATGGTGATAGATCTTGAAAGGTTGTATGCAAAGTTTTGGACAAATCTATGGATGAGCTCTTTGAAAGTCTTAACGGAGGGAGTTATGTTGGTAAACCATTCCATCACTTGACCCTTAAGACTCCTTAGGACCAATCTCATGAGAGATGAGTCATCTTGATGGAACTCAAAACACGTGGTATATAATTGATGCACGCGATCATGCAGATCTCCATTCCCATCGTACTTGTCATATTGAGGGATCTCAACCTTTCTAGTAAAGTCTTTCATGCTAACACTTTTGTCAAAAGGATTAGGATAAATTGAATCAAGCGAGAATGAAATCTTGGGTGCCAACATCTTTTCCATCATACTCTTAATTTGTTTAATCTCTTCTTCTTGAGATGGACCTTGCTTCTTAATCTTCTTGTCCACATCAAAGTTGTAGGTGACTCTAGTGCCCTTGTTGATTAAAATCTCTAGGAACTTGTCCTTTTTTTTTCTCTAAGTATCCCTCCACATACTACTAGAAGAGTGGTTCTTTTTGTATCTTCATGAAGTGTTGGGATTTGAGGTCAAAACTTGAGCTACTTCCCCCATATTGTGAACCATGGTGAGCACACTGTGAAGGTTGTCTTGAGTTCCTAAGAGGTGTTCGTCTCCTATAATGATCATGTTGTGAAGCCCTTCTTCCTCTAGGGATAGGAGATTGTGAAGGTTTTCTTGAACATCTTCCACTTCATGGAGTCTTAGGAGGAGTAGATGGAGGAGAGTTGTTTCCACCATGAACACGTATGTTGTTAAATTGATCATTAAATTGTTGGGCCAAGAGTCTATCTTGCTCTTCTTGGAAGGCTCTCTTTTCTATCTCCAACAAGGCTTGTCTCTCCAACTCTAGGAGTCTAAATTGCTCTTCCTTTTTAGCTTGTTAATCTAGGAAGGATTTTCTTTCACGCTCAATTCTCTTAAGTCTTTCACTCGTGTATCTTGAAGTTGTTTTGAGTGGTGAACTTGGTCTTGAATGTCTAAACAAGTCATTGGTGTATGTTGCATTCACATGAGTGTCATAGGGTTCATCATCTTGGTTTTCATATTGTGATTGTTCTTCTTGATAGGCTTTCCTCTTATCTCTTTCATCCCTTTGGTGTGCATCCAAATATCTAGTTGAGATAAGGGGTGAGACTGGTTGATCTTCACGAGAGAAATTGCCAAATGAAATTTTATCTCTAGGTTTTTCAAATATGTCATCAAGGCATTTATCCATTTCTTCCCTCTCTCATCAAGTCATTGTGTAACTCATATCCATATCTGAGTGAGAAGATGTTAAGGGTTTACTCAACTCACTAAGGTTACTCTTGGGATCAAACCAAACTTTTGAATTGTTCTTGGGTGATTGATCAAATAAGGGTTCTTTTCCATTACGTTGTTGGCGAGTTTGAACTAAGGGTTATTGGTCAAAGACTACTTGAGGTCTCTTTCCTTGATATACTTGATATCTTGTTGTAACTGACATGAAATAAAAGGTACTAGGTGATAGGATGACCCTAAGAAACATTGGTACCAAACTAGGATAATAAAAGCACTCACTTGTCCAAAAGAGAGGTGATAAGATAGAATTTTGCAAGAGGTGTAAACCAACACTGCCATAGAGGTGCCTACTAAATGGCTGAATACCCTAACACATATGGATCAAGAGGATGATTTACCCAAGTTATATTGATTGAATTTGAATTTGTATGGAAGTGCATGGACAAGAGATTACTAAAACTCTCCAAGCATGTTATCAAAGGATCCAAAGGTTTACCTTCTCAACAAGGATAGTTTTTAGCTCATTGACTCCAAGCAAGGTCACTCATGAAATCAAAGATTACTAGTTCAAGAGATCAAAATTCAAGAATCCAAGGTGAAAAAATTCTTCTAACAATGGGGTAAGTGACCTAATCTGACTCAGATCGATTGAGGAATACTGGAAATGATAGGATAGAAAATTGAACAAATTGTAAAAAGTTGGTTTTTTGACTCAGGAACTTAGTTTTTGTTCATTTTAATTGACCAATCAGATGCATTAATATATTCTTATCATTAATTAGGAACACAAGATAGCAATCAAGGAGTTCAAGAAAACAATTATCTCCAAACAATGAGCAAGCGACAAAGCAACCTTCTCCATAAACAAGAATAGTGACGTAGTATTCTACTCCCTAAGGACTCTACTTGTGTATGTTCTCAAAGTGTTTTTTAGTCATGCACAAAGTCCTAGAAAAGAAAAATTTGGTTGCACTATGGTTCATAGTAATGGTCAACTCTGCAACTCTTGCAATCTCATGTGGGAAAAATCCAATCCTGACGCACAGAGGTTTTGACACAGTCCAAGAATTTAATCAATCAGGATTTGTTGAGGAGATCTGACAGCTCAACAAGAGACCACACCTGTGGAGATTTCTTCCACAAGGACATTTATATAGCAGTTGTTGCTCCACAGAAGGAATGGCTAATACTTCTTGAGGTTCCATCCATGTGGTTTACCCAACAAAGGGAGTTTCCACTATGGTTAACCCTCTCTAATGAGGAAGACTCACAATATGGACCACATTGGGACTTAGCTTGGATTCAAGGGTTCTAAGTTTCTGATGAGCCCAAAAGGGAATAGAGAATACTCCTCTAGCCTCTTCACCTCACTAAAACATAGCAAAAAAATTATTGACACACTAAGTTTCAATCACCTCACCAAGGTTTGTATGCCAACAACAATGACTACCGATCTCTCTAAACAAGACCAAGAGAGAACATACCATCAAGTGTTGAAGACTAAACCAAGTAGGACAATGAGATGATAACAATCCTTCCCTACCTAAAAGGGGTTCTATCATCAAGAAGAGCTTCACATGTAAGAAAAGTGAATGAATCCCATTCTCTCAAGAATGCCACAAATAGTGTTCATAGTGCCTAATTACTATGTGAAACATATATGCAAGAAATAAAATCTAGATTCATTCTTTCTTTTAGAGCAAAAACCTAGAAGTGTGATCTGTGAAAGAAAGAAACACTCAAGTTAGACACATGAGAGATTCATTTTTATTTTCAAAATCCAAATGTTATAGAGATGCAACAAAAATAGAGAGCTTTCCAAAAATGTAAATTTTTTGGAAAAATTCCTTCGTTTGTGCCCTAGGGACCTGATTTATCAAAATAGACTAGTTTTCAAAGATTGAATTTTTGAGCCATATTCATATCATGATAAAAACACAAAGAACATTCCATTTTTACAATTCTTAGACCTTTCCAAAAAATTAAAGATTTCCAAAAAAGATGGACATTTGTGACCATAAATGAATATTCATTGAAAATCATAAAAAAATCATAACTCGTAGGAAAATGATCAAAAAAATTTGAGCTTTAGATTGAGACATACTATGATGATCCCCCACCTGCCAAAAAAAGTTTAGACCCAAACTCCCAACTATTTGAAAGATATGATCAAATCTTTGAAAAATTCCTAGGTTTTTATCTCTAAGAAAATTTGCACAAGGGTTAGGCTTAAAAAACATCAATAAAATAACCATGTAAAGATTAGAAAATCTGAATAAAATGAAGGAAAATCAGGAGCATCAACCCCATGGTGGGTGCCAAAAATGTGTGCTAAAATGTTGACACACTTCTATGAGTCATTATATCAAAGATTTCTCAAGAATGAGGTCTCAAATGGTGACTCATAGCTCTCTATTCATGGAGTGAAAGGGTTTATAATGGAGGCCCTCAATTTAGACCTAGTTTGTGCCCATGCAAGTACACCATAAAATGAGAGATTCAAAGAGGAAAAGAAAGAATGCTAGTCTCTATGATCATCAAATATGCATGCAAATGAAAATTGAAGCTATTCTATATCATAACAATGCATGAAAGAAAACTAATCTATGAAAGGAAATACTCATGCAAGATTATTATATGAAATGAAATATGAATCTAATCTACCATGCAAGTGCAAGAGTAATATAAATGGATTGCCATGGAGGGATGAGAGAAGAAGACAAGAAAAGAGAAGTTGCAATTTTCAAGCTCAAGTGCCCAAACTCTCCTCCAAAATCGCTCTCCAAACCTGCATCATAACCATAACATAAAATTTGGATCTCTAAAATTTGGATGCCTGGATGCCTAGATCTTTCGATCTCTGGATGCCTCAAATGAGAAGGAGAGGGCTCCTTATAAGGGATTTTAGAAATGAATGGATGGTTAAGATTAAGAGGCAAAAAGAATTATCAAAGGTGGAGATTAAATCTTGGTTGATCTATGTGCTCAAGATTCTCAAGAGGCAAAATCAATGGACATGATTAAGAGGCAAAATAATGAGTGGTTGAGATAAAGAGGCAAAAACCTTTTTTCAAAAGCCAAAAGATTCTATCTCATTGGAAAGTGCACTTTTTTTTAATTTTATTTTATTATTTTTAGCAAAGTGATTTCTATTATTTAATTAAAAGATGTTGTATTTATTAAAAAGGATAATAATTTTATTAAAAGGGAGCATGTTATTTTAATTAAATGAGACTTATGATAAATGATCAAACCTTAGGAAATATTGAATTAATTAAAATTTGATTAAGGAAATTGATTTGAATTGAAAATATTGCAAGGCATTGATTCAGGAAATTGATAAATTAGTTCCATCATTTGATAGATTGAAGAATGGGGTCCCATAGTCTAGGCGACCATTTTAGGGTGCATACAACAGGAACCGTAGAACTAACCTCATACCCCATAGGGTAGCACCATTTCTTTCTAGGCTCAACTGCTTGAAATCATACACAATTAATTTCAACCATGAAACAAATTGTGTCCTTGTATTTTTCAACTAAATCCTCAAGGATCCTATATCTTTGCTTCATTTTCCTTTGAAGAATCTTAGTCATTGCAAACAACTCACAATCAACCCAGTTCTTGGTCTATCTCCAGTAGCTTTCTAAGATTTGTATAATAGTAAGTACACTATCCTTCCATGCTCTAAGGTGCATTCCAAGAAATTTGTGCTCAATGTGGATGTACATGTGGATCAGAAGTGAACCAAACTTGAATGCTTTTGACTTATCTTTCTTGATAATCCTCACATTCTCCAAGAATTGTTGTGCTAGGATCTCACATAGGTTATATATTTTTTTCCCTAACCATTCTATAGGCCATCATGATTACCCCCGTTGATACAAAATTGGGTCTATTGCTATAGTAAAATGTATATCCTAGTAGCATTTCTACCAATCTCACATCTTGCTGAAAAATGTCATTCATAGTCATTGCTCTTTTATCCATTTTTGGAATGAGTTAGGGTCTGTACTTGTTTCTTGATATTTTTCTTAGCTACAAGGAGGGCTTGATTATTGTCCAACCTAGTTATCTCATGAATGAATTGACTACATATCTTTACAGGCTACTCTCCTATCTAGATGAACTGAACATTGATTCTGCTTAGTATTATTTTGAACCATTCAGTCTAGTAGAACTCATTTAGAAGGGTTAAATTAATGATAGATTTGTCTTCCAAATGTTTGAACTCTTCTTTCATTTTTCCATCAGAATCTATCATCTCACCTAATTCCTTATAGATTTTTGCATCCCCTATGGTCTCATACTTACAATGAATGTAAGCCCTAATATCTTCAACCTGTAACACACCATATGGGGTTTGCAAAAATGCTCCTTCCACATCATCCTCACAAGACTTAAAAGGGTACCTCTGAAATTCGTATCTTGGCCTATTAACTACATCATAGATCATAGGTGCATCCACAACTTCTTGAAAGAGTATATGATCTAAATACCTTTAATACGCCAAATTCTGGAGCTTTTTCTTAAATTGATCACGCAATGTGGTTTCTAGATGGTTGTAGTGATTCTTAACTCTGATCTCCTTGGTCATTGATTATCAAACTGTGAGAAAATGATATGATTTAAGGTATTTTATCCATCATTGGTTGAGTAAGTGCATTTATCATAGTTAGCTCAACTTTCCACACTATCCAGTCAAACATTAATTTTGTGATCATAGGATATGAATCTCCAAGTGCTGCAATAGCAGATATAGACTCCATAATGTTTTTATACACCATATATAAGATCACATGAACTTATTCCACATAATCAGGTGCTAGATATAACATGTTATCTACATCCAATACTACCCCTAAGGTCATGCAGCCTTTTAGGTCGATGTAGCAATGTTAACAACTTGTGAAGACACAGTAGCATCTACTATCTCTCCCTAAACCAATGCCTTATTGAAATATTTTGTCTTCCATATCCTCTCATCATCTTCATCTACTAGTTTTCTGAAATGACTCTTGAATTTATCCATGTATTCACTAATACTTTTACCACTGTAACCAATATTCTTCTTTATAACTATAGGTGGTGGTCCTCTTCTATTGTTCATTCATTATACTTGCAAAAATTCGCTATGTGTCCTAAGTTGTTGCATTTGAAACATGTAGGTGGTCTTCTATTCTGATTAACCTGCAGCTCATAATTTCTTGCAGTATGCCCATTGTTATTGCATTTGTAGCATGTGATCTTTGCTATCGATTCTTCTCTAATGTAATCTTATTTATTTCTAAACTGATTGGGTTTCCTACATTCTACTTTCTTATGTCCATATGCATAACAATTATAATGATAATCGGTAAAGGGTTTGAAAGGACCTTTACTTCTGCAATCTCTTTTCATGTGTCCAAGTTTGTTGCATCAAAAGAATCTACCTTTGAAAGGTCTGATATGATCTTTAGGTTATTCAAAAGTGGATCTATCTTCATTCTTCACTTAATGTGATTCATTGTGAGTCTTAGAAAATTATCCTTCATTGTACCCAATTCTAGTCATGTCTCCTTTAGGTTTCTGTCTCTCTCTTTGTTCATCAAATTTATCACTGCTCATGTGTAACTTTTCAATGTGCAATTTTGATTGAGTGAGTTCACCTTTTATGATCTGATTATATTTCTCCAATTCCATTCATTTTTCCTTGTAGTGATCAAGTTTTATCTACATCTCTCCTATTCATATGTTTTCTTCTTTCAGATTCTCTTCAACTCTGTATCTTGCATCCTTTTCATGTTGAATCTCTTTAATCACCAGATGATTAATTTGTCCATTTTCTTGCTCCAACTTCTTTACTTGGTCTAATGTATCATTTTCTGAATCCTCTTTGATCTTATGCATAAGGTCTTGTCTCTAAATTCTTGAAATTTTAAGTTGTTCCTTTAGTTTCTTAATGAAACCTTTTTCTTTTCTTAATTTGAATTTCAATTAGCCATTCTTAGCCTTTTCTTTGTCTAGGTCATCAAGTGCTACTCCAAAGTTCTCTTGCAAACTTTCTGAATCCATTCTAATCTCCCTTAACCTGTTAGGCTTTCTCTCTAAGGGCCAATAGCTCTGATACCAATTTTTAGGATTAAGTAATACTGAGAGGTGGGGGTGAATCAATATTACAACACTTTACTATAAACTTAAGCCAATTTCAAATAAACTATATGAATGCTGAAATGAAAAGAACATAAACACATAACTCATAACACCATTATTTGTTTTTGAGGAAATCTTGACAAAGGGAAAACATTGTTGGGGATGGTATCCACAACTATGCACTAAAATATAGAATCCCTATGAGGAGATCTATCTTTTTTAGGAGCTAAGTATTACATAGTACATTTTCTTGTTAGAGGTATACAAAAACCCTATTAAAGGTGTGGTCAACTTACAACTCTTACAATCAAAATTATGTTACAAAAGTGTTCTTCAATAATGAACAATACAAGCATCTATCATGATTTGATAGTTCCAATTATTTTTCACATTAGCCTCTATCAATCATTGATCTTGCATCTACTATCAGTCATCACTCATATCCCAAATTTGCATCCACCATACATACATGCCTATCACACTTATCGCTTCCACAAAACACTCTATACTTATATCAATTTGTTGGCATGTGATGGTTTGGAGTACTAGGAATCACTTAAGGGTTGTCATTTATTGCAACACTTATGATAGAGTGATTGCATTTTGTGGAGATTGCCATCGGAGTCTCAGTCATGAAAATGACTAAGTCCAGAATCAGGATAACAGGGTACAGTGGCATAGTTTTGGTCAGCGATGAAGATATTTGAGTTATTATGGCTTAAAAAGTTAACTAGAGGTATTTTGGGATATACACATGCTTTAGTTAAGATCTCATAAGTTTTGGTTATCATATCTATGAGATACAGTGTTAGGAAGATATGTGAAGGTAGTAAAATGGTGTAATAGGGTATATGAACGGTTTCGAAGATTAAGGAAGGTAAAGTGAATATGGTAATGTGCTAAGATAGGTGAATAAATTATATTTTTGACTCTTTGATATTGTAAGAGTGTCAACCCCATAAATAACATTTGCATGAGTTATTGTTATGGTTTGCATGATAAATGTGAAGCCGACTGTAATGCTGATTTAGTATAATTATGGAGTGTTTTTGTGAAAGAGAAGCATGGTGATGATTATGATGAATAAGTAAGGTTGTGAATATAAGAGCAGAGATTAGATGTGAGATCAGTAAGAGGCAAAACTACAATTGGAACTATCTAAGCAAGATAAGTACTTGTATTGTTCCCCTTTTGAGAACTATTTTGAGACAAGTATTGATTGTACGAGAAATGTGCTCACCATCTTTAACTAGGTGTTTTGTTTACCCCTAATAGGGTTTTTTATTCATCTATCTAGGAAATATACAATGTAAAATTTATCTCCTAACAGGGATACTATATTTTAGTGCATATTTGTGGGTACCATCCCGACCGGGGTTTTCCCTTTGGTTAGGGTTTCCTTGAGAACAAATCATGGTGTAGTGAGTAATGTATTATGCTTATATGTTCTTCTCATTTCTGCATTACTTTGGATTATTTATAATTGTTTAAACTTAAAGAGATCAAAGTTCTATAATATTGATTCACCCCACCTCTTAGTATTACCTAATCCTAATACAATACTGCCATCCAATCAACTCTCAAATACAATACAAAACATAATAATTATTTATAAAAATGATAAATACAATGTTGAAGATCTTATATTACCAAAGTGTCAGTAATATACAACCTTCACCTAACTTAGCACGTTATTATTCCATCTAGCCTTCCCTCAATCATCGCCACTATTCATATGTCCTATTTCACTATTCATTTGTCTTTGCATGCCTTCATAACACTGTAACTTACTGATATCAACACTAAAACACATGAGACCTTAACTAAGGGTCATACATATCCCAAACTATCTTTCTCTAAGTTTTCAAGCTATAACACATCATATATCACCTTCGCTCACCAAAACAATACTGCAATATACTGTAATTGTGATTCTGTACTTAGTGATTTTCATGACTGTGTCTCCAATACTTATACTCACTTCATGTGATCACTCTATCATATGTGTTTCCATAAATGACAACCCTTAAGTGATCCATAGTGCTCTCAAAACATCACTTTCCAACAAAATTGCTAATAAGAAAGTTGAAGAATTAAGGAGGAAATTGAAACATTCAATCAATAAGAGGAAGGAGGTATCACATCAGTTGAAAGATACTAAAGATCAAGTGGAGGAACTTGAAGAATAGTTAGAGGGAAGCATGCTTGATGAATCTAATTCTATCATATAAAAACTATATGAAAAGATAAAGAACCTAGGTGATCAGGTGAAAACATCGAAAAGAGAACAAGAAGCACAATCGGTAAGGATGTGTGAAATCATGGAAAAAAAGGGAAAAGCCAAGGATGACAAAACAATAGCTAAAGAAGAGAGAAGACAAATAAATAATAGATTGGATGATAAATATAGAGAAATAAATAGGTTGGCACACACGCACTACAACCTGACAGATGAACTTGTTATTGCAAATCAAGTTGTTGCAAGGAAAGTTGGAGAAATTGCAGAATTGAGATCTAAGAATGAACATCTCAAGGATGATCTAAAACCTGAGATAGACGCTAATGAAGTCCTAAAAAGAAATGAAGAATCATAGAAGATTCTAGATGAACATATGAGAAATCAAAGATAACCAAGAGACTATTCTGGACTTAGTTACAATTCAAACAACTCAACCGAGAAGGGTGAGTCCTCCAATCATGCAACCAAATGAGATAAAGTTTCTACCCCATCAAAGTGAAAGAAGCCTGCATGTTATCATTGTGGGAAACTATGACACACAACAATTTTTTGTAGGAGGAAAAGAGGTAATCCACCAAATAATCCTAAGTTTAAAAGCTATTATTACACCTGCAATAAGTTTGGTCATAAGGCATTTAAATGTAGATCGAGAGTTATTAATAATCCAAGGAATCCAAGATTTGAAGGTTACTATAAAAACTGCAAGAGATATGGTCATAAATTAGGAGAATGTGGGTAACTATGAAAAAAATAAGAAATGGGTCCCTAACCAACAAAATGCTGAAAACAACCAACAAGGAACTACTATACCATGGGATTATAATACAAGGATCACTTGTACTACATGCAGAATATTTGGTCACATTTCTGAAAACTACTTTAGGATGCATGGTATGAACAACAAGAAATCATGGAGAAACATTGGAATGGATTGTTTTGATTATCATAGAGTCACTCACCTAGCCAAGGACTGCAGGAACCGAAATAAGGATTCAACTAAGGAACAATCTAGTGAAAAGACTCAATTTAACATTGATGAGATTAGAGAGTAGATGAATAAGACTTGGAGAAAGAAGTCACAAGATGATGGAACAAAATTGGGAACATCTGATGACACCACATCCTTTGGATTGGATGCACCTATATTTATTTAATCGTTCAAAGGTGCAAGAAGAAGAAGATTAAGAAGATTAAGTAAATCATTTTTACTATAGTGAATGGCCTATGGATGTCATCCCCACCATGGTTTTCTCCCTCTAACTAAGGGTTTCCATGCAAAGATAATTATTTTATGTGTGATGCATGTGTGGATTTTTTATCTTGTTTAGTTTTATTTCATTGTATCAATTATATATATTTTGATTTGGAAGTTATTGTTAAAGTTAATTAGATTTGAGTCTTTTGAAGAAGATGGTGAATTCTCAAGTTGGGAGAGTTTGTAGTCTTCCTAGATGCCTCATTTGTAAAAAAAAAAAAGGAGTCTTGAAGGATTTTGGGGTCAGTGAGTACCCTAGGGATGTGTGTGGGAGTAGGATGCTTTGCATCACTCCTTTTCTTCCATCACTCCATCACCCCTCAAGGTGTGTACCAATGTTGATTTTTTCCTCATTTTCATTAGTTTAAAGAAAGTCATCTCATAACCCCTTCATTTTCCAACATATATTTCCCAACTTTTTCTCTAGCCTATCCAATCCTTTTCATAAATCCTTATCCCACTTAATCCTACCTGTTGGAAAAATGGTCAGCACACCCATTAGGATTCGTGACATGGCTTAACCACCTCTTGTATATTCTATATGTCTAGTGGTTGTATCAGGTTTTAACAGGTCAATCTTTTGGTACAATGATAACCACTACTTGTAACAAGTGGTATCAGAGCTAGGTCACAAGTTCAAATCCCCTCAGGTAACATTGAGAGAGACATCATTGGAAAACTTGTCAAAGCTCCCCTCGGGATTTGTGACATGGCTTAATCGCCCCCTGTTTCTTCTTTAAGTCTAGTGGTTGTATCGGGAATTAATAGGTTGATCTTTTGGTGCAATGGAAACCACTACTTGTAACACTACCATCCATTTCATCTCCCTTTATCATTACCCTACCAATGTCTTTGAGAATACCATAAAAAATATATGGTCCATTATTACATTTCTTTCAAGATCTTTATCCAAGGAAAAATATGCCTAATTCCTTCCCCTATCTCTTTTCATGACTCCATCCTCTTTCAAAAAAAAAATTACAAAAAGAGAAAATGAAAAATATTGAAAAAAAAGTCAAAAGAAAATTTGATGCCTAAATGAAAACCTAGAAAACAATCATCCTGGTACCAAAAAAAGAAAAGAAAAATAATTACATCCACTTATGAAAACTTGTTAAACAAGTGCCTTGGGAAATTACCATGATGAAAACCTGGCAAAAAGGCATCATGTCTAATTTATGAACTTATTCCATTCGATTATTAGGGGTAGGTTTCATCCATAATTTCCTATCATATCATATCTATTTCATTCCATCCATTCTTCTATGTCCTCCATATCCCTTATCTTATCAAAACCCATATTCCCTCTTTCCCAACTTTGATCTTGACAAGGCTAGAGATCTACCTAGAAGACACACATGTCCTATCTACTTCATGTTGTCCACATCCCTTTTGTCCATGTCTCATAATTTTCCTATCCAAAAACCCTCTCTTAGTCTTGATATAAAATATGGACATAAAATGAAAAACATGTTTTCAACATCCTCTTCACATGTCCACTCCTCTACATCACATGCCAATCAATGCATTGTTTCGTTACCCTCTCTTGTCATATCTAGTCCCTAAGCTTCGTAAAAAAAATTTATGTCATCCCCTGTATAGTCCTTGGTATCCAAATAATTTCAGCAAATACTAAGATGTTGACATAACTAATGCATTAATGGTAAGTGACTTCTAGAGCTTTAATGATATAGATTTGATTGCATGATGATCAGTTATTGGGTTGTCATTGATGTCAAGTATTGACCTAGTTTTCCTAGTATGTGGCTAAGTATAAATATGACGATCAAGGTGTTGCAGTAAGTTTCACTTGTACCGATTATAATGAAAGACTTGGGGATGTCTTTGAAGGTCAAACACGTGACCACTATTATTGATGTAGATTGTTAAGAAAGTTATGATTGAATGAAGATTGATAGTGCTACTTCTAGAACAATTAGTGACATGTGATAGGTGATTTGATTAGTTTGTCAAATATTTGTTGTTTCTTGTGGTGAAGTTATATGATATAGTTTACACTAGTATATAAAAGCTATGGTTTCAATCATAACTAATTTGACCGACTTGTGTAAAGGATAGATGACTAGTGATGAGAGTTAGAGATGTTACAGGTTGAAGTGTTGGTGTTCTTTAGTGATAGTTGATGAATATTTGATTAGTGATTGATGTAGAGGTTATGGTGAATTCAGTTGATTCATTCATGATCTGGTGATGTGTCTTAAAGATTGAAGTTGATGATCTTGCATCACATTATTTGACGTTAGCATCTGTAAAAGATTCTTTAGGAAGAAAGTGTTTGGTTAAAATGTGTTTGACCCCATGACACAAAATTTTGTGTAAATCATTATATTGGTCGTGTGGTCTTTAAAATTTGTTTTGTATATTTAATCTTGTTTTGTGGCATGTTGAATTTGGGAAGGATATTGTAAATTACATTTTAGGGTTTTCTTAAGGTGGTGGAAGACACTAGGGCTTAATGAATAGTATTTATGTGATGAAGTTGAAATTTTTTAGTGGTTGATCATGTGTTGGAAAAGTGCAGTGTAAATTGAAAGTTGTGATCAAGCCAGGACATAGTTAGTTGTGTTGTGAAGAGATTTTGTGCTTCAGTGGATATGATGAAGAATAGGTAGTGTTATTTTACAAATCATTCTCTCTATTTTTCCCTAATAGTTACAACAGTAAAAATCCCTTAATTCGGTGGATCCTAGTAGGTCCCTATTGTAAATCCTCTAAAAAGATGGCACATTAGCTTGTGTTTGAAGTCCTCTAACAAGGCTACTCTTGACAGGGTAAAGTTCCTAAGTGGTATAAGGTAAATCCCTTAACTGGGTAGCACCTAATAGTGCTTTTGTAAACTCCTAATAGGGTTAAGCTCCTCATAGGGTGTACTTTAGAAGAGTACATCATTTAGTGGGTACTAATCCCAACCATGGATTTTTCCCAATTTAGGTTTCCATGAGATAAATATCTATGTCTAGTATTTCATTCTTATGTGAATGTTCTTATGATTATGCTTTTCATTTTTTACTATCAAATATAATCTTGTGAATGTTGTAGTAAAGTTTACAAGGTTAAAAAGTTGCACAATTGGTAGATTATTGATTCACACCCCTCTCAATAATATGATCTTAGGACTAAAAATTTGTATCAGATCTTGTGTCCTCTATTGTGGTGAATATTAACACCTTAAGGCATAGATCCGAAGATGATGCTCGAAAGGAAGGTCCTAAATTCACAAGAGAAAACTACTCAGTATGGTGCGACTGGATGATGCTCTATCTTAAAGGAATGGGAAATTAGTATTGGGATCATGTGGTCACTAACTATATTGTCCCTTCAGGAACCCTGAATCATGGCCAATTGAAGACCAAGCAATAACATACTTCTACTATGGATGCTATTTCTAGTACTCTTCAGATGGAAAATTTATTAATGTCAAAGACTTGGATACTACTCATGAGATGTGGGAGAAGTTGAAGACTATCTATGGTGGAGATCCACATGTGTAGAAGGAAAAGGTTGATAGTTTGAGAGGAAAGTATGATGAAACAAGTATGCAATAAAATGAGAACATAGAGAAATACCATCAGAAAATCATAGAAGTTTTTGTCGCTAACCATGGTGTTGGAGGTAATATTCCTAAGGAGGATGTGGCAATAAAAGTGTTGATAATTTTATTATGCCAATATGCCATTAGGGTTTTAGTTATATAAGAGCTTAGATCTCTAAGAACTATCATTGCTACTCTTTATGTATTAATAGGGAAATTAACTGCATTTTATTTAGGCAATTATGATAATAGTATGCCAAAAGTTGAAGCTACTTTCAATGATCATAGAATCTTGCACAATCTAGGAAAGGAAAGGAGATATCTAACCATCTTTTAACATTTTACTCTAATGATTATGAATTTGTCTTGTCTTAATTAGGAGAACATGAGGAATTAGAAGATTTATTTTCTAAAAGGATACCTACAGGGGAAGGTAAATAAAAGGGTAAGTTTATTTTGAAGTTCTTTTCATGCAATAAGATTTGACATAATGCTTCTACATGTCCTAGAAATGATAGGAAGGAGAAGAAAGGGAGATTCAAGAATAAGAGAAAGAAGGCATTTGATCTAGCTGAAGAAGGTGTTATAGATGAAGAATATAATGGAAGAGATGAAGAATAAATTGTGTTTGTTGTAGTAAAGGAAGAACCCTCAGAAGAATGTGAGAAAACTTTAGTTTTTAACATGGATCATAGTGGTGACTGAATTATTAACAGTGGGTGAACTCATAACATGACTAGTGATAGAATACAATTCATCAAGATGTAGGAATGTGATGGAGATTTAGTAATATTTGGTAATGATTCTCCCTCTATGGTAAAAGCTAAAGGATCTATCGCTTTAAATGATAAAAAAAAATTGTGATGATGTTTACTGGGTTGATGGTATGAAATACAACTTGTTAAGTGTTTCTCAGTTGAATAAAAAAGATATAGATTGGAGTTCAATGAAGGTATATTGAGGACCATTGTGAAATAAGGAGAATTGATTGCTACCAATGAACAAACTAAAGGTAACTTGTTCCATTTGAATCCTATTATTAAGATTTGTCTGATTGCTAAGGTAGAAGATTTTTGGTTATGGCATAAAAGGTTTTTTCATGTAAATTTTGATAACCTGGTCAAAGTTAGTAAGATGAAGATAGTAAGGGGTTTTCCTATCCTAATAAATCTAGACAATGTAATGTGTAAACAATATTAGCTTGAGAAGTTAACTAGTTATATTTGTATCAGTAAGAATTACTCTTATAAAATTATTTTAGATATGGTTCATATGAATCTATGTGATACAATGAGAACTTGTAATTACTATGGGGATATATATTTCATGTTTCTTGTTGATGATTATTCAAGAATTATATTTGTTGTGTTTATAAAGGATGAAACATAAGACTTTCACATGTTTAAGATCTACAAATCTAGAGTGGAGAAGGAGACCGATAATACCTTAAAATGTCTTAGATCTGATAGAGGAGGTGAGTTTACTTCACATGAATTTGTTTCATATTGTTAGGAATAGGGATTCAAAAGGTAGATGTTAGGTCCTAGGAAACCTTAATAGAATGATATTGTTGAAAGAAGAAACATGTCTATCATTTATTGTGATAGGACATTAATGTTTTAGAAAGGTGTTGCACAAACATTTTGGAGGGAAGTAGTAAGGATTGATATTTACACATTGATTAGAGTTTAGTTGAATAAAGGTACAAAAAAAACTCCTTATGAAATGTGGCATGGTCGATCTCCTAGTGTAAGTTATTTCAAATATTTTGGAAGTAGATGTTATATAAAAATAGATGAAAATTCAAAAAAGTTCAACCCAAGAAGTGATGAGGGAATATTATTAGGATGTTCCACAAAGAGAAAAGCCTACAAGTGATTGAACAAGAGAACAAATAAGATAGTGGAAAGTACTAATGTAAAAGTATACAATTTTTTTGAGCAGAATGATGAATTCAGCAAGAAGAAACCTGAAGACTATCATGGGTTTTTATATTCACAACCAACGGAGCATGAAACTATAGTAGAATTGATGGAGAGAGAGGTCAATAAATAGGAATCAATAAGAGAAGTTGATGGTATTCCTACAACTGAACCAATATTTCCAATGTATATGAAACTAAATCATTACTTTTCCAAATAACTCAAAACCTTGCGTACCAGAGGTAAAACCCAAGTGGTGGAATTAAAACCACTACTATGACTACCATCACAACATAGGACATTTGACTATCACATGTATGAAGTTGAAACATGTCATTCAGGAATCAATTGATAATGAGACCATTACTGTGGATGGTCATAATTGTAACAATGATCACAAAGAAAAATTAGACTGATGAATTAACTAGTCAATTTTTTTCTCTCTAGATTCCAAATGATGCAAACTGATACAATAAATGACTGAGGTTGTATGATTATTCCAAACGATTGATATGATAATGCTAGGGTTGTATGAGTAATATTAGAGGATGAAATGATAATCTGCTATGTTTGAATGTTGACAGGTTTAACAAAGTCTTGCATGTCCTATCAGATGATGAAATAGAAGACCAGAGTCATACAATGAAACATTTCTCTCATAAGATAAAATACCTCTAAAATAATGAAACATCTCTCATATGATAAAATACCTCTGAAATAATGAAACATGGGTTTGTATAGCTTTCCACTTAGTTTTTAGAAATTTTAGACAAGTTTGACTATTTGTGTTTAGATTTTTGATGGTGTCTGATTGTGTTTATGATGCAAGAGCATCTTGGGTCTTTGAGCAATCTTGCATCAACCAAAAACATTTCCTATATTTTATACTTGTATGTTGTTTGCATTATAGTCATTGCGGTTGTTGGTTCCATGTTATGTGAAGCTAAAATGATGTTGAGAACCTATTCTAGAACCTTCTCCTATGACCATATAAGAATTGGATGGATCATGTCGAAGTTAGAGTTGTATTGCCTTGTTGTTGGAGCTGTATTTTCGCACTTTCCATGTGTTGATTGCATGTCATGTAGTCGTTGATGCATAATAAATCAGCCTTTGAAATCTTTGGGTCTTAAAGAGGACCTAAAATGCTATCTTCACCTAAGACTACAAATCCTAATTCATCAGGAGTTTGGAGTTATCACCATTTTCCTTGGGTATCAATTTTCATCTAGTTTCACATGAAACGTGGAGTTTTTCATCTTGCGCGGTTCCGTATGATGAAATGGGATCTTGCTAAGTTAGGATTATCTTCTTGGGTCATGTGTGGACCTAAATGTAACTTAGGATTGAATTTTTTTCATTCTTTTTTTAGTTTTGGTTTACTCTTCCTGGTTGGACCTATAATGTAATTAAATGCTTGACTAGCTGACTTGTGGCTTAGCTAGCTATATAAGAAGCTTAGGCTGTTTAGTTGGTAGAGATGGTGATATTATAAAAGTAATAGAATTATAGAAGAAGATAATATTCTATCTGAGACTCTAAATTTATAATTCTCTTTGTATTAGGCCGAAACCTAGAAGGCCTCATAGTCGGACATGTTTCCTGATTTATTTTAATCATACCAATTTGGTTTCTAGTTTCCTTGCCTCATATACATTGTGTTTTCATTTTTCATGTGAATTATATATTTATTCCATGTGTAACTCTGAGCAAGGCTTGTTTGTTGGTTTAAGTTGAGTCAAATCTGCTTGAATCTACCTTGCCCTTGCGTCAGTTTATGTATGTTTTGTCAATTGTTGGTAGTTTAAAACACACACATAAAGCACATAAGTAAGGGGGTATTAGGGTATATGCACAAAGATGGGGGACCAAAAAGGTGTCACTTTCCTTTTTGGCCCCCAAACGGCCATAGTGCATACGCACTAAAGCACATGTGCCCTATAGGGTGCACGTACTATGGCTTGGGGTCCCCAAGCATTAGGCTTGAGCAATTCAAAACATAGCACGTGAGCCTTATAGGGTGCATGCACTATGCAAAATGCTAACATGCATGCACCCTATGCAAAAACCAAAAAAGTGTAACATGCATAGTCTTACAGAGCACTAGCACGCTATAGTGCATGCACCCTTTGAAAGAAACAAAAAAGTGGAGAGAGAGAGAGACAGAGAGATACGGGGGAGAGATAGGTTTCTCTCTCTCTCTCTCATCTTCTCAATCTCTCTCTCTCTCAATCTCTCTCTCTCTCTCTCTCTCTCTCTCTCTCTCTCTCTCTCTCTCTCTCTCTCTCTCTCTCTCTCTCTCTCTCTCTCTCTCTCTCTCTCTCTCTCTCTCTCTATCTCTCACTCATGACTTTTTTGGATGTTACATAGTCTATATGCGCTATAGTGTGTGTGCTCTATAGAGTGTGTGTAGTATTCAAGTCATAAATTTGAATAGTTTGTTTGCGCTATAGTGCGTGTGTGCTATTCAAGTCATAAATTTGAATAGCTTTAGCACGCTTTGTAATGCATTGGAATGCACCAAGCCTAAGGCTTGGATTTTCTTTTGAGATCTAACCTAAAGTCTTGGAGGATTCAAATAAGCCTGAGACGTGTTTTCTAGCAAACATACAAAAAATTCACATCTTTTCTTGTGTGCTCCTTGTCAGGTTTACTTGTGGTTCAATAACGTCAAAATCAGATGACATGATATTGTAGATCTCTCTGTTAGCTATCTAACCATACAATTTATTTTGAATTCTGATTATGTCAAGATTTTCATCTCTAATTTATTTTGTATGTCTAATTTTTTTTTAAAACCAACGTGATGTATTTTGGGCATAGATTTTGCCTCATTTGTCAAATTTTGTAAAAATTTATTTTTAAGAAACTAGACTCCATTATACACACATAATTTTTTTTTTTTTAAAAAGATCAATTAGTTTTCAATGATTTCTAGGGGGAACACACATAAATTTCATATTTTCAGGATGTGTGCACTTCGAAAATTCATAAGAAATTATACATTCATTAAAAAATTAGCAGAAAAATCTGGGATAAACTATGTCATGTTAGCTAACTTCTCACCAGAGTGATTAAAAAAAATTTAAAAAAAAGGTTAACATTTTAGGGGGAGCACACCAGATGCTATGTTATGTTTTTTCACAAAAAGTAGGGCCACTTTTTGTGCTCCCCCTTTTTGAGGGCCTTAATCTGAACCATTTTAAAAAAAAAAAAGTTGTTTAGAAACTAGATTCAGAGTATTACAACTCTTGTTCTTGTTGCATCTAAAATTTTTGAGTCTAACTATCTTCAATTTCTTGTTGAAGTTCAAAGTTTGCTGGTTTCAGAAAAAATAAATGTCATCTTATACCCCCTTTTTGGTCCCCCATCTTTGTGCACTTACCCATCAAACACATTTTATCCCTAAAAGACATTGGAAGAGTGTGAAAATGCTCTCTTGCAAACTTGGGAACACATTCCAAAGCTAATTAGAATAGAACTACTAAAAAACATGCAATAGATTTAACAATGTTGTATTATTTGACTCCAAACACTAAGGAAGGAAAGATATGGTAAGTGTTATAATTATTAGGTATTGATATGGGGGTGAATTAGTACAAATATGTAACATACTAATTCAACCATGGGAGGCACCCTTATTTATTCCTCAACTAGTTTATCACCAATTAAATTTTCCTCTTAGTTTGATTCTGGGAGTCTTGTTTTTATTTATGCCCCTACCTCCCAATTGGTTCAAAAGGAGGTGTGTGAGAATATTTATTCATTGGTCCAAAATGAGCAAGCTTCTCATTGGATAGTTGTGGGACATTTTAATTAATTTCTTTTTCCTTTCGAGAAAATGGGAAGGTTGGCTAAATATTTTAATAGCATAGTGGACTTGACATACTTCATCAAAAAAACTATTTTTCTTCATATTGAGTTGATGGGTCATCTTTTAAATTGGTTTAATCATAGAAAGGGGGACCACCTCATCTAGGTCAATTTGTATAGATTTTTTTTTCTACAAATTGGGACATTGGGTATAATGCCACTTTAAGGGTCCTCCCTAAGATGGCATCAGATCACAATCCTATTCTCATTGAATGGATTAACATGCCAATTAAGAGACACATTTTGTACCTTTATGAGATCATGTAGACAATGCATCCAAAGTTTAGATATTTTATCTAAAACTGGTGGAAGACTCCAATTTAGGGGATCCCTATCTATGAATTTTCTCAGAAACTTGACTTATTAAAAAAAATGTGAAAGGTTGGAACAAGTTAACCTTTGGTGATATTTTTTCCAATAAAAAGGAAACTAATTCTAGACTAACAATAATTCAAGAATACATGGCTAATGAAGACTATTTAGAATCCACACATAGGGAGGAGGAAGTTCTAAGGAAAAAATGGAAGGAGAGTGTGAAGTCAGAAGAAATCTATTGGAAAATTTTTTAAGGTGTAGTGGTTCAAAAAGGGTGATAAGAATTTGGCCTTCTTTCACACATCTTCTATCAAACACATGAGGAGGAACACAATTCTAAGCCTTATGGAAGACTCAAATTGTGAGAAATGATACCCAATTGGGTATGATGGCTTTAAAGTATTTTTGCAATTCTTTTAGGAAAGATAACATAGAAATGAATAATTTGTTGGAGGATCAATTCCTTCACTGTCTACTTAATTTCATTGATATTGCTAATATTGCCTTGATTATTGCTCCGATAATTCACGATAAAGTTAAGAATGTTATATTTTCAATGAAAAACTATAAATCTCTAGGACCAGATAGATTTCCACTAGCCTTGTTTAGGAATTTCAAGATATTGTATGCTTTAATATTACCATAGTAGCCAAGGACCTCATCTAAACTAGTAAGATGCTTAAGAGGCTAAACAAATCATTCATTTCCCTGATTCCTAAGATGCAAGAACCTCAAAGACTCTTAGAATTCAGACCTATAAGCCTATGTAATTGTTACCAATTTTTTCTTCTAGCTCAAGTTGGCAGAGATGGGTAGCTGATTAGCTAACGTGTAAGGTACATTCCTATTGGTATATTTTTAAAAAAATTATGTTTTCATATTGAATATTTGAGCTAATCAATGAAGAGATGTAAAAATAAAGATTGAATTGTTGATTATAATACCATTAAGCTAAAATGAAGGTGCAGAAAGGAAACACATTTATTTCATTTGATCATGGAAATACATTACATTCATATGCAAATTTGTTTTACAAAATAAAAATGCAAGAATGTTTTGCAATGTAATTTGTTTTTTTTTCATCCATGAATGAAAAGAGAAACATAAATAGAGCCCATACAAGCTATGGGAAATCTCTAAAAGCCATGCATGAGAATGCAACAACATAGAAGTCAAGATGAGTGATAGGGAAAAGATTTTTCATTTCCTGAGCATGATGATAGATGCATTGTTGAGCAACTGGATTCTGAGAGTGGCTCTAAGATATTGAAGGTGCCTACAACTATATTCTCTCTCTCTCTCTAACTATTCCATATGTAATGTATTATACATGTAACAAATTATATATATAATATATTACATATGTAATGCATTACATATATAATACATTAAGAATAATTCATAGTAGAGATATCTGATATCAACTACTTTGGAAATGGCGCCAATAGTAAAATGTGGGTGCCTTTGCAAAATTTGGGAATTTTCATTCTCATGTTATATCATATTATATTTTCATTCCCAACGGTAAATTATATTATATTATAATATAATATACTATATAAAATATTACATATGTTATATATATAATATATATTTGTTAAAACCAAAATTTGCACCCTAGTCAAGTTGTAAAACTAGACCACTTTTAGGGAACATGGAAACAACTAAGGTTTCTGGGTAACCTATAGTTGGAATGAATCTCTGGAGAAGGCAGGTTCGTGCAAGATACTTCACCTAAACTATTGGAAATTGTAAAAACTTGTTGGGAAAAGGGTGAAGGATCTAATAGATAGGAAAATGCTTAATTTAAAAGATGATGCACCAGATAATAAAAAGTAGGACTTGATGTTCTTGTAACACAATGAATATATACAGAGTTGTTTATAGGATACAACATTAATTAAAGTACACATGCACACAAGTATTTATTAAGAAGGCTTTAGCTAAGATTTAAAAGGATGAAATCACAACTATTAATCTTTTAACTCTTTGCACAACCTATAACCTATGCATGAAAATTGTACTTGTAAAGATGCAATAATAAGACATACAATTAAGGCTTCAAAATGAAACACATAAATTTATATTAATCACTAGATTTAGCATACTAAGACAAGCTCCAAAGCAGATCCAAAATTTGTTATATTATTCTCCAAGGCAAAGAAAACCAACTCCAAATGATACACAATCAATAATTTGCACAATGTGAGAAAGTGTCACTCCACAAAGGCTTTCCCCAAAAAATTGGATCCCAAACAATGAAAACGGAAGAGAATATATCAACTCAATCTCCCTCCTAAAACCCACCAAAAGAGGAATAGGATTTTTGAATTGGGTTAGATATAGAAAAAAGCCTAAAAAAGAGGACTTCAAGCACTTCCAAAAATCATTCAAAAACAAGGAAAAGTCTCCAAAATTTGGATAGAAACAAAATCCATAAAAAATAGGACTGAAAAGGCTCCAAAAAGGTGTCCAATGGATCTGAAACTCCTCCTCCAACAACTGCATATGATTACCACTCAAAGTTGACTCCAAGAATCCCTAAAAAAACTCAAAAAGGTCATTAAATTGACTAAAAGTTCAACATGAACTCTAAGTCATGGCAAAAAGAAAATGCCACCACTGCTCCTTCAAGTCCTCATAAAAAAAAGAATCCCCCTTGACTGAAACATCTCTACTTGGCAAAAATCAAATGCCACTTCACTCATATAAAGATTCTAAGTCAACACGACTCCTCTATTAAACTCTCATTTAATATTTTAATAATCCAATTATGGAGATACCAATTATTAAATATTAAGTATACAAAAGAAACACAAAATTTTCAAAAAAACAATAATCACACCATAATTAATTTAAACTTACTTTTTTACATTTATTATATATTAAGTAATAATACAAATTTAGTTTTTTAAACATAAACAAGAATATATGTTGGTTAAAGTAAAATATTACTTAACTTAATATAAAATAAATATAAGAAGATAGTTTTAAATCATTTATGATGTTATTATTATTTGTTTATATTTATGATTTTTTTAAAAGATGTTTTACTTTATTACCCGAGGCATTAAGCCTTGCGACCCCGTGGCTAATATTTGACTTGGATATTTATTTTATAATGCCATTAATAGGAACGCATCCTCCAAGTCTTATTAGGATAAAATAATAAACCCTAAAGAAAAGCATACTTCATTTGACTTTGTCTTTGGAGGTTTGTTGCCTTGCTCTCTCGCCAAGGTTGAGGGTTTGTCATTTTTTGAGGAGATGAAGGCGTCGCCACGGAATGAGTTTGGATATGGATCTTTGGGTGTTTTGGAGGATTATCTGTCGTAGATCCTGGATTTATACCTATGACCTTCATGTGGTTTTATCTTTACATCTCTCTGTTCTTTCTTCTATTTGCACCACCATGGATTCTAGAATGGGCCGCCATGAATGCTACTGGCATGCCATTTTTTCATCTTGTGAGCTTCTTCTCGCAGACTCTATAGAAAAAAATTAGAATTTATTTCCTGATGAATGAATATGAATTCTTTAACAAAAGGACACGTCTGTGTATTTTTTCTCCTTGAGGGTTTTCTACACTTGTAGATCCTATGATTTTCCTAAGAATAATCTGAACAATTTTCTTCTCTTATCTATGCTTCTCTTTGACTTTGGTCAGTTGTACCATCATTAGATTCTTCTTTTCATGATCTGCAAATATATTAGAAACAAGGCTCTTGTCTTTGTTCTAACAGTCACTTCATGCGGCTATGAGAATTTGATAAAATATCTGAGGGTTTCCTGCATTGGTAGAAAATAGATCCTTTTGTAACTGCACACTTAATGTTATGAATGTAAATAAGAAAGCTCTCCTTTAACATAGTATTATGGGTTTGAACTTGTTCTTCTTCATTGCAGCTCATACTCATGTTCTCATTGCTTTATTTTTCTTAATCATCTTGGTGGTGTTTTACTTTTATTCCCTAGCATTGTCTTGTTGCACTGCATAAATATGGGATTGTGCTTTCATGGAGCTTCTATCTTCCAAGATATAACTGTTATGACAATTTATTTTGGTATCACAAAGAACGCCCTTGTTAGCATACTACTTTTATGCATTGATTTGAAAAATAACATGAACTCTGTAATTGATGTGTATAATATTCTGTTATAGCATTGGCTCTGTGACTAACTTTATATTCATCTTGTGCTCCTGTAGGATGCCTTTCATGATGTATATGTACTCTCTTTTACCTCTTCTCATATCCATGACCCAGCTTCCAACACTCATCCCATTCACAATCATTGTATTTCTACCACATTGTTGTCATGACTGAAACCCCTTTACGAATTACATAGTATCTTTTTCTTGTGACTATTGGCGTCTCTGTCAGTGTTGAGTGCTTCCACAATTTGTTGCACTTGATGTTGTTATTTTTCCTTAAATAACTTAAATATTGTGGCATGTCCTTGTGTTCATATCATATTGACTTGTCTCCTACAATAGCATAAAGTGTGATCTGTATTGTTGCTCCTAATAACCATGAACTTGATCTTTATTGACTTTTGCATTTAACTAGTCTTGTGAATTCTTAAATAAATAAATATGAGGTCATGGTCTTTATTATCACATACCTAGGGTTTTTTTTCAAATTAATAATTGATTTAAACAATTTATATTTTGATTCCTTAAATAAATAGACTTCTAGATTGTGATATTATTTTGTCACACTCAAAAGTTTTCTTGAAGTTAGTAGTATTTAAAATATCTTGATTGACAACAAGCTTCAAACTTGGGTAATTGATTTAAAATATTTAAAAATATCTTAATTTTCATAGTGTCTCTAATTCATATTTTTAACCAATTCAACAATCAATTCACACCTTCTAGTTTGATTTAAGCTCTCAAAATAGCTTTGCCAAATTCAAATGGCATTATTAGTGAAAATATGCAAAAGTTGCTATGCAATTTTTTCGCACTTGTTTCAATTTCTATTCAAATAATTTCCTATGACCCCAAAACTTTACCAATACATCAAAAATTATCAACAAGCATGGTTTGAATAATTTTGGACTCTCTTTGACCATCTCTACCTATTTTGACCACTATTTACCAATGAAGGCCTCTTAGTTCAAATGGTTACATTAAGGCTCAAATGGCCTTACATTTAAAAACTACTGCATGAAAATACATCAACTAACTATGAAAATGAAAAGAATAGTCTTATCATGGAATTCTTATAGTATTTGACAAAACATTGGTCCTAGTTCCTCATTGTATTCCTAGTGCTCCTGCACTATACTCCCCCCTAAAAGGATTCCAAGTCCCTTGGAAGTGGGGTACAAAAATCTTCTTGTTGTTGCAGCATCAGTCATGTCCCTAAATTTTTCTTCATCACCTTCCTTTCCATTCAACTAGGTACTTTATACATGATTGGGTCTTGATCCCTTGCTACCTTTAGCCTTCATCTTTACTCTTGGCTTGCAAAAATTCTTTCCCAAACATATGAGCCTATCGAATTTTTTTTTGGCACCTTTTCCACCTTGTTCTCCTTGGATCCTGCAACAAAATCATCAAAACAACAACTTCATGACCAAAAAAAAATGATTTAGTACCCAAAATATGTATAGGTACATGGTTCTCATTCTCTTTCTTACTTGGAAACTCTTCTCATCTTCTGTCCATGTCTTCAAACATCGAAATACTCTTTGCCTCTTTTTGAACAACAACATAAATACTATCAACATCTTCACCATACATCTCTTCTTACAGTGTCATCACCTCTATTGGGTCAAGTCCACCATTTCTTCTCCACTCTTCCTCAAGGGCTACATACACCTTCCATAAACTATACTCATCTCTGTTATTTTATTCTTCTTCATCCTACTCTTTTCTTTCCTTGGCTTTCTCAATACCTCCTTCCATCAGGAGTTCTTGTGCCTCTGCCTTCATCATCATTCTTCTTCTTTCTACTAGCATTTGAATAGGCCATACCATCCGGTTCTTAACTCTCAATTTCAAACTTGATTGTTTCTCCTTAATCATTCTCTCGAAGTCCTCTAGCCTTTCTCTTATCTCTCTCATATCCTTGTGCCTCATCTCTCTCTTTCCTTCTATTTTCTTATTTCTTCCTTATTGAATCATTTCCTTGCACATAACCCTTAAATGCCTTGACTAGATTCCTATCTATTGACCTGTCATCTTCATCTTTTTTCCTCACCTAGGTCTCCCTACCTAGTCTTTTGGCCACTCCTCAATCTATCTCAACCACACAACTATGTGGATTTCTCGGTGCTCTACCCACATACTACACTTGGTATGGATTACCTCACTCAGTGCTCTATGAAAACCACATATCTTATAGCTCTAATACAAATATGATGTGCAAAATCCTACTCCCACACACATCCCTAGGGAATTATTTTATCCAAACATCCTTCAATGCTACAATCTTTGACAAATGAGGCATCTATCAAGGCTACAAACTCTCCAACCTTGACAATTCACCATATTCTTCAAAAGACTCACCCAAAGTTCAACACAAATACTTCTTTATCTCTAACCCAAAAGGACTCACAATTCCCTTCAATATACTCTTACACCCTTGATCACAATATTTACAATTTCTACCTCTTGTATGAAACCCTTCCAACATCTCCTTACCAACTCTTAAGGACAGATAACATATTTGACAGCCCCAACTCCTTCACTTGATGGGGACTCCACATTACAATAAACAAACACAACTCATCCAATGTCTCATTAAGAACCCAACCCAATATCCTCACTTTGGATCATCAACCCTTCCTTGATTTATTCAAAGACAATTAGCATACTTCACAACAACTTTGAGAGGTTATGGTGTTCATCATAGCTTCTTTGTTTTGTGACAATTCTATTGGATAGTCAAAGACACCCAATCAGATGTCCAATCCCTTACCTTTTCACAATATGAAGCATTTATATAAAAATAAAGCGTATAATAACCTTGAGCTGAAATGGAGGAATCTTAAATGGCTCATACATAGTTATTTTTGTGCTTCACTCACATCAACGACTTGAACTTGAACCTAGCTACACAATGTTGTCTATGTCATAGTTTGAAATTATTAGGGCTGTCACAATGCAATCAGATTTGAAAAAACAATGTGGCATCATGTCTTAAATAATTTGAGAGGCTCTTGGATTATTTACGTTTCAATGATATCATATCCATTTACTGATTACATTCATACAAAGAAATTATTGACAAGATTGATGGTTGTTGGTTACAGATCTATAAATTACACATAAATGAAAATGAAGCCAATTGTTTTAGTCAGATTATACATTTTTTGTTATAGAACTTTTCTCCAATTTATAGAAAGATCCAATGGTTGAATAAAACATTCTGCTTATTTTAACAAAAATGGGAATGATTGTCATAAAAAAACTAGATAATTATGACTATATGAAAGAAATTTAATCTGAAAAAGAACAAGTAGGATTTCTGATCCAAATTGTTACAATGATGTTACGACTCCTCTTTACCTTATTCAAGCAAGTTCAATCATTAGAACCATATTTTCAATCACATATTATCAAAACAAATGAAATTTTACATTAATACTCCTCTTTACCTTATTCAAGGAAGTTCAATCATTAGAACCATATTTTCAATCACATATTATTGAAACAAATGAAATTTGTGCAGTCATAGTGAGTAAATTCAAATAGCAATCAGCTTAGGGCTCGTGAGGTCTCCTCAAATACACAATAGATTCATCCAAAACAAATTAAATTTTTTATTTAACTCAATGTACTATCAATATCCACAATATCAAAATTTTCCAATTATTAGAAATGATGAAATGAATCAATTTGTATCCAAACCCTTAAACATGGGGTTTCATGATTATTTTGACAAAAATAAATGGATCTTTCTCTATAAGTCACGACAGAGCATGAAATTTGACCAAATGGAATGAGATTCATCACACTTCATAACTAGGTTGAATTAAAATCAAAATGAATTACTATTAGATAATAGAACATGACTGTTACAAATATTTGCAAAAAAAATGTAGTGAAATACAATGTTTTCTATTGAAACTTTGTTCAAATTTCATCCCATCTCCAAGATCTATGTCTCCTCGACCCAAAGAGGGATTTTAAACCTCTTACAATCAATTTTTGAAAGTTCCAACAGACCTATGTAGAATGAATGATGAATATATCCTATGGGGGAGTATTCACAGCCATTCTATAATAGTTGTTGTTGCATTCATGATTGTGATTGTCATTGATGTGAACACAATGATCTACTGGAGATTAGCAAAGAAGCAAACAATGTTTGTATTAGTGGACGTGGGATATTGAAGATCAAGCTATGTGGAGTTGAGGACTTACTTTATGTTGTGACATATGTTCATGGTCAAGAGAGCATACAGAAATTCAATTATTCATGACAGTTATGTGTAATCCAGTTGAAGCATTATTCAGACAATATTCCTGAACAGCGATTTGTTGTAACTCGATGATATCTCCTAATCGGGATAGAATCTAGGCATGCAAGGTTGTATAGATGATGAAGACATGATGATAATGATGTGGATGTGACCAATAAGGTTAGAGGTCACACGAGTGGAGAACTATTTAGTTTGGAAGTCGATAGTTTTATGTAATTGTGAATTATTGTGTAATGTATGGAAGTTTGTATTTTGTAATTGGTTAGCCAACTCATGTGTAATTATTTGAGTGTGGTATAAACAAATGATTTTTTTCCTTATTTTTAATGTAATGTAGTTTGGATATGTATTGGGATATGATATTGTAAGAGGATATGCGAATTGCACAGATCTGGTATTGAGATTTGGTGAAGCAATTGGTCCAGTTTGGCATAGTTAGAGGAGAAGTGATAAGTTGTTGAGATTAGTAATCTTTTGGTATTATTCTATTGAGTAATACAAAGATTAGTTGGACAGTGTGTTCAGTGATCTTTCCCTTGAAGTTGTTAGGATAGTGGGTCCTTCTGTCTTCCATAAACTCCTAGCAGGGTTAGAATCTTCTAACAGGGATTCAAAGTCTCCTAATAGAGATTCAGATGTACTGAGTGTATTTCATAAGTCTCTTAACAGAGTCCATCCTCTCACAAGGAATTTTTATAGTAGTGCATCTTTTGTGGGCATCATTCCCACTGGGGTTTACTCTTTGATCAAGAGGTGCCCTAGTCAACATATCTTGTGTTATTGTGTTGTTGTGTATGTATATATTTCTATGGTTATTGTTTACATTTCTTACATGGTTAAAATATGTCAATGATGATAAAATTTGTATTTATCTAATAACTGATTCACTGCCCCCCATCTCAATTATCTTGGTAGACTTTAGTTTCTAAAAATTGGTATCAGAGCAGTAGGTCCTTGAAAGAAAAGGTTAACAATTTAAGGAGTGTATGCACCCTAAAATGGTCACCTAGGCTTTGGGCCCCCATTCAACAATTTATCAAATCCCCGAATCAATATTTTCAAAAATCAACAGTTTTCAATTATATCAATTTCCTTGATCAAATCTTATTTCTATAATTTATTCGATTATTTTCCATGGGCTAACCATTTTATCCTAAAGTCTTTATTTATTTAAAAGGAATTTCGTCCCCTTTTATTAAATAAAAATCCCCCACCTTTCCTCTTATCCTAAGTTGCACAAATAATGCATTATTCTTATTTTATAAAAAGAAGAAAAGGGTCTTTTTGTCTCATATGGACACAAAAGTCAACTCTTATTTTCTCATTCAAGGATATTTGTGCACATGGATTTCTCCTCTTTCAAGCTCTCCCCTTGATTAAATATTTTTCCTCTCAATCTCCATGGTCCATTCCTTTTCAATTCCTTTAAAAGGAGAGCTCTTTTCTCATTCTAGGATCCCAACTTTGAATACTAATCTTATGCTGCAGGATTTCTTAGAGACTTTGGATCTTCAGAGATCTTCATGCATTTAGCTTTCATTCTTGCATCATAGCTTCATGTTTATGCTTTCTAGCTTAGTTCCCTTTATGCTCTAGATTAGCCCACATAGCTTAATTAGCAAGGCTTGTAATGCTTTCATTTCCATAGCTTAGCTTGCATCTTCATTCTTAGCATAGTTGCATTGCATTTCCATTCTTGATTCTTGAAGATATTGGCATTCTTTCCCTTGTCTCTTTGAATCTCCCATTGTGTGGTTTACTAGCAAGGTTGCATGTTTCAATAGCTCTAGCTGAGAGCACCATCAACATCCTTGTGACTCCATATCTAGGGAGCTCTATGTCACTTTTTTAAGGTTTCCCATTCATGGATTCCCTTGGAAGTAATGACTTAAAGGAGTGCACATCTTAGTGTGTACATTTTTGGCACCCACCGTGGGGCAGAACACTTGTTTTGTCCATTTCATGCATTTTTGTCAATTTTTTGTCATCATTTTAGCTTGTTGTTTCGGCTCTCTATTTTTATGACAAAATTATAATGCGATAGTCTTCTAGTGTCGTACGACAGTTTTTTGTATGTAAGTGTGATACTTTACCAGTTAAAGTACCGCGCACCCTTATAGATTTTGTTGCACGGTCATATTATTCTCTGTCGCATGCAGGTATCACAAACTATCACATAGAGAGGAAGTATCACAGTAGTATATTGAGAAGTATCATACGTTTCTTTCTCTGACAGAACTATCACCCAGGTCTAGTAGTGAGTAATTTTGGACATTTCTTTGCAAGTTTTGATTTAGTTTGCTTTGGATTTCTAATTTGTTGTGGTACAACAGAGGTATATTTGCAGATTTCACTTGATTTTTATGTGCTAACCATTCTAGGGCTAACAAGTTGTGCTTGTAGGTTCTCTCATTGCTTGAAATATTTTCTTTAAAGAATGCATGTCAAAGCTCCAAATGCACAAGGGCTACTAATCCTTTCTTGCAGGGCTACCCAAAGCATAAAAACCAATCAAGTGCTTGTTTAATTGCTTTCATTTGAAGTGCGACATATAATAGTTTTTTCTTTTCACAGGCACTTAATATCTTGTTGTAGGAATCTTTTGGTGGTAGGAGAGTATGCTCTTCACCCTTGTGGTGAAACAAAAATCTTGACCCATCTTTGGATTTTGAAAGCAAGAGGGTAATTGAACCTTTTCTTGGTGTGTTTGGGGGAAATTTTTGAGCTAGGAGAATATGCTCTTCACCCTTGAGGTGAAATAGAAATATTGAAACTCAAAGGTTGATCCACTCTTTGTTTAGTTTTAGAATCCTTTAGCGGGCCTTCTCTTGAGCAATCAAGAGGAATGACCCAAGTGGGGACAAGCTTTTTGCTGGCTATTCCAACCCACTATAAACTCAAGGCTATCAAGGACACAAAACCTTGGTAGACGTAGTACTTGTCTTCGCTTGATGTGAGTACTTGTGGGATTGTGACCATGAGGAAAATGTTGAGCAAGAATGCTTAAGGTACTCTTGTGGCCATGAGGTCCATTACTTTTTGCAAGGTAAGGAGTTCCTTTGGGGAGCAAGAGGGTTATTACGAATGGAAGCCCTTACTAAGAACCATAGATAGAAGCCACCCTATTTTTTTGCTTAGCTTCTTGGTGCAAGGATTGATCCTAGTGGACTAACCTGGATCACCCCAAGATTACTGACCATCTATGTTCCTTTGGTTGTGTCATTGACACTTCCACGACAAAGCAAATATCTATTGTTGGAAACCACTTTGTGTGAGGCAATGGATGATCGAATATGGATGAAGTGACTGAGAGGGGGGGGGGTGAATCAGTCAACCATAAAACACTTCACAATTAATTCTTTCCAGATCCCTTAGGATATCTTAAAAATGTTATCTGATTTAGCACTCGGTAAATAGATTGCAGTAACTTTGAAGATGCAGAAAGTATTAGCAAAATTATCTTTTAGATATTCATCAGCACTGGTGTATGATTAAGATAGCAACTAAGAACATAAGAGACACAAGATTTTAACGTGGAAACCCAATATGGGAAAAACCACCAATGTATCTAGATACTGATTTTCACTTTTCTAAAGTGATGCCCGGTTAGAAGCCAACCCGGTAAAAGGTTACAAAACACACTGTTAGGTGTGACCTTGTTAGAGGATTTAAACACCCTGCTAGGAGTGGCCTGGTAAGAGGTCTTGAAAACAATTCAATGGAATTGTCACCTTCTTAGAGGATTTACAATATGGTTGTTAAACCAACTCGGTTAAGAGATTTAGAATTACTATTACAATGATAAGAAGGTAACAATGAAAAATGACCTGTATAATAATGCAACTGCCTTGCTGATTACAGATCTCTATTCTGCATATGTGTGATCCTTCCTGATCGAATAAATCTCTGCTGCACCTTAAGGATATCTGAACATCCTTCACAAATTCGCACACACCTTTCCTGTCTTTCTTCTGTAAATCTTCTACTGTATTTCTTGTTTATTTTTCAAATTTGACCTTTTATTTATATGATTTTAGATTTTTCAAATCGACATTATTTAGTATAATAGTCGGCTGAATTAAGCAAACTCTTTTTGCAAAAATCCTTCAAGGGCCGACAGTGCTCGGTGACCATAACTTTCTATAATCTTTCAGAGACCGAGGGAACTCGGTAAACATCGACAATCCTTCGATAACCGACTGAACTCGGTAAACACTGAATTTCCTTTGATAACCGACTGAACTCGGTAAACACTAAATTTCCTTTGATAACCGACTGAACTCGGTAAACACTGAATTTCTTTGATAACCGAGTGGACTCGGTAAACATTGAATTTCCTTTGATAACCGACTGAACTCGGTAAACATTGAATTTCTTTGATAACCGACTGGACTCGGTAAGCACTAATATTCCTGTCTGGCAGACTGACTGAGCTCGATAGGAACTGATTACTGTGGACTATGACATTGTGTGACATCAAAGACAATACATAGTTTGAGTAGCAATTTCCTTTAGACAATTGTTTCCAACAATCTCCCTCTTTGGCATTGATGGCAACACAATATGTCATAGCATAAGAAATTTGAAAGAGTTAGCTCAGTTCAGATTCAAATCTCCCTCTGTCACCAAACTTCCTTTATCCTGAAAATTCTTCCTTCTGACTATTGAAAAAATTTCTTGAATTAATAGAGAAGACATAGCAAACACTCCCTCTTTGATAACACATGCCAAAGACAATTGACATATTACCGGTGTAAATTAATGTACCTCAAGTACTGATTCATATGCAATGATTCCTTGAATATGCTACATCAACTGGTTGATTTTCAATCATGTAATGGTTGATGCATCACTAAAACTATATTTAGTGAGCCTCGGATAGGGGAATGACCCCTAACTTACCTCTTAGATACACAAATGCATCCTTAGGTAATGGTTTGGTAAAAATGTCTGCAATCTGTTCTTTTGTATGAATATATTCTAATCTGATTTCCTTGTCCTGCACCAATTCTCTGACAAAGTGATATTTAATAGCAATGTGCTTGGTTTTGGAATGCATCACTGGATTCTTCGAAATGTTTATTGCACTGGTATTGTCAGAAAATATAACAATTGGTTCTTTGATTTCAACCTTCATACCTTCTAATAACTATTTAAACCAAACAATATTTGAACAGTTTACTGCAGCAGCAACATATTCTGCTTCAGCTGTGGATTGAGATGTGCAATTTTGCTTTTTACTAGTCCAGGATACCTGTCTTTTTCCAAGAAAAAATGCTCCACCACTTGTGCTTTTTTTGTCATCAATGTTTCCTACCCAATCAGCATCAGTAAACACTTTTAAATCTAGATTGCCTCCAAATTTGTACCACAAACCATATTCTTCAGTTCCTCTTAAGTATCTTAAGATTCTTTTGATTGCCATCATATGATTTTCCTTAGGTTTTGCTGAGAATCTAGCTACTATAAGGACTGCTAAGGCAATATCAGGTCTTGTATGTACTACATACTACAATTTTCCAATCATAGATCGGTATAGGGTCTGATCAACTTCTTTTGAATCATCATTTTTGGTAAGTTTCAGTCTAGTACACATGGGTGTACCAACTGGTTTTGAATCTTCCATACCAAACTTCTTAAGTATTTCCTTAATGTATTTAGATTGAGTAATGTATATACCATTCTTGCTTTGCTGAATTTGAAGACCAACAAAGAATTTTATTAAACCAAACATACACATTTCAAATTCTTTGTTCATTTTCTCTGAAAATTCTTTGCACTGATCCTCATTTCCTGTAAATATAGTATCATCCACAAATATTTCTGCCAATACAATTTTGTCATTCGGTCCTTCTTTAATATACAGATTGCTGTTGTCATTGGCTCTTTTGAAATTAATCTGAATCAAATAGTTATGGAGTCTTTCATACCATGCTCTAGGAGCTTGTTTCAAACCATACAATGCTTTGTGTAACCTACAGATCATGTCCTTTTTATCTGGATCAACAAAACCTTCTGGTTGTTCAATGTAGACTTCTTCATCAAGAATTCCATTGAGAAATGTAGATTTTATATCCATTTGATATACCTTAAATCCTTTGTGTGCTACATAAGCAAGTAGAGTTCTTACACCTTCTAATCTTGCAACAGGAGAAAAAGTTTCTCCATAATCTATTACTTCTTCTTGAGAATAACCTTTACATACCAGTCTAGCTTTATTTCTAGATACTTGACCATCTTCATTCAACTTATTCCTGAATACCCATTTTGTTCCAATTACATTCTTATCTTTAGGTCTAGGTACAAGAGTCCATGTTTTGTTTTTTTTGTATTTGTTCTAATTATTCATTCATTGCTTCAATCCAACTTTCATTTTCTAATGCATCTTTGATATTTCTAGGTTCAAAGTCAGTAAGCAGACATGTACCTTTTAGCTTGCTTCTTGTCATAGTACCATCTGATTTGTTTCCAATAATTTGATCTGGTGTATGATATCTTCTAACATATTTGGCTAGTATAGGTTCCTTGCCTTTTGAATGATTCATGCTGTTGTCTTCTAGGATCTCTTCTTCAGGTTGCTCGGGCTCGGTAGATATTTGCTCGGTAACTTCAGGCTGAGACTCGGTCTGAATTTCTTCCTGTGACTTAGTTTGAACTTCTTCCTGTGACTCAGTTTGTGACTCGGTAACTGTGCTCGGCTCTGTAGATATAGTTTCCTTATTGATAGTTGTGTCTGCCAATGTTTCAGGTTCAATGTAAATGAATTTTCTGTAGTTCTCAGGTTCCTTTTTGCTTTCTTCTTCAGTCTTTTCTGCAAACTCATCAAATTTTACATGTATACTTTCTATGACTTTGTGAGTAGATAAGTTCAGACATTTGTATGCCTTGCTTTTGCTAGAATATCCTAGGAATATTCCTTCATCACTTTTCACATCAAATTTATTTCTTCTAGATTCTTTTAAGATATAACACTTGCTACCAAATATTTTCATGTAACTTACATTGGGTTTCTAGCCATACCATAATTCATAAGGAGTTTTGAATGTGTCTTTCTTGAATTGTACTAGGTTCAAGGTATGAACTGCAGTGCTGATAGCTTCCTTCCAATATTTTATAGCGATGTTCTTTTCTATCATTAGAGTCATTGCACAATCCATAATAGATCTGTTTCTTCTTTCTGCTATTCCATTCTGCTCAGGAGTTCTAGGAGCTGATACCTATCTTTTGATTCCTCTTTCAATGCAAAAGTTGTTAAAATCATGGGAGATGAATTCACCACCTCTTTCTGATCTTAAGCATTTCAATCTTTTCCCTGTTTCCTTTTCCACTCTTGCTAAGTACCATTTGAACTTTTCAAATGCTTCTGATTTTTCTTTTAAATACATGATAGTCATCATTCTAGAATAATCATCAACGAAAAGAATAAAGAATTTATCTCCAATATAGCTTTGTATTCCAATAGGTCCACATAAATCAGTATGCACAATTTCCAAAATTTCTTTAGACTGATAGTTCTTACTTTTGAAACTAGTTTTACTCATTTTGCCAATCTGAAAATTCTTACATAGACCAGTATCAGGTTTCTTCAAAGTAGGAATGCCTCTAACCTTCTTGAATTTGCTTATTTTTATCATGTTATCAAAATTCACATGACATAACCTTTTGTGCCATAGCCAACTTTCTTCTATTTGAGCAATAAAGCATGAATATTCACTGAGATCAAGATAAAATAAGTTACCTTTTGTTTGTTTGCCTGATCCAATGAGTTTTCCTTTTCCATCCAGCAGTCTTGCTTGACCATTCATGAATTCAACCTTGAAACCAGTGTTTATTAGCTATGCTACACTTAGAAGATTATGTTTTAGTCCTTCAACCCAATAAGCATTATCACATATGAGTTCTTTGGTTAATGAGATTCTTCCTTTTCCTTTTATACAACAAGGTTCATTGTTTCCAAATCTTACATTACCACTATCACAGTCTTCTAGATATTCAAATTTTGTCTTGTCACCAGTCATGTGGTGTGAACATCCGTTGTCTATTATCCATATATCATCTTTGCTTATATGTGAAATAAGTGCCATCTTATCTTCATCATCATCAGATTCATCTTTTATAGCAATAAAGACAATTTCTTCTTCACTCTCATCAGAATCTTTAGCCATAAAACATGATTTCTTACCTTTATCCTTGAATGATTTGAAATTATTTTTGCCATAGTACTTGTGACTTCTCTTCTCTTCCTTGACTTGCTTGTTTGGGCACCTAGCTGCAATATGTCCAATTTCTTCACATGAAAAATAGATTAAAGGAGTTTTACCTTTATATTTACCTTTCCCTCTAGAGTACTTCTTTGCAAGTAATGCTTCTACAATTTCAAGATCACTATCAGAACTTTCTTCTGATACTTCTTCACTTTCTGACTGAACTTCTTTAATTTTCTTGTTCTTCTTTAGTGAAACCTTGGCCTCAAATGCTAATTCAATATTTTTGGAACTAGGAACATAGTTGTCATAGTTGTCTAATTCAAAGGCTGTCTATCTTCCAACTAAAGCATCCAAAGTTATATTGTGGTTTGTTTCACATCTTCTTTCTTGAATAGCTGATACTCTTATTGCATAGATAGGGAGTAATGTTCTGAGTACCTTGCTTATAACAGTTTCATATGAGATTGTTCCTCCAGAAGCTCTAATTGCACTTACACTTGCTTTGATTCTTTCAACATATTTTGCAATGTTTTCATCTTCCTTCATATTCATCTTGTCAAACTGTCCTCTTAGGCTTTCTGCTTTGGCTCTTTTCACATTTGCATCACCACCATATATTTTCTTCAGTTCCATCCACATTTCATATGCAGTAGTGCATTCTTTAATATCATCAAATTCTTCATAGCTGAGAGCAGATGCAATGTCTATCATCATGGTGTTGTGAGTCTTTTTATCTGCAATGTCTTCAACAGTTAATGCGCCATTAGTAATTGTGTATTCTTCATCAATGTATTTGCATCCTGAATCACCAATGGAAGCCAGATGAAGTCGCATGAGACCTTGCCATGCTAAAAAGTTATCTCTGTTGAGCTTTGGAATTTCCCTCTTGTAAGACATCGTAATCTTTAGCTTAGGTCCTTGAAACCCTTCCTGCAAGCACCAAAAGCTCTGATACCAATTGATGGAATATGGATGAAGTGACTGAGAGGGGGGGGGGTGAATCAGTCAACCATAAAACACTTCACAATTAATTCTTTCCAGATCCCTTAGGATATCTTAAAAATGTTATCTGATTTAGCACTCGGTAAATAGATTGTAGTAACTTTGAAGATGCAGAAAGTATTAGTAAAATTATCTTTTAGATATTCATCAGCACTGGTGTATGATTAAGATAGAAATTAAGAACACAAGAGACACAAGATTTTAACGTGGAAACCCAATATGGGAAAAACCACCAATGTATCTAGATACTGATTTTCACTTTTCTGAAGTGATGCCCGGTTAGAAGCCAACCCGGTAAAAGGTTACAAAACACACTGTTAGGTGTGACCTTGTTAGAGGATTTAAACACCCTACTAGGAGTGGCCTGGTAAGAGGTCTTGAAAACAATTCAATGGAATTGTCACCTTTTTAGAGGATTTACAATATGGTTGTTAAACCAACTCGGTTAAGAGATTTAGAATTCACTGTTACAATGATAAGAAGGTAACAATGAAAAATGACCTGTATAATAATGCAACTACCTTGCTGATTACAAATCTCTGTTCTGCATATGTGTGATCCTTCCTAATCGAATAAATCTCTGCTGCACCTTAAGGATATCTGAACATCCTTCACAAATTCGCACACACCTTTCCTGTCTTTCTTCTGTAAATCTTCTGCTGTATTTCTTGTTTATTTTTCACATTTGACCTTTTATTTATATGATTTTAGATTTTTCAAATCGACATTATTTAGTATAACAGTCAGCTGAATTAAGAAAACTCTTTTTGCAAAAATCCTTCAAGGGCCGACAGTGCTCGGTGACCATAACTTTCTATAATCTTTCGGAGACCGAGGGAAGTCGGTAAACATCGACAATCCTTCGATAACCAACTGAACTCGGTAAACACTGAATTTCCTTTGATAACCAATTGAACTCGGTAAACACTGAATTTCCTTTGATAACTAACTGAACTCGGTAAACACTGAATTTCTTTGATAACCGAGTGGACTCGGTAAACACTGAATTTCCTTTGATAACCGACTGAACTCGGTAAACACTTAATTTCTTTGAAAACCGACTGGACTCGGTAAGCACTAATATTCCTGTCTGGCAGACTGAATGAGCTCGGTAGGAACTGATTGCTGCGGACTATGACATTGTGTGACATCAAAGACAATACATAATTTGAGTAGCAATTTCCTTCAGACAATTGTTTCCAACAATGGAGCATCAAGTGTGGGCCAAGTTGTTAAGTATTGAGCCATTGTCTTTGTAGGCTAGTAAGTGCTTGAAGTGTTGTCACTGTGATCTACTCATGTAAATGTTCTCAAACATCAAACATCATGATAGCATTCATAGGATTTTCTTGCTTTGATATCATAATTGCTTGTCTTGGCAAGGTTGCTTTTGCCCTTGTGCAAGTGTTTTATGACATGTTCGATCACCTACTATTTGCAAACTTGTCTGATTACTGCTAGTACTGTGCTTGAAATAAAAAAACCAACCATCAGATTGAAACGTTAACCAAATTACTCTCAAAAACTAAAGTTTAAGCATTCACTGGTCAAGAGTCGTACGATCCTAAAACTTCATCACACACTGTATTGAGATTTATCATGTGATAGTTCATTGCTGCAAAACTATCACACTGCTTGCCTAGATTTTATCACACGGGCTGCCTAGAAACTGTCACACTGCTTCTTGCGAAATATCATTTTGAAAGATTCTATCATTTTGTTAGCCTGGAAACTATCGCATAGGGTAAATTTGTTGTCTATCTGATTTATGCCATTTTTCAGCCTTTCTTTTGTCGACCAGATTTTAGTAGGTGACTTACTCTATCATTGGAAGCCTATTTGTACCTCACATTCTTGTATTTAGACTCCTTGAATTAGTATTCTTTGATTTTACAAAGTAATCTTGCTTGGAATTGATAATTTAGAAGTCATCCTTGTTGAAAAACAAAACCTTTAAACTCTTTGGTAACACACTTGGAGAGTTTCAGTAGTCTCTTGTCCAAATTCACTTCCATATAAAATCAATTTCAATTTTAATTATATATTTGGTTAAATCCATCCTCCTGGTACATTTGTGTTAGGATACTCATTCTTTTATTATACACCTCTGTGGCAGTGTTGGTTTACACCTTTTGCCTTTTGCAACTTTCTATCTCACCATCTCTTTTTGGATAATTGAACACTCTTACTATCCTAGTTTGGTATTGACGTTTTGTAGGGTCATCTTATCACCAAGGGTCTCTTTCTTTCATGTTGGTTATGAAAAGGTACCAAGTTAGTCAAGGAAAATGACCTCAAGTTGTCTCTGATCAATTACCCTTAGTCCAAACTCATCAAAAGTGAAACGGAAAGGAACCCATCTTTGATCAATCACCTAGGAGTGAGTCCGAAGCTTGGTTTGACCCAAAGAAAAATCCTAGTGAGTTGATTAACTCTTTAGCACATTCTCAATCAAATATGGACATGAGTTACACCATGAATAGAAAGAAGAGAGAAGTGATGGATCAAAATATTGATGACATTTTCCAAAGACATAGGGATAACATGCTATTTGGTGATGACAATCAACCCGAATCGCCCCCTATCAACTCAAGATATTTAGACGCCCATCAAAGAGATGAAAGACATTATGGGTGAGCTCACCAGGATGCACGGTCACAACATGAAGACCAAAACAATGATTCTGGTGATGCTCATGTGAATGCAGCATTTACTAACGACTTGTTAAAACATTCAAGGTCCAACTCTCCACTTAAAACAACCTCAAGGTATGTGAATGAAAGGCTTAAAAGGATTGAGCATGAAAAGAAAGCCTTTTTGGATGAACAAGCCACTAAAGAAGAAAGGTTTAGACTCCTAGAGGTGGAGCAACAAGCCTTGTTAGAATTGAAAGAAAAAGCATTTCAAGAAGAACAAGATAGGATTTTAGCCCAACAACTCAATGACCAATTCAACAATAGGGGTACCAACAGTGGAAACAACTCTCCACCATCTACTCCCTCAAGAACCCCAAGAAGCAGAAGGTGGTCAAGGACCCCTTCAAGATCTGCTAGTCCTAGAGGAAGGAGGATTTGACAACATAGGAGACAAACACCTTCTAGGAACTCGAAACAACCCTCCCAACGAGCTCATCATGGCTCTCAACATGGAGGAAGTAGTACAAGTTTTGATGATCAAGATTTCATGAGGATGCAACAAGAGCCACTATTCCAACAATATGTGGAGAAGTATCTTGATCAAAACAAGGATAGTTTCCTAGAGAGCTTGATTAACAAGGGTGCCAGAGTCCCTTACAACTTTGATGTGGATAGAAGAATCAAGAAACAAGGACCCTCTCAAGAAGAGGAGATCAAACAACTCAACTGTATGATGCAAAAGGTGTTGGCCCCTATAAGTTCCTTTTCACTTGACTCTATTTGTCCCAATCCTTTCGATAGAAGTGTCATTATGAAGGATTTTCCTAGAAAATTTGAAATCCCCCAGTATGACAAGTATGATAGCAATGGTGACCCACATGATCATGTGCATCAGTTCTACATCATGAGTTGTGAGTTTCACCAAGATGACTCCTATCTTATGAGATTATTTCCAAGGAGTCTCAAGGGCCAAGCCATGGAGTGGTTTACCAACATAACCCCTCCTGTCAAAACTTTCGAAGAACTTGTCCATAGATTTATTCAACATTTTGCATACAACTTGTCAAGATCAGTCACTATGTTAGACTTGTGCAATTTGAAACAAAACCAAGGGTAATCCTTTGTTACCTTCTTACAAAGGTGGACATGATTGTGCTCTTTCTATTCTAGGACTATTCCTAAGAATGAAAGGATTGATATCATTGTTACCAATTTAGTGCCTAAAATGTGATATGAGGTTCAGAAGATGGTCTTTGATTCCTTCGACACTATGGTCAAAACTACATGTCGAATTGAGGATGTCTTGAAAGAGAAAGTCATTTTGATGAAACATAGCAATAACAACAATGGTCAAAATACTAACAATGCTAATAAGGACAAAGGCAAGCACTCACACTAGAACAAAAAAAAGAAAGTAGTCAACGACGGAGTTGTGGACTCTTCCCAACCCAAGGATCAAGGAGTCCTTTATTTGTCTAGTGTAGTTCAAGCTATGAAGCTCAACACATCCTCCAACCAACAAGAGCATGAACCAAAGTATCAAGAAAATCCTAAGATGGAGAGGTGACAATTTTCTAAATTGGGTGACTCATATGAGGATGTTTTGAAGACACTTATTTAGAATAACCTTGCACAACCACAAGATCCAGCAAATTTCTACATACTTGATGTTAAGCCACACTGGTGGAATGAAAAAGCTTTCTGAAAATTCCACAATGGCATTAGACATGACATTGAACATTGCTGGAAACTTAAACACCTTATTCAGGATCTTATTGAGAGTGGAAAACTTCAAATTGATGGGTTGAATACCAATACAGACCATAACGCATTCAAGGAGCCTTTTCCCAAATATGAAAAGGGGGAAACCTCTGAACCCAAGAATGGCAAGGCCGAAATCAACTATACCTACACAGGTGCCAAAAATGTGGTCAATATGCTTGAGGTTGTCGAGGAAACTGTCAACATGGTGAGAGACAAAGATCCTTATGGTTATGATGTGGGCTCTCCTCCTATATTTGATGAAGAGCCTATGGTGTTGCTTAGGGGTCCTCATTCTCAAAGGTCATCCCAACTTCTCAATGCTATCACCAGAAGCCAAAGCCAAGGTCTTGTGGTTATTAGAGGTCCTGGTTCCAACTAGTCCAACAAACCCAAGAAAATGGCATCTAAGAATGTCACTACCAAATCAGCAGTCAACCCTGAAATGAGCTATGATCTTGTTGACCAGTTACAAAGAACACCGGCTCAAATCTCAATCTTTGAACTCTTCGAATTATCTCCAAGACATAATCGTATCCTTGAGGATGCTTTGCATCCATCAAATGTTTCTAACAACATAGATGTTGACCAATTCCAGAACATGGTTAACCACCTTGCCAGCCCTCATTACCTAACATTCTTAGAAGAGGATGACAAAGCTTTGAGCCATCCGCATAATCTTTCCCTTCATATCAAATTCATGATTCACAAGACTAGTGTCATGCATGTGTTGATTGATGGGGGTGCCGGGCTCAACATTTTTTCCTTGAGTCTATTGAAGATACTAGGTTATTTTGAGCAAGTTATTGATACTCGGAAGAAAATTACCATTAAAGCCTATGATGAGGTAGAGAGAAGTTCTAGAGGGTTGGTCATCCTTCCTGTTAGGATTGGACCTATTGAAAAGGACATTTTGTTCCAAATTGTTGATGCTGGTCCGTTACCATATAATATCCTACTTGGTAGACCATGGATCCATGACATGCAAGCAGTGTCATCCACCTACCACCAATGTGTTAAGTTTCCCTATAATGGAGTAGAAGTCTGTATACTTAGGGATAGCACATTATCTGTAAATACAATTTTAGTAGGGACTCATGTTTCACTCAATAGGGAAGTAGAGGATTTTGATGCAACCCTAGCACAATGCAAGAATAAGTTCAAGTCTATAGACCTTGGTATGGGGGGGTATCAAATTAACTCCTTTACAAAACTACTAGTCTCACCTAGGTCTAATGGAAAACCTTCACAAGAGATGTGTCCTTCATCTTCAGCATGACTCTATTTTTGTACATTTGTAGAGTCCTCAGTGCCCATCTAGGATGAAAAAGAAGAGGTGGTTGTCAAGGATTGGATCTATAGAGAAGACAAATAAATGCATAATGAGAATTTCTCTACCTCTCCTAAGACATATGGAAGAGGGTATATGCTTGTAAAAAGTATGGGCTATCCAGGTCCTAGTCCTCTCAGTCATAGATTAGATGCTAGAGCTAAACCACTCGATCATGCTCTTTTTGGAAGCAGGTCTAAAAAATGGTTGGCCTAGGTTTTGAAAGTCATGACAAGAAAATTGCTCCTATCCTTGCTGTGATAGATAGTGATGATGAATCAAACTACATACCCAATTTGACAAATCAGCAGGATATGTGTGAAGATTGGGTCCCTACCACTAATCTCCTTTAGGGAGATTCAGATATTCCAATTGGCCATCCAATAGTTTCAAGCCTAGAACAAGAAGAATCCATTGTTGAAGATCATGTTGAAGATCCTATTCAGTACATAAATGGCATTCAAGAAGGTGTTACCCTTGGTGACATTAGAGCTTCTACATCTAGACGTCATAAATATGCTTGGTGTAAACATCCCAGCTAGGATTTAGATATGGACTCACATCAGTATGAATGGGAATCTCTCTCTGATTCTTCTACAGTTGACATGGACATTGATGTTGTCCATACATATGGTTCTGAACCCAACTAGCTAACAAGTCTAGTGTAGGATTAGTGGATTCGAATCCGCAAGTGGCTTTAGTGAATGATGCTTCACTTAGTAGGATAAATCCTAATTTGGGTACCTTAGAGGGATACTTGATAGACCCTAACTCTACGATCACCAGAGATGATACCATTCATATCCACAATATTGAACCCATTATTGACCTACCCCTTGCCAATCCTCACCTAATTGATTGGTCTCACCACTATCAAGAGCCTTAGCTTTTAACTTTCCAGAATGACTATGAGATTGCATGTTACCTAAACACCCTTGAGCCCCTAGTCTCTTCCACCAGTGAACCAACTACAAGCATGACAAAACCAGATATCAAGTACCTTAGTCACAAAATGAAAAGAAAAGAAAAAAAAGAATAAGAGTTTTGATGGCGAAAACCACTGTGTGGCGGTGTTAGAACCTAAAAAAGTAAAAATAAAGGATGTATCCAAGGGTGAAAACCTCTTCGAGGCACCCAAGGATGAGGTACTTGATAATCTCCCAAGTTACTTTCAAGATAGATCTTCAGGGCTTGGCAAGCCTACACAAGTAGTTAATTTGGGTACACAAGAGACTCCACAAATAGTGCATTTGGCTCAGTCTCTATCAACATAGGAAAAAGAAGCATATACCGAGTTCCTACAAAGAAAGAAGATTAATTTTTCTTGGACTTACTCAGACATGTCAGGGTTGGACACCAATCTCATTATGCATCACTTGTCCATAGTTCTAGGCATCAAACCAGTAAAACAAAAATTGAGGAAAATGCATTCTCGCATAGCTCTTCTTGTCAAAGCTAAACTAGAAAAAATCCTCAGTGCAGGATTTATAAGAGCCATTGATTATGCTGAATGGATATCCAATATTGTACTAGTTTCAAAACATGACAAGTTCGTTCACGTCCACACAGATTTTAGAGATCTTAATAAAGCATGCCCAAAAGATAATTTTCCACACCCAAACATAGACATGATAGTGGACATGACTGTGGGTTATGAGATCTATTCCTTGATGGATGGTTTTTCTAGATATAATCAAATCAAAATAGCTCTTGAAGACTAGGAAAATACTACATTCACTTGCGCATGGGGAACTTATTGCTAGAATGTCATGCCATTTGGATTAAAAAATGCAGGAGCTACTTATCAAAGAGCTATGACAACTATCTTCCATGACATGATGCATACGAATATGGAAGATTATGTGGATGACACCTTGGAAAAATCTAAAAAAAGGGATACACACTTAGATGATTTGGAAGTCATTCTAGATGACATGGAACAATTTCAATTAAGATTAAATCCAAAAATGTGTGCATTTGGAGTCACCTCTGGAAAACTTCTAGGGTTTATCATTTCAGCCAAAGGAATAGAGGTGGACCCAGAGAAAGTTCAAGCAATATTGGATATGCCACCTCCCAAAAACATTAGCCAAATGAGGAGTCCTCAGGGATGTCTCCAATCTATATTGAGGTTCATTACACAACTAGCTGATAGAGCTCAACCCTTTAATAAAACTTTGCATAATGGGGTTAAATGTGTCTGGAATGAAGATTGCAAGAAAAGCATGGACCAAATAAGGCAATACTTGGCTAATCCTCCAATCTTAATGCCTCCTATACTAGGAAAACCACTCATATTGTACATTTCAGTAGTAGAATCTTCCTTGGGGGCATTATTGGCTCAGCTTGATGATACTAGAAAAGAAAGAGCTATATACTACATCAATCGTACTCTTGTGTCATATGAGGTCAATTAAACTAGCATTGAAAAATATTTTCTTGCTATGGTGTTTGCTTCCCAAAAGTTGTGACATTACATGCTTGCTAAGTGGATGATGATCTTATTAGAATTTGACATAGAGTATGTTGAGTGTAAAGCTATAAAAGGACAAGCCATTACAGATCAATTGGCTGATTTCCTAATCGAAGACAACATGCCTATTCAAGTTGAATTTCCAGATGAGCACATAATGTACATGACTGCAAGAATATGGAGGATGTTCTCTGATGGCTCTTTCATGCAAAATGGTTCAGGAGCAGGAGTGCTATTTGTTTCTCCTCATGGGTGCATGATCCCTAAGTCCTACAAAATATTGTTCCCATGTACAGATAACATTGTTGAATATGAGGCCTTAACAAATGGACTAAAAATGGCAATAGAAAGGAGAATCCCATAGCTACATATCTATGGGGATTCACAATTAATAATCAACCAAGTTAGTGAAGAATACCAAACAAAGAATGAAAAACTGGTACCCTATGTTAGGGATTTTTCTTGTAGGATCAAACTGACTTTGAATTTAGGCTTCTTGAGGCTAATTCAAACAAGAGAAAGACCTAATTACTAAGGATTGGATAAGATCCTCCTTCTTTTTTGAGCTCCACATACTCAGGCAGGTATTACCTTTTAATGATAACTAATTACACAGTGTTTATATGAGTGGACACTGATCTGCTTTTAATTCTTCTTGGTGTATCAATCTATAGAATACTCTGCATATGACCATGATCAATTTGATGCAGATTTTAACCAGGCAAAACATGATTGTAAATAAAGCACAGATTAGTGATTTAAGGATTCTCATCCTTCTTCCTTTTAAGGAGGGACAACCTAAATTATTCTCTCTTCAAGGAATCAGAAACTATGAACTATCTGTCTTTAGGGACAGTTCTATCTATTTTGTACAATAAACATAAAATGAAAAATGAGTTGGTAAATGATGTGAAAGTTTCAATTTTTTCTCTAAAGATCTTATGAAAGATAAAACCATAAGAAACAAACACCAAACCAGTTCCTTATCTGATGGGAAAAGAAATCTAAATGCAAATCAACCAGATAATTTTAAAAGAAATACAATAGTATGCTTTGCATACCAGCTACAAATCCAAATAGATTGCCTTACAAACTATTCTATTAACCAAACACTTTTATCATCAACAATCCATATGGATATATCTACTCTTCAAGATGAACTATGAGAACTTTTAATTCTTTCCTTGAAAGAAAATCATAAACCAATCAAGCAAGTTGCTTTACAACTAGTATATTTTAAATGCCTAACATGTAAAACATACAAGAGTACAATATAAAGGTAGAGAGAGAACAACTGTATATGGTAGAATTTGCAGTGTATTTGTATTAAAACCAACTTGCCAATTACATTCACAATTCTGTTACTTAGAAGGCCAAACACAAAACTTGGAAGTCTGCTTCAAAGCAATTCTGTTCAAATTTTCTATATCTTTCCGACAGACGTCAAAAAATGAGTCTTTTTCTCTATATATATCTCAACCACCTTGGAATTCCCTTATGAATGGGAATGCAGCAAGCTTCAAATGGTTAAAAAACCTAACCCTAAAAGAATAAGAGACAAAATTAAAAATAAAATACAACCAGCCCTTAGGCGGTGGAAAGACATAACTTCCTCAGACTATTGTACATCCTCGGCCGCTTGAAAACTGACACCTTCAACTAAAAGCATTTATGATAACTCCTTGAGTTTTTATGAGATATGGTGACCACCATTTCAGGCTAACCTACAACATTCTTAAATGATAGCTTATCATCTGTGTATTCTAAGATCAAGTGTCAGGTGTGTCAGATGTGCTTCTCATTCTTCATCCAAAATGTCTAAGTCAACTATGACAGATCTAACTTTTTTGGGCTTTGTCAGTTCATCCCATGTAGTTACTTCTTCATTTGACGGCCAATTAAAATCTTGGACAAGTTGTAATTGTGCTTTTTGTCTCTTCCACCTGGCATTCATAATTGCTTTGACATCTGTTACAAATTTGGTGAGATCTACCTCTGCCTTAATAGCTTCATCTAGGGTTTTCTTGAAGCTTTCTAAATCAACATTATTATCTTCACCTAAAAATGCCTCTTTCCTAGGAAACAAAAGATCACCATTCAATCTCCACTGATCAAGGCTCTTTATGACTCTATCTGTACTCAAAATTGAGGGGATGAATTTGTTGGAACAGGAGCTGAGCATGGCTATCTTAGCCTCTGTTGGGAGTTCCCTTTGATCTTCAACCTGTAGATTTATACTTTGATGGATAAATTTTAATATAACTTTGACTCTATCACCACTCCAAAGTCTACAAGGAAGAGAGCCAATTAACAAGGATCAACAATGAGAACCTCCTACACTTTGAGCCTAAATTCTTAGGCGGGTGTACCCATGACTCACTTCTCCAAAGGAGTCTCAAAACAATATACAACTATACCCCTTACTAATTGATTAAGGATTTTATCATTTATATGTGTGTGTGATTGATGATGATGGATTGCATCCAAAGAAAAGATCAGTGCCTTATCCTAGGGAAAAGACTCACTTAATAACATATATCAGCCTAAAACCTTAACTCAAATACACATGAACTTAGAGTAAGTGCTTTACCTATTACTCCCCTCACTCCCAAATATAATCATCAAATTCCAATCTAACAATGAACTCATTGAAATTACCCTAAAGGCTTTAATCCTAACTTTGTTAGGAAATCCAAGATGATCTCACAATACTCTTTGTTTACCGTATGCTAATCCACTTTGTGACCTTAACATATATGAATCCACAATCAGAAAAAGAAGACAATCAGAGATTTGAGACAAGAATTCAAGTGTATTCTCATTAATTTTCAGAATCAATACATTACCAAGACAAAAAAATGCAAAGAGAAATAGAACCCTGAATCCAAGCTCTCATTTCTTAGTATAATACCATCAACAACAACCAGGCACCAAAACAAAAGTTTTGGAACCTGCACGAAGTCAAAAATCCTGCAATATGTACCCCCAAGTCATCTTGGAAACCCAAAACAGGTTGCAACAAGCTACGGATAATGAGGGTTAGGGTTTCAACCACCCAACCAACTAGGAATGGTCACAAATTTATCACAGGGGAAGAATCCCAGGCAACCAAGAGAAAGAAAATCTCAGAGTGATCCTCAATCATGATAAATTCTCTGAGAAAGTACTGAGAACCACAAAAACACCCAAAATGTCAACCTGTTCTACCACCTACAACATGCCTCAAGCACAAAAAACATAGTACAGACCCCTGCAAATGATCATGGCACACCCTGGACCACACTGCAATGGCAAACAAATCATCTCTTACTAGCTCCAATCGCTTCTGCATTGAATTTTAGTCCTTCTGGTCGCAGGAGACCCTTTACAAATTTGAATTTGAAATCAAACGATCAAATCCATGGTGCACTTATAACATATCAACAGTCAATATTTGAATTTAGGTCAACTTTATATCATGACTGTTAGATCTCTCCCTTTCACGGGTCCTTTTTTCTTAACTCTATAGGAATCCTGGTTTACATTTAGTGACCATGTGACAAAAGCTTTCTTATTCATAGAATAAAATCTTAACCCATCGTCTAACTCAGTTACTTAGCGGTTAAAGGGAAACAACTAACCTCGATACATCTAGTGAACTAGCGATTGAAGGTTTTCGTGAGTTCATGAAACACTTTATAATATCGCTAGAAAGTTTAGCGATTACGTGAACTCTTGTTTGCTGAACCACTAAAACATTTAGAGTACCGCCACCTTTCCACGCGAATAAGCGAAACCCTTGTAATATATTGGAACCACCAAACACTTTATTAGGATCACCAAAAGACTTTTGATAACCCCGAGCCCGCCTGAACATCTGCCACATGTCACAACATCACTCACTACAATCGCTCGGTCACCCCTGACATAGGACCCACTGACACATCCAAGTAAGATGCAAGATAAATGGATGGAGCTTGATCTCAAGGGGTAGGAATATTCCTTAAGATCATGTGTTGACCATTGATTGAAAAACCTTCACTGTAGGCCCCACTAACAAGATCCTTCTCAGCAACACATCGACCAATGAGAGAATGCCAACTATGCCAACATGGCAATGGACCCGTGTTACTTTATCACTTCTGAGGAAAGTACGATCGACAGCCAGTGTAAGATCTCAAGCCTCTGACAAAACCCATGAGAACTTACACTCGTCGTCGATCTTTTGTAGATGTCAGGACCCTCTAATGCATCCAAAAACTAGGTCCCACTGACAACCTAACGTTAGATCCCAAATTTACAGCTATCACATGATCACAAAGGGGAAGCATATTCCTTGTGATCATGCGACAACCACCAGATCATCAAGTGACTGACAACATGACCCCACCTTGCTGCATAGGCCATTTCAATGAATCACGAGCTACCACATTGCGAAAACCGGCAGGTGGACATGCAACTTTTCATTTATTCTGACACAACCCTACCTCTTTATTACTTCTTTCAGCCAATGAGGAGCTTCCATTTGTGCATACATGTCAATGGACCCACCTTCTTGAGAAGCTCTACCATAAAGGAGAATCAACGATCATCGTAAGATCGCATAACTCTGACAAATCCCTTGTGCTTTAACAAAAACCATTGGATCAAGATGGTGTCATAAGGCCGGGCCCAGGAAATATTAAGGGGTATGACTTAGGAAATATTAAAGCATGGCCGATCCTACAAACTTAGGAAAAATTAATCTAGGAAACTTAGGCAAATTGGTGAATACTAAAAAGGGCCCAAAAACATTATTTGCAAGATCGTATAACAATAAAAAGATTCACATGATCACATGACAAAGGGGGGAACAATTAAGCACATGTGAATTAGGACCCTTAAGTGACCCAAAAGTTAACTTGAAATTAGAACAAGGCCAGGGTAATACAAAGGCTTTTCAAACCAATGACTACTTTTTCAAAAATTGAACTAAGGGTTTAAGGCAGAGACCTAAAAATAAACGCAGAGACTAGGAGAAAAGGGCCAAAGCCATGAGATTTTTTCTGAGTGATAACAGCCTAAATCGGATTTGTCTTTCCCTTGAAAAGTGGTAATATGGCTTTAATTTTATCAATCTCCTCACCGACTCTTACAATTGTCTCCGGTATGTCACTCCCCAAAGATTGAGCAAAAATCAATCTTTCAAAAAGTGGTTCTCTAACAGACCACACTGTATGAAATCCACTCAAAATTTACACATAATTATTGACCTCCTTTTGCAATTTAGACAATTTTCCATAAGCATTAAAGAATAGATCAAACTTTATCCTTAATTGTATTCATTTTGTGCTGCAAAATACTCAATAGGGTCTATAATATAGCCTCATTCTTTTCATCATTTATCTTCTTTAACTCTGTAGCTACCTCCTCCTCTGTCATTCCTTGTGCCTCAATCAATGCAGGCTGCTCAGGAGGTGCAGGAGCTATTACAGGAGTATTGATAATTTGTAATTGCAGCTCCTCTACATGCTTTTCTAATGTTGTTACCTTTATAATCTGTAAATGCCTATCCTTTACAAGGGCATTGTAATCACTTAAAAGAACACCATACCTATTATACAACTGCTTTGTCTTATCTTCATTCAATTTGGAAAATTGGGTCAAAACCTGAGATATCTCAAGGTCCCCTATATTGTGGATAGACCACACAATCTTATCACCTTCCAATTGCGCTTTTACATTCAAAATTTATGGCTTCTTGTCTTTAGGGTAAAGACTCCACATGGATAATGCCTGATTCTTTGGGCTATACCCAAATCCCTTGATTATATCCCCTACTTGGGTCTCTGAAGATAGAGTGACATCCTCCTATCTCTTTATTTGATCTATTATAAAATCAGAATACAAACTCCATCTAGGCACAAGTAGCATGTTTCTCTGTCTAACTAATTTACTGGCCTCATCAAGAGTAAAGCTTTCACCCTCTGAGTCATATTCTTTTAATTGTTGTACTACATCATCTGGAAATTGACCCTCTTTAGTTATTTGCACATTAGATGCAACTTGTTGTTGCTTGTGACAGATCAAAAAGCTTCTGAATTCATCTGAATTGACAAAATTGTCATCATTCAGGAATGCATCCTGCTCAATTATTCTTTCATCTTGGCCTAAAGCCAGAGGCAACTCTACATCTTTAGTCTCATACCTCTATTGTCTTTTGGCCTCTCTAACTGCCTTCCTTATTTCATGATGATGAAAGATAGTTCCTATGTAGAGGGCACTTACTCTATCTTTCTTATTCTTCTTTGATGGCTCTGTAGCTATTAACCTTATCTTCTTCTGTAGGGGCTCAGTGGTGTCATCAGAGCTAGGTAACTTAGTGAGGTCAATGGCCTCATTTACCTCTTCAATCCCTACAACCATTGGTTGCTCCATAGGGGGTGGGCTATATATTGGGTAGCCACCATCACTATCTTATTCACATTCAGAATCAGAGTAGGCTTTTTTACCCTTATTAGTATCATCAATTTGATCCCTCATGGATTCTACTAATGTGTCAAATTGAACCATCACTTTCTCAAGTCTCTGGAAGTAAGGCAAAGTGGGAAAGAAACCCCCAAATACCAACCCTTTTCCTTTTAACTCCCTTTCAATTTTAAATAATCGATCCAATTGTTGTACTCTTTTCTCTACTTCATCATCTTCAATGATGTTTCTGATCACATCTTCCTCTGGATATTCCTCATGTTGCTTATTAAAAGGAATGGTAGGCATGTAATATCTCATAGCAGAAACCATAAAACCTTCCATATCCACATATCTGTATGGTGCTACAAACATCCTGTATTTCTCTAACCAATCATTTAACTTACTGAAAGCTCCCTTCCCAATTGTAAGATAGTGCACTTTGAAGTGCCAAGGTGTGAAAGACCCTCTCCTGTGGGGAGCCAAATGTTCTTTATGTGTCAGCATGATTTTCTAGATAAACTCTAAAAATGCAATTCTTGGTGGGACAAAATATGGAAGCAAATGGGGAGGCTGAGGGCATCCATAAACCCTAATCATTGTATAACCCTTATCATAATAAATCTCTCCTCAATTGTCATTATGGAAACATTATGGAAATTTGGCTGAGTTTATTATATAGATGTTGTCATTATGGAAACATATGATCCACATGAAGATCACACAAGTCAGAGAGCAAGTGTGACAGAGCGCATTGCAAATTTGTTTAAGTGTGAGACAATGTTTTACCAGTGAACCTGGATATAGTTTTTGTTTGCGACATTGACTGGAGTAAGTTCAGTGCTTTCACACTTGAACATAGACTCTACAATGACTATTGATCACCCATCTCAGAGTACAAGTTAGTACGGCATGTACAGAAGAAGTTATGACAGTTTTACCAAAGACAGTGTGAAGCCGACAGGACAGAATATGAAGACAGAACTAGTAATGAGTTAAGGGATTATTTTGTTTATCAAAATAATGACTTAACAATATAAAGGGATGACATCCTAGATGTTAACTCTTGGATAAAGCTATTTGGTATAAATGTAAATGTAATTACAATTGTAATTAGAAAGATGTAATTGAAACAAGTAGCAAGTAATTGTAGTAGTATGATGCGAAGTATATGAAGCATATGTAATAGCGATAGTGAAAGAGAAGTGAAGTGATATTGATGCAAGTAGTATAAGGTTATGTACCTTAACCTATTTTTTAATAAGTGTATATTGTACATTACTTGTTTGGGTAGTGGGCTCATTTGGTAATCACATTTTGTACTACAACTCCTAACAGGGTTGAGGCTTCTAACAAGGCCTATAGTCCCTTAACCAGGACTGATACACTATATGTTTGTAATAGAATCCTATTAGGGTCAACATCCTTAACATGATACTCTTGATTAGTGGATCTTTGTGTGTACCATCCCCACTGAGGTTTTCCCTTGGCCAGGGTTTCCTCAAGAACAAATAATGTGTTATGAGTTCTTTATTGTTATGCATGTTGTTTAACTTCTTATGTTATGCATGTATAAAGGTAATCTGTTATATCCATAATTGGGAAAAAGATAAAGTTTGTATAATACTGATTCACCCCCCCCCCCCCCACCTCTCAGTATTCCCTATTTCTAACAGAGTATCCCTATTGTGAAATAAGTAGACATGCATGATCCACATACCTTTGCAAATCTTGTAATATCCATGTAACACGATGCTGCAAAATGTTACAATTTTTTTTAAAAAAATTTGTTGTACATTTTTTTTGGGACGTAGCCAATTTTCCCATATGTTACCAAAGATGATAAAGGGGGAGATTGTTATAAATTTGGATGAGTAGGATATCATGATGAAGTCATTATGGAAAAATATATTCATTGTTAAGACAACATGATCTAAGGAGGAAGTTCTAGATGAGAAACTATGAAAATTATCTAAGTATAGCAATGTTTATCTATCTACATAGATAATGTTTTGATCAGAGAAGTTCATAGAAGTACTTTCACTGCACATGGACTTGAACACAGATTATAAAAGGTATATTGAAGATACATCTAAGAGCACAAGACTATACGACATGTACCAAAAGATATATCAATATTTTTCAGAGATAATGTTGAGCCAACCAGAATAGAGAAACGATTAGTAATTGATTATTTTGAGTTAATGGATTATTTTGTTTATCAAAATAATGACTTGACTAATTAGGGGTGACATCCTAGATGTTAAACCTAAGGCAACAATAGTTAATAATATGTTTTCATAACATGGAAGCTAACTAATAAGATATAATTGAGATAACTAGTATAAAGAGGAATATTATATTATACAAAGTTGTAAGTAAGTTGTAATAAGTATTATCTAAAGTTGTAAATAAATTTTGTATTGAGGTATTATGCAAAAATTGATATATGATCAGATTAGTGCAATTTGATAGGAAGTTTTCTGAAGAGCCTACAAGTTAGATCAATATATTGAAGATATTCAGCAGCAGTAAAAGGTTTTTGTATTCTATCTTTTGTATTGAATATTATCATTGTATATTTCATGTTTGGATAGTGAGCTCATCTTGCATACATTCATATTTGGTAATAGAACATCCTAACAAGGTTGAGGCATTTAAAAAGGCCTAAAGTCCTCTAACAAGGACATAGACACTATGCAAATGTAATTGACTCCTAACATGGTCAATATCTTTAACCATATACTTTTGATTAGTAGATCATTTCTGGGTATCATCCCCACCAGGGTTTTCCCTTGGCCATGGTTTCCTTGAGAAAAAACATGGTGTTATGAGTTTCTTTATTTTATGGTTGTTTTTATTATTTAGTTTAGTTTCTTATGCAAGTTACAAGTTAATTTCATATATACATAAGTGGGCAACATTAAAAATTTGTGAAATATTGATTTCCCCCCCCTCAGTATTTCCTATTTCTAATAGTAAGATTGTATTGAGCCAAAGATGCCCCTGCATTAGTTGACATTACATGAGGTTGAATTTAGAGTGGGTTAGGATTTCTTAATCCTCATGCTTAATATTAAGCTAATGTTTAGGGGGTGACTATGCTTGTATTAGAGGGCAAGTGGGAGAATATGGAGGATGCAAGTGGGAGCTGAGAGAATCAGTAGAGAGATAATTAGTTAATCAAGGTTAATTAATTAATTAAGAGAGGTTAGTATGTGTGAATGGGTTGGCTTTTGTTAGAATTCAAGGTTAGGAGTTTGGAGGTTTGGTTAAATGAGGGTTAAAGTTAGGAGCCATGTACTCAAATTGAGTTAAATGTATTATTTAATTCCAAGTGGGAGGAGAAGGATTTATGAATTAATTTAAATAGATAAAGATATTTATTAAAATTAAAAGAGGAAGGGGATTTAATTAATTCAATGATTATGGGTTGCTATTAGATTAATTGGACTATAGCTAATGCATTAAATTAATTTAACTAGAAGGCTAATATTAATCAATTACATAATGCATGATTATTTAATTAAAGTTGTTAACCAAATTTAATTAAAATTGTTAATCAAATTTAGGTGCCTATATTTTTCCTCTCTTTGAGATGGTGTTATGTAGTACCATCATTTCAATGAAAAATAAGACATAGACCTAGAAATAAACTGATTGAATTATAAAAGGTGCCCCCGTCAATCAGAAGAGTAACTAGGAGGAACATTATGGGGGATGACAATGATGATGCCCCCTTGAGAGGACAAGTGGGTTGAAGAGAACACATGTGTACTCTCAAAATGGATGGGAGGATGAATACATGATGATTGAATGATGAGAATATAGAGATTTAAGAAGCTTGAGGTGGCACCTCCAAAATGGTAGATTTCATGTAGTGAGCACTTATTCTGATTTAACAATATCCAAGACTGACCAAGGTTTTATAGAACCAAGGCCTTGTCATAGATGTTGGATGGGACTGACTCAACAAAAATAAAATGATTAAACCAACATCACACAAATCCATGAAGGAATAAGGTGGATACAATGCTAGAAAAAACTGAAAGCAAGTGACATGCCCTAAGTAAACTATGTGACCACGAGTATTGCATGTTGGAAATGAAAAGGACACATCTTAAAACATACACAAACATAAAGAAAAAGATGAATAACTTGCCCCTAGTTTCACCATTCACAATGCATCATGATATAAGGGATCATGGAGATCATGAGGATGTGAAACAATGAAGCTCAAGATAAAAGATAAAAAAGATCCAAAAGTACCGAAGAAATGACAAGTATCTCACAAACCTTTTTCCATAGGGAGGATGATGGATGATGATTAATTAGATTGGTCTAATGTGAGGAAGGATAAATATTGGAAAGATTGATGCCAGATTGTTAAACTAAGACTCCTATGACAAGACAAAAGAAACACACTATAACCTCAAAGGGGCTATGGGATAATTGCTGAAGCACTAGCTATATAGGGACAAAGACCATGATGACACAAGGACTAACTGATATAATAGATGAGACCTAAAGAAACATATGTACAAATGAGACTAGGTGGAGAAACCAACGATGTTGTGTACAAAAAACAAGTTACAATATCTGCAAGGGATTATGGATGATTTTGATGATGTAAAGATATATGATGTCATCCTAGTTGAGATGGAAAGACATTATGGAATGATGGTCAATAAGGTGATGTAGGAATGATATATCATGAAACAACATAAGGATTGGCTAGGATGCACCCCAATGATGATGATTCAATCATGAGAAAGGTTAACACAAAGGTTGGGAATAAGAACAAGAATGTGATAGGATGAGATTATTAGTGTGCAATTTTAGATAGCTAGAGGAGATGAATAGGATTTTCATGTGATTGTAGATGGATAGGAACATTGAGATATGAATGAATGACATTGGATGTATGAGGGTATCCTAGAGCTAGATCATGTGATAGAAAGATGGAGAATTATTGGGAGGATTTGAGGATGGAAGTATTAATAGACATGGATTGATGGATGGAAGGATTTTAGTAAAGGAATGGAGGAAGATAAGGATGTTGGAAACAATTGTCTGAAGAAAATTGCTACTCAAATTATGTATTTTCTTTGATGTCACACAATGTCATATTCCACAACAATCAGTACCTACCAAGCTCAGTCGGTCTGCCTGGTAGTAAAATCAGTGTCTACTAAGTCCACTCAGTTATCAAAGTAAAATCAGTGTCTACCGAGTCCACTCGGTTATCAAATTAAAATCAGTGTCTACCAAGTCCACTTGATTATCAAAGAAAATTCAGTGTTTACCGAGTTCAGTCGGTTATCAAAGAAAAGTTAGCATCTCCCGAGTTCAGTCGGTTATTGAAGAGAAAGGATTATCAGTGTTTACCGAGTTCCCTCAATCTCTGAAAGATTGTAGAAAGTTATGGTCATCGAGCACTGTCGGCCCTTGAAGGATCTTTGCAAATAAAGTTTTCTTATTTCAGCTGACTGTTATACTAAGTAATGTCGATTTGACAAATCCAAAATCATCTAAATAAAAGGTTAAATGTGAAAAATAAACAACAATTACAGCAGAAGATATATAGAAGAAAGACAGGAAAGGTGTGTGCAAATTTGTGAAGGATGATCAGATATCCTTGAGGAGCAGTAGAGATATGTTCGATCAGGAAGGATCACACTTATGCAGAATAGAGATCTATAATCAGCAAGGTAGTTGCATTATTATATAGGTCATTTTCATTGTTACCTTTTTATCATTGTAACAGTGAATTCTAAATCTCTTAACTGAGTTGGTTTAACAACCATATTGTAAATCCTCTAACAAGGTGACAATTCCATTGAATTGTTCTCAAGACCTCTTACCAGGCCACTCCTAGCAGGGTGATTAAATCCTCTAACAAGGTCACACCTAACAGTGTGTTTTGTAACCTTTTACCGGGTTGGCTTCTAACCGGGCATCACTTCAAAAAAGTGAAAATCAATATCTAGATACATTGGTGGTTTTTCCCATATTGGGTTTCCACGTTAAATTATGTGTCTCTTGTGTTCTTAATTGTTATCTTAATCATATACAAGTGCTGATAAATATCTAAAAGATAATTTTACTAATACTTTCTGCATCTACCAAGTTACTGCAATCTACTTACCGAGTGTTAAACAGATAATATTCATTAAGATATCCTAAGGGATCTGGAAATAAATAATTGTGAAGTGTTTTATGGTTGACTGATTCACCCCCCCCCCCTCTCAGTCACTTCATCCATATTCCATCAATTGGTATCAGAGCTTTTGGTGCTTGCAGGAAGGGTTTCAAGGACCTAAGCTAAAGATCAGGATGTCTTACAAGAGATAAATTCCAAAGCTCAACAGAGATAACTTTTCAGCATGGCAAGGTCTCATGAGACTTCATCTGGCTTCCATTGGTGATTCAGGATGCAAATACATTGATGAAGAATACACAGTTCCTACTAGCGCATTAACTATTGAAGACATTGTAGAGAAAAAGAATCATAACACCATGAAGATAGACATTGCATCAGCTCTTAGCTATGAAGAATTTGATGATATTAAAGAATGCACTACTGCATATGAAATGTGGATCACACTGAAGAAAATATATGGTGGTGATGCAAATGTCAAAAGAGCCAAAGCAGAAAGCCTAAGAGGACAGTTTGACAAGATGAATATGAAAGAAGATGAAAACATTGCAAAATATGTTGAAAGGATCAAAGCAAGTGTCAGTGCAATTAGAGCTTCTGGAGGAACAATCTCTGATGAAACTATTATAAGTAAGGTACTCAGAACATTACTCCCTATCTATGCAATAAGAGTATCAGCTATTCAAGAAAGAAGATGTGAAACAAACCATAATATAACTTTGGATGCTTTAGTTGGAAGATTGACAGCCTTTGAATTAGACAACTATGACAACTATGTTCCAGTTTCCAAAAATATTGAGTTAGCATTTGAGGCCAAGGTTTCACTAAAGAAGAACAAGAAAATAAAAGAAGTTCAGTCAGAAAGTGAAGAAGTATCAGAAGAAAGTTCTGATAGTGATCTTGAAATTGTAGAAGCATTACTTGCAAAGAAGTACTCTAAAGGGAAAGGTAAATATAAAGGTAAAACTCCTTTAATCTATTTTTCATGTGAAGAAATTGAACATTTTGCAGCTAGGTGTCCAAACAAGCAAGCCAAGGAAGAGAAGGGAGGTCACAAGTACTATGGCAAAAAGAATTTCAAATCATTCAAGGACAAAGGTAAGAAAACATGTTTTATGGCTAAAGATTCTGATGATAGTGAAGAAGAAATTGTCTTTATTGCTATAAAAGATGAATCTGATGATGATGAAGATAAGATGGCACTTATTTCTCATATAAGAAAATATTATATATGGATAATAGACAGTGGATGTTCACACCACATGACTGGTGACAAGACAAAATTTGAATACCTAGAAGACTGTGATAGTGGCAATGTAAGATTTGGAAACAATGAACCCTATTGTATAAAAGGAAAAGGAAGAATCTCATTAACCAAAGAACTCATATGTGATAATGCTTATTGGGTTGAAGGACTAAAATATAATCTTCTAAGTGTAGCATAGCTAATCAACACTGGTTTCAAGGTTGAATTCATGAATATTCAAGCAAGACTGCTGGATGGAAAAGGAAAACTCATTGGATCAGGCAAACAAATAAAAGGTAACTTATTTTATCTTGATCTCAGCGAATATTCATGTTTTATTGCTCAAATTGAAGAAAGTTGGCTATGGCACAAAAGGTTATGTCATGTGAATTTTGATAACATGATAAAAATAAGCAAATTCAAGAAGGTAAGAGGCATTCCTACTTTGAAGAAACCTGATACTGGTCTATGTAAGAACTGTCAGATTGGCAAAATGAGTAAGACTAGTTTTAAGAGTAAGAACTATCAGTCTAAAGAGATTTTGGAAATTGTGCATACTGATTTATGTGGACCTATTGGAATAGAAAGCTATACTGGAGATAAATTGTTTATTCTTTTCGTTGATGATTATTCTAGAATGATGACTGTTATGTATTTAAGAGAAAAGTTAGAAGCATTTGAAAAATTCAAATGGTACTTGGCAAGAGTGGAAAAGGAAATAGGGAAAAGATTGAAATGCTTAAGATCAGATAGAGGTGGTGAATTCATCTCCCATGAATTTAACAACTTTTGCATTGAAAGAGGAATCAAAAGACAGGCATCAGCTCCTAGAACTCCTGAGCAGAATGGAATTGCAGAAAGAAGAAATAGATCTATTATGGATTGTGCAAGGACTCTAATGATAGAAAAGAACATCGCCATAAAGTACTGGAAGGAAGCTATCAGCACTGTAGTTCATACCTTGAACTGAGTACAATTGAAGAAAGACACATTCAAAACTCCTTATGAATTATGGTATGGCTATAAACCCAATGTAAGTTACATGAAAGTATTTGGTAGCAAGTGTTATATCTTAAAAGAATCTAGAAGAAATAAATTTGATGTGAAAACTGATGAAGGAATATTCCTAGGATATTCTAGCAAAAGCAAGGCATACAAATGTCTGAACTTGTCTACTCACAAAGTCATAGAAAGTATACATGTAAAATTTGATGAGTTTGCAGAAAAGACTAAAGAAGAAAGCAAAAGGGAACATGAAAACTACAGGAGATTCATTTACATTGAACCTGAAACACTGCCAGACACAACTATCAATGAGGAAACTATATCTATCGAGCCTAGCATAGTAACTAAGTCACAGGAAGAAGTTCAAACTGAGTCACAGGAAGAAGTTCAAACCGAGTCACAGGAAGAAATTCAGACCAAGTCTCAGCCTGAAGTTACCGAGCAAATATCTACCGAGCCTGAGCAACCTGAAGAAGAGATCCTAGAAGACAACAACATGACTCATTTAAAAGGAAAGGAACCTATACTAGCCAAATATGTCAGAAGGCATCATACACCAGATCAAATTATTGGAAACAAATCAGATGGTACTATGACAAGAAGCAAGCTAAAAGGTACATGTCTGCTTACTAATTTTGAACCTAGAAATATCAAAGATGCATTGGAAAATTAAAGTTGGATTGAAGCAATGAATGAAGAATTAGAACAAATACAAAAGAACAAAACATGGACTCTTGTACCTAGACCTAAAGATAAGAATGTAATTGGAACAAAATGGTTATTCAGGAATAAGCTGAATGAAGATGGTCAAGTATCTAGAAACAAAGCTAGATTGGTATGTAAAGGTTATTCTCAAGAAGAAGGTATAGATTATGGTGAAACTTTTTCTCCTGTTGCAAGATTAGAAGGTGTAAGAACTCTACTTGCTTATGCAGCACATAAAGGATTTAAGGTATATTAGATGGATATAAAATTTGCATTTCTCAATGGAATTCTTGATGAAGAAGTCTACATTGAACAACCTGAAGGTTTTGTTGATCTAGATAAAAAGGACATGGTCTGCAAGTTACACAAAGCATTGTATGGTTTGAAACAAGCTCCTAGAGCATGGTATGAAAGACTCCATAACTATCTGATTCAGATTAATTTCAAAAGAGCAAATGATAACAGCAATCTGTATATTAAAGAAGGACCGGATGACAAAATTGTATTGGCAGAAATATTTGTAGATGATACTATATTTACAGGGAATGATGATTAGTGCAAAGAATTTTCAGAACAAATGAACAAAGAATTTGAAATGTCTATGTTTGGTTTAATAAAATTCTTTGTTGGTCTTCAAATTCAGCAAAGCAAGAATGGTATATACATTACTCAATCTAAATACATTAAGGAAATACTTAAGAAGTTCGGTATGGAAGATTCAAAACCAATTGGTACACCCATGTGTACTGGATCGAAACTTACCAAAAATGATGATTCAAAAGAAGTAGATCAGACCTTATACCAATCTATGATTGGAAAAGTATAGTATGTAGTACATACAAGACCTGATATTGCCTTAGCAGTCGGTATAGTAGCAAGATTCTCAGCAAAACCTAAGGAAAATCATATGATGGCAATCAAAAGAATCTTAAGGTACTTAAGAGGAACTGAAGAATATGGTTTGTGGTATAAATTTGGAGGCAATCTAGACTTAAAAGTGTTTACTGATGCTGATTGGGCAGGGAACATTGATGACAGAAAAAGTACAAGTGGTGAAGCATTTTTTCTTGGAAAAAGACTGGTATCCTGGACCAGTAAAAAGCAAAATTGCACATCTCAATCCATAGCTGAAGCAGAATATGTTGCTGCTGCAGTAAATTGTTCACATATTGTTTGGTTTAAATAGTTATTACAAGGTATGAAGGTTGAAATCAAAGAACCAGTTGTTATATTTTGTGACAATACTAGTGCAATAAACATTTTGAAGAATCTAGTAATGCATTCCAAAACCAAGTACATTGCTATTAAATATCACTTTGTCAGAGAATTGGTGCAGGACAAGGAAATCAGATTAGAATATATTCATACAAAAGAGCAGATTGCAGACATTTTCACCAAACCATTACCTAAGGATGCATTTGTGTATCTAAGAGGTAAGTTAGGGGTCATTCCCCTATCTGAGGCTCACTAAATACAGTTTTAGTGATGCATCAACCAGAACATGATTGAAAATCAACATGTTGATGCAGCATATTCAAGGAATCATTACATATGAATCAGTACTTGAGGTACATTAGTTTACACCGGTAATATGTGAATTGTCTTTGGCATGTGTTGTCAAAGAGGGAGTGTTTGCTATGTCTTTGCTATTACTTCAAGAAATTTTCAGTAGTCAGAAGGATGAGTTTTCAAGAAAAAGGAAGTTTGCTGACAGAGGGAGATTTGAATCTGAACCGAGCTAATCCTTTCAAATTTCTTATGCTATGACATATTGTGTTGCCATCAATGCCAAAGAGGGAGATTGTTGGAAACAATTGTCTGAAGAAAATTGCTACTCAAATTATGTATTGTCTTTGTTGTCACACAATGTCATATTCCGCAACAATCAGTACCTACCGAGCTCAGTCGGTCTGCCTGGCAGTAAAATCAGTGTCTACCGAGTCCACTCGGTTATCAAAGTAAAATCAGTGTCTACCGAGTCCACTCGGTTATCAAAGTAAAATCAGTGTCTACCGAGTCCACTCAGTTATCAAAGAAAATTTAGTGTTTACCGAGTTCAGTGAATTATCAAAGAAAAGTTAGCATCTACCGAGTTCAGCTAGTTATCGAAGAGAAAGGATTATCAGTGTTTATCGAGTTCCCTTGGTCTCCGAAAGATTGTAGAAAGTTATGATCACCGAGCACTATCAGCCCTTGAAGGATCTTTGCAAATAAAGTTTTCTTATTTCAGCCGACTGTTATACTAAGTAATGTCGATTTGACAAATCCAAAATCATATAAATAAAAGGTTAAATGTGAAAAATAAATAAGAATTATAGCAGAAGATATATAGAAGAAAGACAGGAAAGGTGTGTGCAAATTTGTGAAGGATGATCAGATATCCTTGAGGAGCAGCAGAGATATATTCAATCAGGAAGGATCACACTTATGCAGAATAGAGATCTGTAATCAGCAAGGTAGTTGCATTATTATACAGGTCATTTTTATTGTTACCTTTTTATCATTGTAATAGTGAATTCTAAATCTCTTAACCAAGTTGGTTTAACAACCATATTGTAAATCCTCTAACAAGGTGACAATTCCATTGAATTGTTCTCAAGACCTCTTACCAGGCCACTCCTAGCAGGGTGATTAAATCCTCTAACAAGGTCACACCTTACAGTGTGTTTTGTAACCTTTTACTGGGTTGGCTTCTAACTGGGCATCACTTCAGAAAAGTGAAAATCAGTATCTAGATACATTGGTGGTTTTTCCCATATTGGGTTTCCATGTTAAATTCTGTGTCTCTTGTGTTCTTAATTGTTATCTTAATCATATACAAGTGTTGATAAATATCTAAAAGATAATTTTACTAATACTTTTTGCATCTACCAAGTTACTGCAATCTACTTACCGAGTGTTAAACAGATAATATTCATTAAGATATCCTAAGGGATCTGGAAAGAAATAATTGTGAAGTGTTTTATGGTTGATTGATTCACCCCCCCCCCCCCCCCCCTCTCAGTCACTTCATCCATATTCCATCAAAGGATTGGAAGATGAAAGGATGGATGGCAAGATGAAACTAGAACAAGGATGAGGAGATGGGAAGATGGAGGTTATAGGGTCTCCAAGGAATACGTCACTAAGGAATAGGATTCCCCCACTTAGGATAGGTCATTCATGAGGAGGCATTAGGAGGGGTACAATATGTTGGAAGATAGGATGACAAGAGGATGAGGGAGGTATATGGAAGCTAGGATGATGTGTGAATTGTTAGAAAGTAAAGTCCACCAATATAACTAAGAGGGGCAGGGGGTGAATTAGTTATCTTATAAAAAAACTTTTAATAAATTTATTAGATCTCAAATATGTAACCAACATAAATATCAACCATATAAAGGTAAACATACACAATGATAGAAGATATGTTAACTAGGGAACCTCTTGATTTGAGAGTAAACCCCAGTGGAGATGGTACCCAAAAAAGATGTACTAATATGAAAATTCCTTGTGAGAGCATGGACTTTTTTAGGAGTCTATGTAATAAATTTAGTAGATATCAGTCCCTCTTAGGAGACTTTGAATCCTTGTTAAAAGATCCTAACATTGTTACGAGTTAAGGAAGGCAAAAGGACCAACTATCCAAACAACTTCAGGGGAAAGATCATTGAACTCACTGTCCAACTAATCTTTGCATTATCAGAATAGAATAATACCAACAATTACCAATCTCATCAACTTATCTTCACTCCTCTCTTTGTGCTAAAACTACACCAAATACTTTACCAAATCTCAATACTAGATTTGCTCAATTCATATAAAGCTTTGTTCAGTTTACATACCAATTGTTAGAAAGTAAAGTCCATATAAAGCTTTGTTCAGTTTACATACCAATTGTTAGAAAGTAAAGTCCATATAAAGCTTTGTTCAGTTTGCATACCATGTCTCCTTGAGTCAAAGGAAAACCTTCAGGTTTCTCAATGTGGACTTCTTCTAATTCTCCATTTAGAAATGTTGACTTCACATCCATCTGATACACTTTGAATTTCTTATAAGCTGCATAAGCCAAAAACATTCTTACCACTTCAATTATTGCAATAGGTGAAAATTTTCCTTCATAATAAATTCTTTTTTGCTGTGAGTATCATTTACATAGTTGAATCTTGTTTTGTTTCTTACAAATTCACCTTTAGTTCTTCCTTAATCTCTTGAATCTAATTATCATCTTTACAAGATTCATTAGTAGTCTTAGGTTCAATTTGAGAGATCAAACATAGTTCATCTTGTACCCTATTTCTTGTCATAACTCCTTTTTCTTTACTCCCAATAATCTGATCAATGGGATGATTCCTCATCAAATTCTTATTAGGTGTCACTCTCTTAGTTCTTGCTTCAACCTTAGGTTCTGGTCTTGGTTCTCCTATTATTTCCTCAATATGAATCTCATTCTATAAATCACTGTCAGTTTCATAAAAAAAATTCAATATTTTCTGGATCAACTCTAGGAAGAACTTCTTCATTTGAATCATAATAAAATATTCTTTCCCAAATTCTAAATTTCTCATCTACTTTAACATTTGTTCTCTCAAAAATAGTCTTAGTTCTTTTATTGAAGCATATATAAGCTTTTTTTTATGAATAACCAATAAATATACCTTCATCACTTCTTGGATCAAACTTACCAATTTCTTCATCTCTCTTAATATAACACTTACTTCCAAAATTTTTGAAATACTTAACTGGTGGTGCATGTCCAAACCATAATTCATAAGGTGTCTTTTATGTATCTATTATGATTTGTACCTTGTTCATTGTATACACTACTTTATTCACTACTTCTCTCCAGAATGTCTTTGCTATATCATTATCAAATGACATAGCTCTTGTTTCCTCATTTACTAATTTGTCTCTTCTTTCTGCAATACCATTTTGTTTAGGTGTTCTAGGGGCTGAAAAAATTCTCTTAATACCATTCACTTCAAAAAATGTATTAGGGTATGTGCAAGATCATGAGAGGCCAAACTATGCCCTTAAGTGGCAATGAAAAATCAGCAAATCAGGGCTAGTCAACTTGACATGAAAATTTGAACTAGCTATCAACCTAATACCGAAAAGTTGTAAGAATAGAATCTATAGGAAATTGAATATAGTTTCTAAAATACTAGGCCTTTTATAAAAAAAAATTAATGTAATTGGTGAAAAGTATAGATTTCAATGCAGCAGTACAAAAATTTTAAGAAAAAATAAGAAGTAGGTGTATGTCTGACCACCATAATCATGATCAAATGATAATATTTTTTTTATAAGATTTTATATATAAGTAGTAGACTCGTGCCTAGTTGTGACATATTTTTTTGTAATTTTATTCCAAAATAAAAATTAATTATGAATTTTTTGCTATAACAGTTTTAGAATAAAAAATATCCTGTGTCTGACCACCTTAACTCATTCAAAACTTTACAAAATTCAATTTTTATTTTTTTTCCTTATAGTAGGCAAAGCATAGAATGTGACGCATTTTTCAGATTTAAAAAATGTTATATCATCTAAAAGTTATAGTCATTTTTCAATCAGTATATAAATCAGCACTTTAGAGGTAACTCAATTAGAAAATAACTAATACATAATTGTAAGGTATAACTTGTTCAATCATCTATAATGTCTGCTTAAACATAGGGGTCAGTGTCTTTAAGATCTTCCATATGATTTCATGTTCAGTTTTGTTTCCTTCATAGGCTTTGATACCTCCAACAATCTCTGATATTGTACCAATATAACTTCTAACAGATTTGAATCTTCCCTCATCTTTTCATCTTCAAATAAACATATCCAATTTTTTAACCTTGTTGGTTCTTCTTTTTCCCCAAAGGTTAGATTGACATAAGGATTGACAGGGCTAATGTCACATACACTCAACACTCCAAATCTGACAAGGAAAAAGGCCAACTGACAAGGATCAAAGAGAGATCCTTCTACACTTTGAGCTCCACATCACCCAGGTGGGTATACCTCATCTGCACACTCATACAACTTGTGTCACACTATAGGCCTACAGGTAAGTGACTGTGGAATGGTTCTCAAACTCCTATAGGTATCCTATACCACAATGAAACCAAATTCTCATGCAATAGCCCTACTTGCATGGAGTAAGTATGAAAACTAGAGACCTAACCTAACAACAAGAAAGGGAAAGGGTGGAACTGAATGTAAATGATTTGATGATTTGGGATGGATGGACCCCTAAAATACCCTAAGCCTCTCATAGACTAGTGCCTTATCCAATGGGCAACAGAGCCAAATACCTTACTGCAACAAAGAGCTATGAAATAAGAAAACAATATATTCACCCCGAATCAGATCATACATTACCAAACCACCTGTGCATCCAAATGTGTTACCACCTATCCAAAGGATTTTAACTTTCCCCTTAGAAGAAACTTATAAATAGGCAATTCATAACCAGCATCCACTGGAAGACAAGCTTGAGACACCCTCGATACCCTAGCTCATACACACCTGAAAACTAATCTTGAACTCAGTTATCTCTACGAAGACAACTCTATTGCAGACACTCACTGGAAATGAAAATAGAAAGATTAAACACCTTGGATGTTATAATCAACAAATTCAAGATTCAAATGGAGACAATTTGATAATAGAACAAATATATAAATCTCATTCATAAGACAAGCTATTACAACATGTATTATATTCTCAAAAACCAGAGAGGAAAGAGGGACACCCTATATGCAGAGAAGAAGAAATATTTACAAGCCAGAAAAATGGAACCATCCAACCCTTCTTACAAAAAAACTTCTGCAACATATACCACTGGTTACCTTGGAATCCCAAACAATAGGATGCAACAAGCTACGGGTAACCAGGGTTGGGTTTTCAACTACCCAACCAACTGAAACAACCAAAAATTAATGTAGGGGTAGGAAACCAAGCAATCTAGAGAGAGAAAATCTCAGACAGATCTGCAGTTATGAAAATCTACGAGCCAGGACAGAAAACCTAGAATTGCCATGAAAACCAATACAAATCACCACCTATAGAAAGCTTCTCGAGCTCAAAAACAAAATCCACCAGTACAAAATCAATACGCAACTGATCAGAGAGCCCCTGGACCACATCGCAATAACTGGCGCCACCAAGCCAGCTAAAAACCATCGCTAAAACCATAAATTTTGGTACTTCCAGGTCACAGGAAACACTTAAAAATTCAAATCTATAGGTTAATGACTATATCCATGGTGCCAGAAGAAAATCGGGGGTCTAAATTTAAATCTTTGACCAACTTTAAGTCCCGACCATAGATCTTCCTATTTTGTGAGCTCGGTAACTTAACCTTTTATCCTTAGTTGCCCAATTGTACAGTCATCAACTTAACCGCCATAAGAAATCTGACTATATATGTGCTTGGTCGCATGATCGCAAGGCACCAAACTAACCTTTGCGATCATCCAACCGCAACCACCAAACCACACAATGCCAATCACAAATGTCCTAAAGTCCTCGGCCACAACATCAATCTCTCAGCCAACAGAAACTGAGCACCTCAACAAGATTGGCACCGTGGACCATCCCTAACTCCATAACGATGATGTTCATAGCAGTTGTCGCATGATCACATAGCCAGGAGATAGGCTATGCGAACATGTGACAAATCTCCTGCATTGCAACCCTTTACCACATCATAACTCTACAATGCTATTGAGAGTTAACACAAAGAGGTTAGTCGCATGGTCGCGTAGCCCATTTCCTAGCTATGTGATCATGCAACAACCTGCCAACACTGCAACTGTTAACTTGCACTGTCACCGCTGTGTCACCGCTCCCCACCAATGAAAGATGTGCACCACCAGCAACACAAGACAATGGGCCCACCTTTTGCCACATGTCACAACACCATTCACTGAATACTGCCCGATCACACTGATACGAGACCCACTCGCCACAAGCTCAAAATCAAACAGTGGGTGCATGATTGCATGGGTCTGACACCTCCCATGAGATCATGCGCCAACCATTGGATCTACCATGCTGTCATCCTCTCATAATCATTTGGGCCCACTGACAAACTGTCACATCACCACCCACTAACTGGCCCCATCACAAGAAGCAACCTTGTCGCATGGTCACAAGCAGTGAAAACGGCTCTTACGATCATGCGACAAGGCCAAAAGATGCCACCTCACCAAATATGTCAGGGGACCCACCGAAGGGAAAAGGAATGTAAATGGGGATGGGGCCCATTGGGACATGTGGTAGCCGGTCGCATGGTCGCATGTCAGAAAAATTTGACATGCGATCATGTGACAACCAATCAAAGGATGCCACATAACCACTAGCGGGACCACTGCTCTCCCCACCAATGGGCCCCAACACAAGAAGTAATCAGTGACATGGTCACATGTCAGAAAATTTTGACATGCAATCATGCGACAACCAATCATTTTAAAACCTTTGAAGACCCGGGCCCACCATCGATTGCACTTGCACACTTAAGACCAGCGAACAAGGAGTGTCAAAAACACAGGGGTTTTCACATTTTCACAAAGGTAACCAAGGAAACTGAAAAAATTGAGGGTTTTCATGCAGACATAAAGGTAGAAAACACATGGGTTTTCGACACTTTGACATATTCAGAGATTATTTCCTGCAGACCTTGAAACTTGAATAACTCCCCGAGTTTTGTGAATTAAGAGATGTGATCTGGACTGGAGCTAGGTGACAACATGAAGAACACAAGGCTAAGAGCACAAATCATAAAACCATGTATATTTTCATCGTAAAATAAAATTGTGACTACAGGCAGGGCGGGATGACATTACTTCAAAACATTTGCAGGGAACAGGCCATTTTCATAGGATTTTGCATTGACAGGAAAATGGAATAACAAACCTTACTCTCTTAGCATGTATATCACCTTCAAAATTATATTGTTAAGCTAACCAGATTTTATGAGATGTCCTTAGAATTTCTCCCTGATTGTATTCATTCTCAGGAAGAGTTGACAAAAGTGCTTCCCTAGAAAGTATGCAACACATAAATAGATCTCTTTTTTTATTAGTGCAGTATTTGATTTTGTCTTCTTCAATGATAGTTTTTCCATTCTTTATAATCAACCAATATCCTGATCCTAAACATAGTAGACATGTCTTCATCTTTTCTTTCCAGCTGTCATAGTTAACTCCATCAAACTTATGACTTTCTTTTCTAAAATGACTCACCATAGATATCCTTAAGCTATTAAAATTTTCCTTCAAGGACCTGCCGCTCCAATACCAATTGTTAGAAAGTAAATTCCACCAAGATAACTGAGAGAGGGGGGGTGGGGGGGGGGGGGGCTAAATCAATTATATGATAAAAATAACTTTTAATAACTTTATTAGATCTCAAACATGTAACCAACATAAACAACAACCATAGAAAGGTAAACATACACAATGACACAAGATATGTTAACTAGGGAACCTCTTGATCAGAGAGTAAACCCTAGTGGGGATGGTACCCACAAAAGATGTACCAGTATGAAAATTCCTTGTGAGAGGATGGACTCTATTAGGAGTCTATGAAATACATTCAGTACATATCAGTCCCTATTAGGACACTTTGAATCTCTTTTAAAAGATTCTAACCCTATTAGGAGTTAAGGAAGGCAGAAGGACCCACTATCCAAACAGCTTCAGGGGAAAGATCACTGAACTCACTATCCAACAAATCTCTGTATTATCTAAATAGAATAATACCAACAATTACTGATCTCAACAACTTATCTTCACTCCTCTGTCTGTGCCAAAACTACACCAAATACTTTACCAGATCTTCTCAATTTGCATATCCTCTTACAACATCGACATCATCATATCTCTATACCACACTTACAATCCAGGAAAAAAATCCTTCCTTTATACCTCACTCAAATAATTTACAATTGAGTTAGCCAGCCAGGCTTAACCAAATACAAAATATAAATCATTACATGTTACATAATATTTCATAGCCACATAAAAATTGCCAGCTTCCAAACTTAATAAATCTTCACACGTGTGACCTTTGACTATGTTGTCTCATCTAGGTCACCTCTGAAATGTCTTCAACCTCTATATAACTTTTCATGTCCAGATTCTATCCTAGTTAGGAGATATAATCTAGTTATCACAAGCTGCTTCTCAGGAATACTGTCAAAATATTGTTTCCACTAGATTACTAATAACTGTCATGAATAATTGAATTTTCGTATGTGCTCTTAACCATAATCTTAGGAAAAAATAAGAAACATGGCCTCAATGCCACATAGCTTCATCTACAATTATCCATGTACGCTAATTCAAACACTATCTGCTTCTCTGCTAATCTTCAATGGATCAATGTGTTGACATCAATGACAAATACAATCATGAATGCAATATACAAATGCTATAGAACTACTCAAATACTCCCCCATAGGATATATTCAACATTCATGCCTAACATGAATGAGGTAGGTGGATGGAAGATAAGATGATGGTTGAATGAGGTAGTGAGATAGAGGATAAAATGATGGGTGGATGAGGTTGACAAAGGTAAGTGAAGGGATTATTTGGCAGGAAGGATGGGTGAATAAGAATATATGGATGACAATTCTGATGGTGAAATGGGTTCCATAGGTGTCCAAATCATGTATACATGGTGGCCTTTATTATTCTTTTATCACTTGATCCAAAGGAGGATGGAGGAAGTGCAATGCCTAATATTTGATAGGTATGAGAGAAAATGGGATGGAGAAAGTTATGGATAGGATATCCTAGAAGAACTTCCACCCAGGTGTGGAGAGAAACTAGATGGATGGATTACACATAATGCCTATTTGCAAGGTTTTCATCATGGTACTTGTCCAAGGTTCTTGTTTGCTTGTTTTACCAATGGACAAATGTTTCTCCTTACTTTTTCTTTAATACTTTTGTGACTTTTTAGAGAGTGTTTTGGAGGGATTATTTTCTATGGAACGATAAGGAGGATATGCATGGAGGAATCAAGCATCAAGCTCATTATCAAGGTAATAGGATCCCATTTTGAGTGTACATTATATGTTGGTACAACCTTATTTTGGATGAGTATAATCTTATGCAAAGGCATCCATATATTTAGGAATTCTTACATTGTATGTAATTTGATCAATACGTTCTATTTGATTATTTGATCATTTGATCATATATCATATTTGTCTCTCTTGTGCTATCTCTTGAGCTTGTAGAGCTTGGGGTTTATTTTTTGCATTAGGAAAATTCTTATAGATTGCAATGTTGATCTACATCAAGTGGTCAAGTATAAGCTCTTAGCTCTACTAAATTTATTCTCATGGGTGCCAACACAAAACTACTTACACTAACAACAAAAAGATGCCTCCTTTGTCCTCTTTTTAATTTATTTCTTTGCATTCAAAACAGATTTTGTTATTTTTATTGAATAGATATTGTTGGTGAGAGGATCACACAAAGGACAAGAGAACTACAACACTCTTATCTATTACCCAGTATTATCATAGATAAAATTGTTTTAGGATTTGTAATAAGTTCAATTGTGTAGCACATACAAAAGACTTTGAAGATTGAAAATAGGCTTCAATATTTAATCTAAGTAATGATTTACTTCACTCAAACATTTGATCATAGGTGTATATTAATCATGTGACACAACACAAAAGAAATGAATAATAGATCTTGGTTGATGAATCACAACTAAGACCAAGAAAATCACACCCACCTCGTCTACTACCTTATTTATCACTTATAAAATAATATTACAATTCACATTGTGTTCAAATGCTAATTGTTAACACATAAAAAATAATTTAAAGATTAAAAGACAATCTTCTATAAGTTAAAATAATTAGAAAATCGATCTAAACAATATTTCATTATATACACAAACATTTACTAATGATTGTCTATATTATTATGAAATGTAATTCCAAAAAGAATTTGATATCACATCTTAGTCTTAGGTGAAGACTATAAAGAACTAAGAGAATTACACCAACTATTACCTAATATTATTATTCACTAGCAATCGCACCTTGGTGTGCAATGGGTACGCCGTATTAATGTTGGAAAAATAAAAAATGCATTCATTTAATTGGTGGAAATATTGTATCTAAAGGGCTCACTGTCAACATGTCTTTTGAATCAAGCACATCACCAATTTGTGGTTGTTTAGATAGAAGTATTGAGTGAGAGAGGAGCCAAGCCTCAAGCAGACTATGGAAAAACTATAGTAATTTTAAAGACATTAACTAAGAATATTAATTTTTTTTTTGTTTTTGTTTTGGTAGAGAACATTTGTATTCTATAGTGACTTAACTATTTATAGACAATACATGTGTTTAAGGCTTGTGTTAATTCTTCTTAATAATGATTCTACAAGTGTGGTTTCTTATGAATATTAGCGGCACTATTGTTATTGTAGAGCTAATAAAATGGGAGCCAACTTGCTAAATTTGAATACCAAAGAATCTATGGTGATAATTATAATAACTATTTGAAGGAATATTTGCACTCATATTAATAATATGAGTGGAATTTGATAATCTTTTCTCATCTTCTTGACTTGCAATGGAAATGATGGTATGCTAGGATATTGATCAGCCTCCATGCGTTCCCATTTACCATATTTATTAGATCATAGACATCACATTACTTTGCCATTGCAGTATTAGTACTAATATTAACACTAATTATAATTATTATTATTATTACCTCCATGAGAGAACTATAGGGGAGGGCTCTTTGTTTAAGCAATGATTAAACTATTTCCCCTAATCAATTAGAAGCTTTCATTTGCTCCTACATATTTTTATTTTAAAGGAGAGCTATTCAAACATGCCCGAATGTTAATTGAAGGGAAATTTGGCTAGCTCTTATTGGTAATACTAACATCCCTACAAAAAATAGGTAGGGATGGTAATTTCCCAAGAAGAGAACACATCACTTTCATTGTAGATGGAACAGAACACCAGATGGCTCCAAACATGTCAGGGGTAGGCAATTCTATCTGCATTCTACTCTGTTCATGATTGGAACTGGATTCGGTGACTGCACATTGTCAGAAGCATGACTATAGCTAACTTCCTTGAAAGAACCTCCATTTAAATCTATTTAGAATAGTGATGTAGGTTTTATACACGTTGGTAGTTCCCCCATGCAAAGATGTATAGGCAATATGTTAACATGTGGATGGACTGAACACGAAACTGGTAAATATTTAAGATGAAAAACTAAAGACTCTTCTGTATTACTTTTCAACAGATGTTAACATATTATCCTCGGGTTTATGTTTTTTTAGATTAGGTTTATTTTAGTTTATTTTTAGTTTATTACCTATTTCTGTTGTGGCAGTTTTGTGTAATAGTTTATAACTATTATTGCCACTTCTTTATATTTTCCTTGTTACATTTGATGCATGATGTATGAGAATAATAAATTCTAATATAGTTTTCTAGTTTCCCAATCTTTCAGATATTTTCAATCTCAGGCTAATAGTGGTATCAGAGCTTTGGAGTACATTCATATGTGAATTTTTTTTTTTTATTGAAGATTGGAGCCATTTTCTAGAAAGAGAAAATTGATTCAGGTGAAATCAATTTATTTAGTTTTTTAAAGTTGTTACAATTTGTTTTCTTTGCTAAATTATGGCAAGAAAATTTGGGGAGTCATTTAAATTTGCATACTATGCAAATTATATTTTTATTTTTATTTATACAATGCAATCTATTGTTTCATTGATTGGGGAAACATTATCTGGAAAAGATAATTGGATAGAATGGCATAGAACAGTAAAAAATACACTTATTTTTAATGATTTATGGAATAATATATGTAATGGGAAAACTCAGCCTGCAGAACCAACTGATGCTAGGGAAAAAGAGGTTTGACAATTTAAAAATTCAAAAGCTTTGGCTTTAATAAGAGCTTCTGTTAATGGAGATGTGTATCGACATATACAAGGATGCACATTTTCTTGGGATGTCCTTCACAAGTTAAAAAATTTATTTGATTCTCATTCAGAATTAGAGTTTATTCAATTACAGTTAAAACTATTTAATCTTGAGTTGAAAAATGGTGATGTTATGAGTCTAGCTTCTGAAATTAGAGCTATAAAACAAGATGTTGATGCTGCTAGTGGGAAAGTTGATATATATCTCACAGCTTTTATTAAAGCACTTCTTTCGATGCATTCCACTTATCTAGAGTCTCTTCAAGCAAGCAACCAATTGAAAGCGATCACTTCTAGTGGTTGGAAAGCATTTGGAAGAAAAATAGAAAATACCAGTGAAAATGTTTGTTTTGCTTATCAAGAGAAAACTGTAAATAATATCTCTTCTAGAGGTGCTTTTAGTGATAGAGGAAAAGGTAGAGGTCAATGGAGTAAAAATGATAATCAAAATGATAGACAATTTTTGCATTGTAAAAAATGTGGTAGAAAAGGTAGTCATGAAGCACATGAATGCAAGCTTTCATGGGATAAGATTGAAAGTTTTAAAGAAAATTCTTTTAAACAAAAAGATAAAATGAAAATTCACAATGATGATAAATATTCAGATGATAAAATTTTAGGAGCAGCCCAATTTGCTTGTGACAGTGATAGTGATCAATATGTACTTTCTGTTTCAGACTTTGCTTCTAGTTCCTCATGGTATGATTCTTGGATCTTAGATACAGGAGCCACACAACATATGACATTTCGGCGTGATTACTTTCAAGAATTTCATGAAAGTCCATGTGGTCCAATTTATTTAGCAGATAAGTCAAGTCTCAAGCCTATTGGAAAAGGAACTATTCGATTTAAATTGTCTAATCTTCCAGATTTTGTGCTTCATGATGTATTGTATATTCCTCAATTACAACGTAATTTGTTATCACTGGTATTGATTCAACAACATGGCTACTCTATTTTGTTACAAAATGGACAAGTTATTGTCAGAAAGATATCTAATAATGAAGTTGTATTCAGTGGTTGTGAGGATGGAAGATTACTAAAACTAAATGGCACTTCAGCTCTTTCCAAAAATTTTGCATATCTTACTGAAGAAGGTAGTCTATCTCCTAGTCTCTTATGGCATGCAAGATTTGGGCATATTAGTTATGATAGCATTCATCTCATGCAAAAGAATGGTGTTGATGGCTTGCTTATTTTACCTAAAACAATTGAAAAATGTGAAGCATGTATTCTTGCCAAACAACATAGAAATCATTTTCCTCACTCCACTTGGAGAGCACATAGAAAATTACAGCTAATTCATTTAGATTTATGTGGACTTTTACCAGTAACTTCTGCTGGAGGATCTAAGTATTTCATTTTGTTCATTGATGATTACAACTACATGACTTGGATTATTTACATCAAAATGGGATTCAGCATCATCTCACTACTCCAGGTACTCCTCAACAAAATGGTGTTGTTGAATGAATGAATAGAACCATCATGAATATGGTTCGCGCAATGTTATATTTTAAAAGAATCCAGTTACATTTTTGGGCTGAAGCAGCAAGAACTATAGTCTATCTCCATAATAGGTCTCCATCATCTGCTCTCCACCAAGCAATTCCATATGAAGTTTGGTTTGCGTATCCTCCTTTGGTTTCCCATCTTTAGATTTTTGGGTCCACTTGCTATGCTTTAATTCCTAAAGACAAAAGAAGTAAGTTGCATCATCACAGTTTTAAATGTATTTTTCTTGGTTATTCTAAGTCTTCCAAAGCCTATAGGTTGTATGATGAAGTTAACAAGAAATTCATCCTTACACATGATGTTGTATTTTGTGAAACTTCCAAAAGTGCTGAAAATGTTGCATGTCAATTGAAACAACTTGATAAATCTGAAAAATCTTCTCCTTGGATAGAACATTCTTGTGAGATTTTACATTTTGGGGGGATACCAAGTCAATCAAACTCACCTTTAATAGATTCACATGTAGAATCTCTATCCCCAATAGTTCTTACTCAAGATAATCCAATAAATGAACAAGAAAAGACCTCATCTAATGATGAGCCCTTGAATGCTAATGAATCCTCTAGTCATGAAATGATCTCCTCTTCTATGCAACCAAAATCTTGTCATAAGTGGGCAAAACAAGTTGAGCAGATTTTGAAAGATTTAAGACCTGATGAAATAGGTAAAATAGGTACGAGAAGCTCTTACAAGGCAAGGCTACAAGCTCAATCCGATGTTGTAGAAAACTTGGATTCCATTAATGAACTTAATCTCATAGTTGATTCTGAACCAACATCATATCATGAAGCTAACAATATTGTAGTTTGGAGGCAAGCTATGCAAAATGAATATGAAGCTCTTTTGAAAAATGGCACATGGGAGTTAATTGATCCTCCCCTTGGTTTTAAACCTATTGGATGCAAGTGGATTTTTAGAAATAAATATAAAGCAGATGGTACACTTGACAAACACAAAGCTTGACTTGTTGCAAAAGGTTATGCTAAAAAATAGGGTATCGATTATGATGAAACTTTTGCACCTACAGAAAAATGGACCACCATTCGTGCTTTGTTAGCTCTTGCAGCTCAAAATGGGTGGAACATTCACCAAATGGATGTCAAAATGACATTCTTAAATCGTGATCTTAAAGAAATAGTATATATGACTTAGCCAGAAGGGTATGCAATCCATGGAAAAGAACACCAGGTATGCAAGCTTATCAAATCATTGTATGGTTTGAAACAAGCTCCCCGAGCCTGGTATGAAAAACTTACTGAGCATCTCTTGAAGTTAAAATTTACACATTTTGAGTTTGATGATGCAACACTTTTTGTTAGAAAGATTGATAATATTATTGTCTATCTTGTTGTTTATGTGGATGATTTATTTATCACTGGTACTGATGAGAATACTATTCAAAATGTGAAAGACCAATTGAAGCAAGGTTTTGATATGACTGATTTGGGCCATCTTCATTACCATTTGGGTATTGAGGTGATTCAAAAACCAAATTCTATTTTCATGAACCAACAAAAATATATTGGTGAGATTTTGCATAAGTTTGGCATGGCTGATTTCAAACCCCTTAGTACTCCTATGGAGCAAAATCTTAAACTCACATTAGATGACTCATCAACATTGGTTGATGCAACTATCTACAGGAAACTTGTTGGCAATTTGATTTATGTTACAACTACCCATCTAGATATTTCTTTTGTTGTTGGAGTTCTTTCACAATTTATGCAACAACCTAGAGAAAATCATTGGATAGCTGCCAAAAGAGTTCTTAGATATCTGCACGGTACTCAACACCATGGGCTTAAATACTCCAAGACAGATCAATTTTCTTTCCTTAGCTATTCTGATTCTGATTACGCTGGTGATTCAACTGATGGAAAATCTACATCTGGTTTTGTAATGCATCTTGGATTTGCTGCAATCTCTTGGAGATCTAAAAAGCAATCAGTTCCAGCTACCTCTTCTTCTGAAGCTGAATACATGGCAGCTTTTGAAGCAACTTGAGAAATCTTATGCCTTCGAAGGATTCTTGAAGACTTGCAGACACCACAGGTTGCATCAACCCCACTCTTCATTGACAGTCAATCCGCTATCAAAATGGCTAAAAATCCAGTATTCCATGATCGCACCAAATACATCAACACGAAGATTCATTTGATTTGGCATTATGTGAAGGATGGCTCTATACACCTTACATATTGTCCCACTGCAGATCAACCGGCAGATATTCTTACCAAGGCACTGGGCAGAGAAAAGTTTAAGAAGTTTCGAGCAATGCTTGGCATAACCCCTTCAGATTAAAGGGAGGATGTTAACATATTATCCTCGGGTTTATGTTTTCTTGGATTAGGTTTATTTTAGTTTATTTTTAGTTTATTACCTGTTTCTGTTGCGGCAGTTTTGCGTAATAGTTTATAACTTTTGTTGCCACTTCTTTATATTTTCCTTGTTACATTTGATGCAGTGATGTATGAGAATAATAAATTCTAATATAATTTTCTAGTTTCCCAATCTTTCAAAAATTTTCAATCTCGAGCTAACAACAGAGAATTTCAAATGGTAGTTCACCTAGTTTTTGTATTAAATCATTGCAGCGGCCAGTCTGCACACAAACAATCAAAATAGTTGGCGTTTAGGGTTTTTGCTTTCACACGCAAGTGACAAATGTGTGGCCAAATGTTCAAATTGCAAGAAGATATTATAATGATAGTCTCTACAGTCTGGTACAGCATTATGTTTTTTTGTTTATGCTTTGGGAGAATTGGTGTGTGGGATTTGTGTTTAAGTGTTTTGCAAAATGGAATTCTTCATGTTTGATCGATTGAAGATATTGGTCGTGTTAACATTATTTTGTTTAAGTGAATTGTGAATGGGTTGCTTAGTGGTTTGGTGTGGATGCATGCATTGATCAGGTGATGACTGACCTTTATTCATCTTTACTATATGAAATAACAGGGGATTTGTTTGGCTGTAGCTTTTGGCAAACCTCAAGCTGTTATTCCCAAGGAAGCTCGAAATGAAATGCAAGACCAAGATAATGGTACAGAGCAGGGTCTAAATGTGTCAAGGTCAAGAAATTGGTCTCTGCCATGGTCATTGTCATCTGCAGATGGAAGTGATACTTGTAAGAGAGAGCTTTTGAAGTACTCTGTTTTAAATACTCTTCATACTTCAATAGACAGAATTTGAGAAGGTTACTGCATGAAGAAAGAGATGCTCTCCTTAATCCTCTGTTTGTTCAACAGCATTTGTTTGATAGTAAATCGTGATTGCATATTCCCCACAGTTGAGGGGGAATGTTCAAAATTTGGCAATGTTTACATTTTAGGCTATTCTTCACCCGATGTATCAGTTGGGGCAATCTCATGTCCCTAAATAATGTACAAATTATCTCATTAATGGCTGATGGACTTATAATTCCAGCATCTGGTACAGAAGATATTACATAGGACAGTTTTGGCCCATCTATGCTTGGTTGTGTGGCAACAATTTATCTCAATATAGAGATGAAACCCGATTATTGTGTTAGCCACAAATCTCACCATTTCTCAAATTGTTTACTTTTTCTGTGAACTGTTTCATATAAACCTCTTTTTGTTTTCACATTCTGTTCAAATGGCGGATATTTTGCATGGTCCTTTTACAACATTATATTTGTCCTTCAGTGATGGTTTTGTGAGACCTATTAATTATTTTGTGTGGTTCGTCAGCTCATACTACTTTAGTTGCCAATCAAGTGGGGTTTGAAATCCAACCTTGTTATTAGTTCCCGCGAGAACTATAGCGGAGACATCAACAATTAAACAGCAATTTATTCATTTGCATTCAGCCAATCGAATTGTTCAATGTTTCTATATAGATTTCCTTTCATGCAAGTATTATGCATGACTTGTATCAACTTGCATATTATTTATGCACTAATTTTGATGCAAAATATTTGGGGGCCTCTGATTCGCAATGTAGATGGTGGACAGAGGTATTAGCAACGCTGACGCAAGAGAACGCGCGACAAACTATACCATTGCCAGTAATTTGTAGGGTTAGCAGTGCGTTACAAACGAGGAAAGGGGTGTTTCAATAAATATTATTGTAGTCATCTCTTGAATAGATGGTACGTGGATTCTGCTGCAAGACAGTGCATTGGAGAAAATGATAAATCTGCAAGCGCCTTCTTCCACTCTCCCTCCCTTATAACCTCTTACGGGGTGCTCTTTCCCTAAAACACGTCTCCATCATGCAGTGCAACAAAAGATGTGTTACGTGGCATTCTGTGCGATAGTCTATATCAGCAACTAATATCACATTCCCTTCTCTCGCTGTAGTTTTTGTAAGGTAAAATAAGGCTATATAAATTATGTCTTTGTGCGTTCTGTTATGAAGCCACTATAAAAGAAGCCATGTCAAATCAACAGTGGAAAAACCGTGCATGAAATAGAGACCGCAATGACAAAATAGTGACAGTGATCGAGGATGAAATTTGTTAAAATCAATTTGAACTCCTTTCGAATTTGCAGAGAAGGTTGTATGACTGGTGAAGTATCTTAAGTTTTTTAATTTTTAATACTGATTGAAAGTTAATGCTGTGTGGAAATTTTTTGTTGTTAGTGTGAGAAACTTGATGAATGATCCATTTTTCATATTTGAGTGCTAATTGGCTTATACTTGAGTTGGTCAAGATTGCAGAACCCATTATCTGTTTCATAGTAAGAAATCACAAGAAAAATGTAAATGCAAGTCAAATGAATCAGTGTACTAATTATGAATATGTATGTTCCTGTTTAACTATTTTTTAAAGTTCTTTTGTTAATTCTTGTGCAAATTTTCAAAATGTGATAATACCTGCATAGTGTCTAATGACAAATGAAAATTTGAAGGCTATTTTCAAGGTAAAAGGTTTAAAAGTTAATGCTTTGAAAGGCAACAGGGCGTCAGAATTGGAAACTACAATAAGAGTTAAACGAGGGATGGTTCTACCATTTCAGCCACTAACCATGTCTTTTGTGGGCGTCAATTACTTTGTTGGCATGCCTCCAGTATGCACAATGAGCCCTGAGATTGATGTCATTTTACTTGATTTGGTGATTGCTTAATTTTCGGGTAAAAGCACAATCGAGTGTCACCTTTTGGGCTAACTCAAATCACTCGGCCCAGTTAGACTCGGCCAAGTTATACTCGGCCGAGTCTAACACGGCCGAGTACACGTAGGTGCCACACGGCGCTGAATGGCATCTACGTGGCCCATTAAACTAGGCCGAGTCAAAATAATATTTTTAATATAAAAAAATATCACAAACCACTCATTTGCACAGTATTAGGCTATTTGAGTGGGGCCGACCCCTAGGGGGACTCGGCCCAGTCAGACTCGGCCCAGTTGGACTCGGCCCAGTCTACTTAGGTGGCATGCCATGTTGGCAGCCAAACCACCAAAAATACAAAAAAATTAAAATTTTGCACTTCTGTTGTTCCTTTCTTAGATCAAAATAGAAAATGTTAAAAAACTAAAAGTACCCTTTTCTAGATCTCGAAAGTACAATTTTGGACATATAAATTTTATATTGTTTCATCTACAAAACGTTAAACAAATTTGCTAAAAACTACATGTAGGTATATTAAACTTTGAGAAGACATTGATTCGGAAAATATAGAAAAATACTAAATCAATTCAAAAAAAATTTAAAATTATATAAGGCACTAGAGGAGAGAGTCCTCTTCAAGAATATATAATTTATTTCGTTTTTGGTATTTTTTTTATAGGGTAAAAGTGACGGGAGACAAAAACTATTGATTTCAGGTAAGGTCGACTTTCAATACTTATAACGGGTAAACTATAGATCGAAAAAATTTCTTTCTTTTTTCTTGCACTAGATATACATGTCATCTAAAACATATTATGAAATTGGAGGGAAAAAAAATATTTTACTTATAATGATTTGACGGGAAGTGAACTCGCTTATTTGTAGTATTTTTAGGATATGAAAAATAGACCCAAAAAATTAAAAAAATATATTAATTTTTGCTCAAATTAATTTTTAAAAATTATAGGCATAAAATTCATCCTATTTTACACATTTCATCAGTTTACATCATCTTCAAATTCTCAACAGAAATGTGACTTTTATGCCTTTGAAATTTTTCAGTTTTTTGTGTTGTTAGCCTCTTCCTTTGTAAAAGGGTGACAACTTATTGTGCTTTTACCCTTTCCGATTTGCATTGATAGAAATTATGTCAGTAATAAATATTGTACTTTAGACAGGGTTGCTGGAATGAGAATTTCAACTTTCTACTGGCTTGTTCAAGTTCCTCAAAATCTGTTCTGGGTTCTCTATTTTTGTTCCCGTTATTATCTTGGGTCTGTTTGAGTTCTTCTTGTTATCCCTAGCATTGCAATTTGGTCCGTGTTTATGACTCATTCGAAATTTGGTCAATTTCGCGTGTCCCATTGCTATCATACAAAGCAATGAACAGCTGTCAAGAATTCCCTTTCTCCAAGATGGACGGCGGAGAAGCTCCCAATGGTAGTCATTGGGCTCCCCACAACTTGCAACCCTCGATCGTCCAAAATCAGCCGGTTCTCTTTCAGATGAAAATGCCTACGGCGTAATAAAATATTTTTACCATTTATATAGAATTCAATTCATAGTTTCAACACACGGTCAAAAGTGAGCTCGGACATATTGAATGCATGCAAAACACTTTAAAAAAATTATGGCAGATACATAGAATTCAACTGTCAGTTTCAAAAAAAAGAGGCATCCGTGAACGTCATTGCAGACGACAATGTTGACTACTTTTTTAATATCTACCCAACCTTCGATGGTTCTTCTCGCACTTTTCTATAAATTGACAAGATTTGTAATTGATCAGAGAAAAATGGCTTCCTCAGAATCTTCCATGGAACTAGCCCATCTCCAGCTCTATGAAATATTTCTTTCAGCAGCCAAGCCCATGGCCCTTCAAGCTGCTGTCTTGCTTAACATTCCTAACATCATTGCCACCCATGGTAGTGAAAATCACCTCTGTGTAGAGGAAATTGCTTCCCATATTTCTGCCTCCACAAACAAACCTGCCCACATAAGCCATCTCTCTAGAATCATGAGGCTTTTTGCTTCCATTGATTTCTTCACCGAAGAGAACACTGTAGATGACAGAGGCTCTCCCAAATTCAAATACGGTCCAACTGGCCTCACTAAATTGCTGGCAAATAATGAGCCCCAAGAATCTTGTGCACCCACCCTGCTGTTCTTAAATCTAAAATCTACGACTGATGCTTATCAGTATCTTCATGATTCTGTCATAGGTGGCTGCCAATCATTCACAGAGGCCAATGGCATGAAAATTTTCGAGTACAATAGTTGTAATCCTGAGGCGAGGCCATGACTGCTCAGACAAGCTCTGTAATTGCCTCTGTGTTGGAGGCTTATGACGGGTTCAAGAGATTCAAGACTGTGGTGGATGTTGGAGGAGGAGCAGGTTCTGCAATATCTACGATTGTTAATGAATATCCCCACATTCACGGTATCAATTTCGGTCTTCCACATGTTATAAGGACTGCTGCTCCTTCACAAGGTCTGTAACTATCGCCGTCTCTAAACTTCATAGATGAAGAGGTTGCTGATCTACATGTTCAAAAAACAATAGTTTGTTATTCGTTCATAATCTGCATGCAGATCTGAGCTGTGGTTAATTTGTATTTTTTTGGATGTTTAGTTTATAATGTCTGGTATATCTTAGAAAGAACATTCTGCATGAGAGAGGTTACAATAATTCGAATTTCATTTTGTCAAACACTATTGATGTGTTCATGTTGTCCTTGCTGGATTGGATTGTATGTATATTCTTTGTATCAGCGTTTCTGATCATATTCTATGATCCACCATTTAGATTTTAGAGATCAATGTTATGATCCACCATTTAGATTTTAGAGATCAATATTATGATCCACCATCGAGATTTTAGAGATCGAAAATATTGATATAGAAAAAATCAAACAATCGAATCTGTAAAGGTATTGTGTGATTCTGATAGAAACTTGAAATTTCAGGAGTAGAGCATGTGGAGGGTAATATGTTTGAGCGAATTCCATCAGCAGATGCAGTTTTCATGAAGGTATTTTTGACAAATTATATTTTATTTAAACAAAAATTTATAATTTATATACTAATATTTTGGGAGGTTTTGTTATTGTACTTACAGAGGATTTTGCATGACTGGGATGATGAACACTGTTTGAAAATCTTAAAGTGGAGCTATGAGGCTATACCAGAGGATGGGAGGATATTAATTGTTGATGCAGTCATTGAAAATGAAGAAGGGACCAAAAGGCGAGTGGGACTACTGTCTGATTTGTTAATGATGGCTGTTTCCATAGGTGGAAAAGAGAGAACAGAGGATGAATTTAAGGACTTGTTTTATAAAGCAGGTTTCAAGAGTTACAATGTTATCGAACTACCTTATTATCATAAACTTATTGAAGTTTCTAAGAAGTGAGAAAAAGAACAGCCAAGAATATGCTAAATAATTATAATAAGCAGTAATAAATCTGCAAACCCTAGGTGGTTCATACCATGGGATAAATATGGAATACTTTTGAAATTTTAATTATATAAATCACTATTGTGATCTTTAATAGCATGAAATGTGTTAATTGGCTTTGCACCATGGTTTTGAACACCCCCTTTCATCGTGATGCTTGTGTACAGTCTTTACCACATCTATGATTCCTCTAACTGTATTGATATAAAACACTGAGTTGCACTGGTTTGATTGTGTTGAGTATAATGTTTTATCAACAAGTTAAGGGGTATCCCCAACTAAAAATGGATAGGATTTAGTTTTACCAGGAGTACTTGTAATATCAAATGTGACAAAAGTGGAAAATAACGCTGCAATTCTGACTACTGTCAATCCAGGATGTAAGTTAAAGATTGTTAGTTCAAACTCAATAAATATTTGAACAACATTTAAACAAGTCATAAAACACTGAGTTGCACTGGTTTGATTGTGTTGCGTATAACGTTTTATCAACAAGTTAAGCGGTACCCCCAACTAAAAATGGATAGGATTTAGTTTTACCAGAAGTCCTTGTACTATCAAATGTTTCAAAATATATCAAATGTGGCAAAAGTGGAAAATAGCTGCAATTCTGACTGCTGTCACTGCAGGATGACACATATTCGGAAATGTATGTAAATGCCCTATTTTGGACAGAAATTCAAACGAAAGTTCCCTCCATAGAAGAGGAAAAAATGAAATTCTGAGACGGTCGAAATAAGCGGGCACGTGGAAAACGAAAGCTTATCTTGGTGAGAAAATGAAATTTTGCCGTCACAGTCACAGACAGATCACGATGCCCCTGTCAGACGGATAGCAAACAGATCTTCAATTCAATCACGTCAACATACAAATTCAATTTGAATAGACTGCAAAAAATTCAAGAATCCTAATCAAACAACAATTAGATTTAGGTGTAAAAAATTAAGCTGTGTGGTTTGAATTAAAAACCATATGCACAACAATGTTGATTTCTGGTCTAATCCTCAAGCATATCTTGAACAGTAAATTCATTTCAAATACACGTGGTTAAATTGAATAAGTATTGTCACACGTGAATTGAATCTGCCAGCGACTTTGAATTCTTTTTGACATATAAATAGGGTCTCACTGTTACAAACATTAGCAAGTGTTCATCTGTCTTCCCAGTTGTGAAAGTTTATTTAGCATTTGATTGTCTTTGTGCTTTCGAGGAGTTTAGAAATGGGTATTCCAATGATTGATGTAAACAACATTGAAGGAGGAGAGAGGAAGGCTATTATGCCTCAAATCCCACAGGCTTGTGAGTCTCCCTGATTTTTTCTTGTATTTATGCTTGTAAAACAAGGGTCAACTGTTTTGACTATATAGGGTCCCGATCAAACCATAAATTATTCATTACAAAATTATAAACATACAGTCAACATTGGCTTGCTAGCAAATCTCCAACAGAAAATACTTTATGTACATGATTGCTTGGTTGCGTAAATGAATTGTAAAATGTAAATATGATTACTGAATGGAAATGCCCTGAAGATGCTTGATTAAATAACCTTATATCAGTATTAGACCAGTGTCTTTATCCTCTATAGAGTATTATCAATTCAATTTAAAATGATCTTACGTATAACCTTGTGAGATGGTTTTAACAACTTACTTCTCAAGTAAGAAGATCACCTTAAAGCCATCTATATGCATAATAATTTAAATGTGTTGTTACATTTAGTATTATAGATTAACTTCTTTACAAAAGACCAATAAGACAAAGTGAAGCCTTGACAACCAATCTCCAAACTAACGATCAAACTTAAACTAATTCAAATTATTATATCATAAGATAGCACATTGAAGCATTTAAATGAAAAAGATTATCACAGAGAACTGATCAAATTAAATGAAGACAAACACCATCAAGAATAAAAGGACAATTGGAATTATAATGAAATAAGCATGATTAAATTCAACTGAATACAAATTGTGTAATTGTTCTTCTCCAACCATGCATCTTCAAGAGACAAGACCAAAATGCATTGTATAAAAAATGTATTCGTGATTCTATTATTGTCTCTCCTTTAGACATCAAAATGATCTCCTATATATAAACGAGGATTCAGTCTAGGTGAACAGGCATACCCTTTCACAAAAACTTGTAACTTCTTAACTGACAACTAAACAAACTATCATAATAGACTGATTACATACAGACTCCTCACAAAAACATTTTGAGAACATTTAGAAATAGGGACTAATCCCCAAACAACTTGCCACACTCTTTGATATTCTCTAAGTATCTCTTAGAGGCATAAGTATCTACATCATGTATGATATCCCCAACCATGATCTCCAACATGATGAACCATTCCATCTATGTAATTTTTGCATCCTTTTGTGTCGTAGATCTTTACATGCTTCTTGCCGCCAAAAAGATCCTTCACAAATACAAATAAAAATAAATTAATCAAATGTTAATTTAGAAAAAAATCTTACTTGACATTATGGAATGTTTAGAGAATGATCTCCAACCTTCTTTCTAAATTGTCAACCACATGGAATGCAATTGCCAATTTTTTGCTTGATAAACTAACTTTCCACAGGTTCCACTCCTTAGAATCTCGGGAATCATACTATTATGATTCCATCTCTGATCAGAATTTGTTTAGAAATAACAATGCACCAACACAACTGAAAGGGAGGGAGGGGTGGGAGGGGCGGGGGTGAATCATTTGTGTGCCAAATCTAAAACTTAAATCCCTTTTAACCTAATTATTTTAAATAAATTGAAATAATAATATAACCACAAGAACACCACAAAATCAGAACAATATAACACAAATATTTGTTTTGAAGGAAAACCATGTCTAGGGAAAAACCCCGGTAGAGATGAAACCCACAAATAATGCACTAGAAATATTATGTCCCTATTAGGAGACATAACCCTATTAGGAGCTAATTTTTACATTTAGTACATGTTCCTCCTAAAGGATATACCTTGTTATGAGTCTTTCCAACCCTGTTAGGAGTTGAGTACAAAGATAGGCTCACTACCCAAAGTAAAGGTTAAATCTACCTTCTGAAGATCAAACCCACCTCCTGGATCTATTGTCAAAATAAATGTATAAGAGTATATAATAAAAGTAATGAAATGACTTACAACAACTAGTCTTGCCTATATAGTTCCACTGAAGTGCTCAATGAATGATCTGTTAGATCTACATCCCATAGACCTCCCAACAACAAGCTCACAATACTTTCAAAACGATTACACACAAAACTCAAAGGAATGACTTTCCTTTATACAAGTTACAACAAGCAATTAGGTTGGCTTGTTAGGACATTCCCAATGCACAAATGAATATATAGACCCTTGCTAGGATACAAATGGTATCTTAAACAAGTATACTCTAAATATAAATCATCAAATGTGCACCAAGATCCACAATCCACACTAGAAACCTTCTAAAAATTTTATCTCCTTTGGTTATCCCTAGATACGTCTTCGCAAGATCACATGTCACATCTGACATCACCCACTCTAGTACATTTGACCTTATTTTTCAACCAAAATTTTCGACCAACAAATAAAAAGGTTTTTGTTGGTCAGAATATAGAAGGAAAACTTTGTTTTTTTAAGTTATGCTTGTGTTTGTCAAAATATCTACAAATCTCGTGGTGGTCGAAAGTTTGAAAAACATGCGCATAACTTAAAAAAAGGGTTTCATTTCTCATTTCATTATTTCGGGCTGATGAATTAGAAGGGAAGCACATACGTGAGGGAGGACTGCCAGTAAGGATTACCTTAACCTAGGGTTTTTGGAGGTTTTTAATTCTTCCTCTCAATGCAAAGATCTGGATCTATTTGATTAAACTGTTTAATTTACTAGATACCCAATCAACATTATCATTTTCTTCTTTCATTCATTCATTTGGAATTATATTTAGAGGTAGATAACGTAATATTTGTGAAGATTTAATCGCGGCATTTGATAAATAATGAGATTACGTGCCCTATTTATGCTTCCACAGTTGGCATACATATCTACCAAAGAATTTTCAATCTCAACTTCTAAAGATATTCCCCCCTCTATTATGCTTCGAGACTAGTTTTACACTTGTTGATTGCATTTTCTTAAAAGTCTCCAAGGCCATTTTAACAAACCCATTTTATGTATATCCTGCAATTATCGCATTCCATGAGATAGCATCTCTTTGAGGCATTTTGTCAAATAGTTTATGTGCCTTGTGTAATATCTATCATAGCATTTTCTGGTCACTTTTATATCCAATTAAAATCCCCCTTCCATTATGCTTCGATGGATGCCCATACCTTATTCTAACACTCATGTTTCGGCATAGGCTGGTAGTATGTTGGCAAAAGTCATGGAGTTTGTCTTTACACCTGCTAATTGCATTTCCTTAAAAGTTTCCATGGCCTTCTCAATAGTAATTATGTGAATATAAAAAATAAGACTAACACTTTCCATGTTGATTCTGCACAAACATTGATATCATCTCAAAATTGGTCATATTTCCAAGTGATCAATGGTTTCACTAGTTTTTCTAGGGTTCACAGGTCTTTGCATCAAAATGTTCATAATTTTTTACCATTTAAAAGGAATTTTAACATGATTTTAATGTTTTCAAAACATAAAATGTCATTAAAACTTGGGTCAACGATAGGCCAATGACTTTTTCATGAATCTAGATTTTCAAGGAAAAATTTGACACTCTAGGATTTAAGATTAATTGGGTATAATCATAATTTTTTATAGAGTATTACTTCTCTAATTATTAGTATACGTGGATTATATGCATTTGTATTGAGATTGCATGTTTAGATAGTTTTTAGTTGGATCCTTCTATCATTATTACTTCAAACAATGGCTACTCATCATAAAAATGATAATTACATTGTGAATAATGAAACCTATCAATCAAATCAAGAATGATGATGGACACCTTAGAATGTTAAAAGAGTAATTGTGAAATCTTAACATGCTTGTAATGGCTTTGAAAAACAATGTGTGAATTATGCAGCTTCTATCGCCTTAACCTTCTATTTTCTTTGCCTCTTTGTTTGAACCAATTTACAATGTATATGGCGTGAATAGTATTAGCTAGCAATCCTTAAACAACACATATAAACAATGCACATTAAGGAGAAAATTAATCCTAAAAATTGTTAGTTAATTCAAGGGATTATAAGCAACAACTTGTCAGAAATCTGAATATTTCATGAAGGAAATTACATCATATCAAGTAAGAATAGATCAAATCATCGATTGTCTCATGTTAGAAGCCAATTGTCTTCATTTCTTTGCAAAATTTGAGGTGAAAATTATGCTAAAATCTAGAAATAAGTAATTTTTCAGTTCAAATAAGTTTTAGATTTGATTCTCACCATCCTCCTCAACATAGACTTTGAAATAAATCTACTCAAATCTTCCTAGATTTCACCTTTCTCAAAATTTTGATCTCTCCCCAATGTTCATCCACCATCTCCCAAGTTAGTCTGTTGCATGATCTAATGAAGATAATCACTGAATGCTGAGATGCAATTCGATGTCTCTTGTAAAAGAAATCTCTTCTCAAACTCGGTAAAATTTGCTTCCCAATTTGGATGAAACTTTGTTCCCTTATAAGGGGAAATTCGGTGCTAGTTGCAGAGATCAATTTGATTTTGAGATGATATTAAAATAAGGTCACTTAGTCTCCTTATATAGACAATTTGTGGGCCAAGAAGCATGACTACCCAGGAGGGCCAACTTGAGTTTCTTAAGGCCAATAAAGATTATTAAATTTAATTGTTTTCAAATCCTTACCTAGGTCGACCTAGACAAGGAGACCAAATGACAATTAAAATTTATGTTTGTCTCCTCCTTCATTACTTATTTTTTACAGTCCTACACCTAGGTGGAAATGAATGGGTGGTTGGGATAAAAATCCCAAGAAGAGGGCAGATTCTACCACTTCAGAATTTACCTTTACTTCATCATCCCAGACTTAATCATTTTCATGCCTTTAGAAGCCCTCCCTTTTAAAATTGGACTTACATTTAGGAACTTGACTTATTTTGATCTCACACTTAGTTCCTTGACTTCACCAAACTTCTTCTCTAAGGCTCGGAGACTTGAAATTGTTACTAATTAAGACTTCTAGACCACCTACTCCTACGAATGAAGTAGAAAGATGGGGTCCCATTTGGAATGGGGTGATGGTATGAAAACCTCACAACACTCATTTCTTTTTGTGTGATACAATTCTTTGGATATTAAGGTGGTATATATAATGCTTTAGTTCAGTAAAATTCACATCGACGTGTCTTTGTGGAATACCATTTTTTTCTTAGCATAATATGAACTATAGTGAAAGCTTTGGTAGTTTATATCTTGTTATTTCTAAGATATTCCTTTCTTGTCTAGTAGTTTGTTTATGAAATAGCATGAGCAAAGAAAATATTCAAAACTTTGTCTCCCCAAAATGCTAGTCTTATAGTCAAATTTATAAAACTGAACCAATGACATGTTTACAACAAAGGTCTAATAGAACTCCCAACAATTCTTAAACATACTTTATCTGATATGATGAATTCTTAAACAATTAAGGTTGGAGTAGACATAGTTATCACATAGTTTTTTGTGTGGTACAAGGAAGATTTGGCTAGGTCAAATATTCCTTCATGCTAATAGTCTATAGAATTAGACCTTTATTAAGAATTCATCATATTAGATAAAGTATGTATAAGAATTGTTGGGACTAGACCTTTGGCGTGTATTAGACAGAATAGAATTTTAAGCATATTATTATCATTCTATTTCTTTGTTGTAAACATGCCATTGGTTCAATTTTGTAATTTTTTTTGTGTAAAATGCATTTGAAATAAAGGTCTAATTTTGTATACTACTAGCACAAAGGAAGATTTGACCTAGCCAAATAAAGGTCTAATTTTTTAGACTATTGGTCAGACAAATCTTCATTGTCTTCTAATTGTCTTCTTTATATACTATCATTTAAATGGAACATTAAGCATAGTAATAATATGCTTAATCTATTAGTAATTGGCAGATTAAGCATATTATTACTATGTAGAGTTAGGGCCAAGTTCATGCATGCAAGAAAAAGTCCAGTGCCCTATAGAATTAGTCTAACAGTAAATTTATAACAATGCTGGTAAGAGTCAATTTGTAATTACTATGCATTAAACATGCTAAAATGATAAAGGTTTTATCTGCATTTAATCTGCCAATTACTAATAGATGAAGCATATTATTACTATGCTTAATGTTCTATTTAAATGCATTTTATACAAAAAACAAATTTACAAAACTAAACCAATGGCATGTTTACAATAAAGGTCTAATAGAACTCCCAATAATTCTTAAACATGCTTTATCTGATATGATGAATTCTTAAACAATTAAGGTTGGAGTAGACATAGTTATCACACAATTTTTTGTGTGGTACAAGGAAGATTTGGCAAGGTCAAATCTTCCTTCATGCTAGCAGTCTATAGAATTAGACCTTTATTAAGAATTCGTCATATCAGATAAAGTATGTTTAATAATTGTTGGGACTGGTCCTTTGACGTGTATTAAATAGAATAGAATTTTAAGCATATTATTATCATTTGATTTCTTTGTTGTAAACATTTCACTGGTTCAGTTTTGTAATTTTTTTTTGCTTTAACATGCCATTGGTTTAGTTTTGTAATTTATTTTTTGTTGTAAACATGCCATTGGTTTAGTTTTGTAATTTTTTTTTTGTAGTTTTGTTGTAAACATGCCATTAGTTCATTCTATTTTTTTTCAGGAACAAGTTGGCCCTTGGCCAGATCAATACTAATCGCAATCTCATTGCCAAAGTGGCCAAAGACTATGTTAGGCTGATAAAATATGGGGATTCTCTTTAGTGCTGCAACTCTTTGAAGGTTGCTACACTTGGATGGATGTGTACCATTGTTAAGAAAATTGGACCGAGTTTGGCTTACCTCGAATAGGTGAGGCAGCATATGGAAAGGTTGTCGCCTACTGACCCAAATACCATGACTATTTGGATATGTGGGTACCTTTATGTTGGTGAGAGTTATTTTATTAATAAGATTACTAGGGTGGATGTGGATGTGCCACCTTATTCTTTTACTACTAAGTCTCTATTTGTCGGGCATACTTATTATAAGTACTTGAGGTATCAGGTTATTGATACCCTTGGAGGAGAAGAACACCATTGAGATGCTCAATATTATTGCCTTGGCTCATTTGAAGGTGACTATTTTTTTTTCCCTTATGTTTCAAGTTCTTGTGGTTATAGTACTGCACAATAGGCAGCTCTATTTCATAGCATAAAACCTCTATTTTCCAATAAGCCTCTTATTGTAGTTTTTAATAAGATTGATTTGCAACCACTAGAGACACTACTAGAGGAGGATGAAAAATTAGTTACAAAGATGAGATCCGAGACTGGAAAAAATATGGGTGGGTTCTTTGGGAATTAGGAGGGGGGGGGGGGGGGGGGGGATGATGGCGTGCTACTCTCTATGAGTGCTTTGAAGGAAGAAGGGGTGATTGCGGTGAAGAATGTTGCATGCGAGAGGTTGTTGGAGTAGAGAGTGGAAATTAAGTTGAAGTTGAAGAAGATCAATAGTTGTCTCAATAGGATTCATGTTGCAATTCCTAAGATATGAGATGGGAAAGAGAGGCCCCCTTGTATTCCTCAAGTTCTTTTGGATGCCAAGGTGCGTACTGCCAAAGAGGCCAGTTTGCTGGAGAAGGATATTTAGAATGAAAAAGGTGGGACTGGAGTTTAGTCTAAAAGCTTGAAGAAGTGGTATATTTTGGCAAATGAAGAGTGGAATGAAGATGATATTCCTGAGATCATGGATGGACACAATGTTGGAGACTTTATTGATCCAGATATCTTGTAGAGGCTTGAAAAACTAGAGAGGGAAGAAGGGCTTGGGATGGCATTTGAGGGTGATGAGGATGACAAGATGGGGGAAGTGGAGTTGAATCCCGATGAAAAGGAAGCTCTGGCTATAATTAGGAAGAAGAAGAAGATGCTTATCATCGAACACAAATTGAAGAAGAGTACTACATTGAGCAGGCCTACCATACCAAGGAAGTTTGACAAGAACAAGCAATATGGCTTAAACAGAATGTGAAGTCATCTTTGTAGCCTGGGCCTGGATCCTTCAAAAATTAGCTTCATAATAAATGAAGTAGATGAGAGATGAGCAATTATCTTCCCATGAAAAATCTCATAAATGAACTATGTGTACCCCAATTCTTGTGCCCTCTCAACATACCTAAATGATATATTTGAAATGACAAGGGTAAGGCTTAAAGAAGTTAATTTTGCATCATGGTCTATAGTTGTTACAGTAGTAGAGCATTAGGCACTAGCTTCAGCACAATATGATCACTAGACAGGTCTGTATGTTTTATGAAGTTTGGTTGTTGTGGATAGGTGATCATATTGTGCTGAAGGTGGCACTTGATGCTCTACTGCTACAAAAACTATAGACTATGATGCAAAATTAACTTCTTTAAGCCTTACCCTTGTTGTTTCAAATATATCATTTAGGTATGTATAGAGGGCACAAGAATTGGGGTACACATAGTTCATTTATGAGATTTTTATTGGGAAGCTAATAAGTCAGCTCTCATCTACTTCATTTATTATGATGCTAATTGTCGAAGGATCTAGGCCCATGCTAGAAAGATGTCTTTTGATTCTGTTGTGGATAGAGAGTGTTAACTATGACAATCTCTTGGTTTCAAGAAATGCAAAAGGAGATGCCAAATTCAATTCATATGCATAGGATATTAGGTGGAGCCGAAAGACGCAACATGTTTGCATTTTTTATAGAGGTCTTTAAAATGTAAACATTTTGAGTCTTCTCGGCTCCACTTGTTGTCCATGCATATTTTGGTTTTATTACATGTGCATTCTCGATTCAGAGTGGGAAAATATTATTTTGGATGTGAGGGAGAGAAGCCAAACACATAAAGAACATGCACATAAACACGCCAACTAAGAAACATAAATCTAGATATCACAAAAACTGAGAAACATAAATGTAGGCATCATGGTCACAATTTTTTGGAGACAACATAATTGAGTAGTATACCCAAACGATGCAAAGCAACCACTACTCCTTTGGTTCCATGTTGATACTACAGGATCCAAAAACCATAGATAAGGAATACATTTAGAGAGCGGAGGAGGGCCATAATGACCAAAATAATACAGGACAAACCTCAAGTTAAATAAGGCAACTGGAAACATTTTAATAGATTTCCATTATTAAATAATGAAATTTGCATATACTAGTTTTTTAAGCCCCTCATTATATGATTTATTATTGTAAGGCCCCTCTAACTTACACATCTAGAAAATGAAACTACAACCTATTGGGATTGAGAAAAACCTTATAAAACAACAATAGCTAAGAAGGATCACTTGACAACATCTGCTAAATACAAGGTCCTCCAATCATTTCCACAATTATTCCAAACTACTTGTCAAAATATTACGAGTGATATGGACAACCTTGATGTTTTCATTAAGGAATTGAGGAGATGTTTGGAGAGAGGAAGAGCATTATATAATTAGTGTGCTTTTTCACACAAACACATCTTAGATATTTCAGAGAAGTTGAAGAACAAAGAAGCATAATTGCAAGTCATAGTGGATGAGCTACAAAACCCTAGCATGAAGATCACTGATACTGAGAAGATAGCGACTAAAATACATGATGAAATCAGACTATTAGAAAATGAAAAGGAAACAAAATTGAGGAGGTTTGTAGTACTTAGAGAGAACCTAACACTGAAAATCAGTAATGCATAGAATCAACTAGAAGAATGTCTTTCATCAAAGACATCTTATGGTAAATTTTCCTCTCTAAATCTTAGAGAAGTTGAGATAGCATCTTATGGGCTATGTGCATTACTTAGTGTATCATATTTTGTTAAGGCTACATGGGACAAAGAAATTGAGAACTGGGTGAACCCACAATAGTGGGTTACACTTTTTACCCTGAACAAACACTGAACTCTACATTTTGAGAAAAACTTTCAGATTCGGATGCATATTGCCGTTGAACCGCTCGAAATTGGAGGATGAAGTAAATTAGAGTCTTTTAAGATTTTCTGTCTAGATTATATATATATATATATATATATATATATATATATATATATATATATATATATATATATATATATATATATATATATATATATATAATTTATTTGAATACTTTTTTCTTTCTCCCATGAAAACTTGTATGGTGCTGAAAACGTCATTTTCAAATATTAACATTGTTTTCATAGAGCATAACTTTTTTTGTAAAATAGATATGGATGTGATTCTTGTGAATTTAGTTTTCTAACATCCATACAGAGGGCATGCAATTGGTTTGATGACATTATTACTATTATTGCATATTTTATTAACGTTTGAAGTTGACTAAACCAAAATTTTGACCTACCTTGACTACATAGCTTATAACTTATTGTGTATTTATCGAATTTCAATATATTTTTTTTTAATAGAAAGTAGACTCGAATACGAAGGGCACTGTTATTTTTCAGAATTTTTTTTCCTTGTTTTACTATTTTTCATTGAACGTCAAACTCAGAGGTTTATATTTGATAAAAAACCTACATTCACTTAACGTAAAAAATCATACACATGATAAATTTAAAAATAGTGAAATATATAATCGCTAGAAAGCTAGTTCCAAGTACTTGTTGTATTCAAAGGGACATCTTTTTATTCATCCATTTGATTAGCATGCTTGAGGCCCGAAGCCATGAAATTCTTAGAATTTCTTGAAAACTTGAAACCATCTCCCATTTTAGGCACTTTCGATAGAAAGTATTTTGCCCAAAAATACAAAATTTAGTCATTACTAAGAGGCTTTTGATCAAAAGTCTCTTAGTTTTGATCAAAAATATTTACACCAAAAAAACTTAATTGAGGACTTTCGATCAAAAGTCCTTTATTGACTTTCTATCGAAAGTAATGAAAGACTTTCGATCGAAAGTCAAGTACTAAGGACTTTTGATCAAAAGCATCATGCATAAGAACTTTCAATCGTAAGTTTTGTACTTATGATCGAAAGTACATCTTGGTTTCTATCGAAAGTGAGTAAGGTGTTTTTTGCCGAATTCGCTTTTTGGGCAAAATTCATTCCTCCGAAAAAGTGTAACCCACTATTGTGGGTTCAGCCAACTTGAAGGTGAACTTTATAGATTGCATTTCAAGTCTTCTAGCATTACAAAATTGAAGACAAGGAGGTATATCAAATTTTTGACTTGTATATATACATATATTTGATACCTTTGTCATGTTGTTGTCAAAGGGGGAGTAATATAGTATGAGAAAATTGTTTATATGTATAAGACATAGATATGGAAAATGGTATGGAGTATAATCAAAGGGGGAGCATCCCTATGGTGAAATAAGTAGACATGTATGAGATCCACATACCTTTACAAATCTTGTAATAGCCATGTAACACGATGCTATAGAATGTTACGAATTTGTTTTTAAAATTTTGTTGTAAGTTCTTTTTTGGGACTTAGCCAATTTTCCCATATGTTGCCACCAATGACAAAGGGGGAGATAGTTAGAAATTTGGATGAGTAGGATATCATGATGTTGTGATTATGGCAACATATAGTCATTGTGAAGACAACATGATCTAAAGAGGAAGCTCTAGATGAGAAACTATGAAAATTATCTAAGTATAATAGTGTTTATTTATCTACATAGATAATTTTTTAATCAGAGAAGTTCACAAAAAGTACTTTCACTATACGCACACTTGAACATAGGTTATAAAAGGTATATTGAAGCTACATCTAAGAGAACAAGACTATACGACATGTATGGAAAGATGTATCAATATTTTTCAGAGACAATGTTGAGCCAACCAAAACAGAGCAATGATTAGTAATTGATTTTTTTGAGTTAATGGATTATTTTGTTTATCAAAATAATGACTTGAGTAATTAGGGAGGACATCCTAGATGTTAACCCTAAGGAAACAATAGTTAATATTATGTTTTGATAATATGGAAGCCGACTGATAAGCTATAATTGAGATAGATATTATAAAGAGGAATATTATATTATGTGAAGTTGTAAGTAAGTTGTAATAAGTATTATATGAAGTTGTAAAGAAATTATGTATTGAGGTATTATGCGAAATCTGATATATGATTAGATTAGTGCGAGTTGATAGCAAGTTTTATGAAGAGCCTACAAGTTAGATCAATATATTGAAGATATTTAGCAGCAGTAAAAGGTTTTTGTATTCTATCTTTTGTATTGAAGATTATCACTGTATATTTCATGTTTGGACAGTGAGCTCATCTTGCATATGTCCATATTTGGTAATAGAACCTCCTAACAGGGTTGAGGCTTTTAACAAGGCCTAAATTCCTCTAACAAGGACATAAACACTATGCGCATGTAATTGACTCCTAACATGGTCAATATCTTTAACCAGATACTTTTGACTAGTAGATCATTTGTGGGTATCATCCCCACTAAGGTTTTCCCTTGGCCATGGTTTCCTTGAGAGAAAACATGGTGTTATGAGTTTCTTTATTTTATGGTTGTGTTTATTATTCAGTTTAGTTTCTTATGCAAGCTACAAGTTAATTTCATATATCCATATGTGGGCAGAAGAGTAACTAGAAGGAACATTATGGGAGATGAGGATGATGATGCCCCCTTGAGAGGATAACTGGTTTGAAGAGAACACATGTGTACTCTCAAAATGGATGGGAGGATGAATACATGATGAGTGAATGATGATAATATATAGAGTTAAGAAGCTTGAGGTAGCACCTCCCAAATGGTAGATTTCATGTAGTGAGCACTTATTCTGATTTAACAATATCCAAGACTTACCAAGGTTTTATAGAACCAAGGCCTTGTCATAGATCTTGCATGGGAATGACTCAACAATAGAAAATTATCTAACCAACATCACACAAATCCATGAAGGAATAAGGTGGATACAATGCTAGAAAAAACCAAAAGCAAGTGACATGCCCCAAGTAAACTATCTAACCATGAGGATTGCATGTTGGAAATGAAAGTCAAACGTCTAAAAACATATGCACACATAAAGAAAAAGATGAATAAATTTCCCCTAGTTTCACCATTCACAATACTTCATGATATAAGGGATCATTGAGATCATGAGGATGTGAAACAATGAAGCTCAAGATAAAAGATTAAAAAGAGCCAAAAGTACCAAAGAAATAACAAGTATCTCACAAACCTTTTTCCATAGGGAGGATGATGGATGATGATTAATTGGATTGGTCTAATGTGAGGAAGGATAAATATTGGAAAGATCGATGCTGGATTGTTAAATTAACAATCCTATGAAAAGACACAAGAAAGACACTATAACCTCAAAGGGACTATGGGATAATTGTTGAAGTACTACCTAGATAGGGACAAAGAGCATGATGACACAAGGATTGACTGAAAAAATAGATGAGACCTAAAGCAATATATGTACAAATGAGACTAGGTGGAGAAAGAACTGATGCTATGTACAAGAAACAAGTTACAATATGTAGAATGGATTAGGGATGATGTTGATAATGCAAAGATATGCATGATGTCATCCTCATTGAGATGGAAAGACAATATGGAATGATTGTCAATAAGGTGATTTAGGAATGATATATCATGAAACAACACAAGGATTGGAAAGAATGCACCCCAATGATGATGATTTGATCATGAGAAAGGTTAACACAAAGGTTGGGAATAAGAACAAGGATGTGATAGGATGAGATTATTAGTGTGCAATTTTAGATAGCTAGAGGAGATGAATAGGATTTGCATGTGATTGTAGATGGATAGGAATATTGGGATATGAATGAATGACATTAGATGTACGAGGGTATCCTAGAGCTAGATAATGTGATAGAAAGATGGAGGAGATAATGGGAGGATTTGAGGATGGAAGTATTAATAGACATGGATTGATGGATGGAAGGATTTTGGTAAAGGAATGGAGGAAGATAAGGATTGGAAGATGAAATGATGGATAAAAAGATGAAACTAGAACAAGGATGAGGAGATGGGAAGATGGAGGTTATAGGGTCTCCAAGGAATATGTCACTAAGGAATAGGATTCCCCCACTTAGGATAGGTCATGCATGAGGAGGCATTAGGAGGGGTACAATATGTTGGAAGGTAGGATGACAAGAGGATGAGGGAGGTATATAGAAGCTAGGATGATGTGTGAATTGTTAGAAAGTAAAGTCCACCAAGATAATTGAGAGGGGTAGGGGGTGAATCAGTTATTTGATAAAAACAATTTTTAATAACTTTATTAGATCTCAAATATGTAACCAACATAAATATCAACCATATAAAGGTAAACATATATAATGATAGAAGATATGTTAACTAGGGAATCTCTTGATCAGAGAGTAAACCCCAGTGGAGATGGTACCCACAAAAGATGTACTAATATGAAAATTCCTTGTGAGAGGATGGACTCTGTTAGGAGTCTGTAATAAATTTAGTACATATTAGTCCCTCTTAGGAGACTTTGAATCCTTGTTAAAAGATTCTAACCCTGTTAGGAGTTAAGGAAGGCAGAAGCACCAACTATCCAAATAGCTTCAGGGGCAAGATTATTGAACTCATTGTCCAAATGATCTTTTTATTATCTGAATAGAATAATATCAATAATTACTGATCTCATCAACTTATCTTCACTCCTTTCTTTGTGCTAAAACTGCACCAAATACTTTACTAGATCTCAATACCAGATCTGCTGAATTCATATATCCTCTTACAAAATCAAAATCGTCATATCTCTCTACCACACTTACAATCAAGGAAAATAATCCTTCCTTTATACTACACTCAAATAATTTACAATTGAGTCAGCCAACTAGGCTTAACCAATTAAAAAATATAAATAGTTACATGTTACATAAAATTTCATAGCCACATAAAAACTATCAGCTTCTAAATTTAATAAATCTTCACACGTCTGACCTATGGCTATGTTGTCTCATCTAGGTCACCTCTAAAATGTCTTCAACCTCTGTATAACTTTGCATTTCCAGATTTTATCGCAGTTAAGACTTATAATCCAGTTATCACAAGCTGCTTCTAAGGAACACTGTCAAAATACTATTTCCACTAGATTACTCATAACTATCATGAATAATTAAATTTTTTTATGTACTCTTAACCATAATATTATGACACAATAATAAACATGTCCTCAATGTCACATATCTTCATCTTTAATTATCCATGTGCACTAATTCAGACATTGTCTGCTTCTCTGCTAATATCCAGTAGATTAATGTGTTGACATCAATGACAAACACAATCATGAATGCAACATAAAACTTCTACAGAACTACAAAAACATCCAAATTCCATAAATACCAAACTACAAAACCACTGTTTTGCATTCTATTTTCAAATCCTCTTGATCAATCATCAAATCAATCATCAGATTTATCCTTATCCTCAATACTTTACTTTTTCAAATCCTCTTCTTCAATAATCAGATCATTAACTATTTTTCATGTATCCTTCTCCCCCATTGACATCAATGACAAAGTAAAAATCAATAAGTCAATCCAATACAAGCTCGAGTGTTAAAAGATACTATTCATAAAATACCTTCACAAGATTCCTTCATGACTTAGCTCAAAAACACACATACTCCCCTAGAGAGGAAGCATCAACATAGAGTCTAGAAAAGATAGTGTACATATACCACTCGACTGCTACAACTTTCTTCATCACTACTCAAAATTAGACTGGGGCATAACCCAAAGCATACCTCTTAAATACTCAAATGTATCTTTAGGTAAGGGCTTTGTAAATATATCTGCAATCTTCTCCTTGGTACTAATATACTCAAGTCTGACTTCTTTTTCTGTAACTTTCTATCTTACAACATGATATTTGATCTCTATATGTTTTGTTTTAGAATGCAACATAGGGTGTTTAGACATACTTACTGTACTGGTACCAATTGTTAGAAAGTAAAGTCCATATAAAGCTTTGTTTAGTTTACATACCATGTCTCCTTGAGTCAAAGGAAAACCTTCAAGTTGCTCAATGTAGACTTCTTTTAATTCTCCATTTAGAAATGCTAACTTCACATCCATCTGATACACTTCAAATTTTTTATAAGCTGCATAAGCCAAAAACATTCTTACTGCTTCAATTATTGTAACATATGAAAATGTTCATAATAAATTCCTTTTTGTTGTATCATTTACATAACAATCTTGTTTTGTTTCTTATAACTTCACCTTTAGTTCTTCCTTCATTTCTTGAATCTAATTATCATCTTTACAAGCTTCATCAATAGTCTTAGGTTCAATTTGAGAAATCAAACATAGTTCTTCTTGTACCCTATTTCTTGTCATAACTCCTTTTTCTTTCCTCCCAATAATCTGATCAATAGGATGATTCCTCATCAGATTCTTATTAGGTGTCATTGTTTCAGTCCTTGGTTCAACTCTAGGTTCTAGTCTTGGTTCTCCTATTATTTCCTCAATATGAATCTCATTCTATAAATCACTCTCAGTTTCATCAAACAATTCAATATTTTCTTGATCAACTCTAGGAAGAACTTCTTTATCTGAATCATAATCAAATATTCTTTCTTGAATTCTGAATTTCTCATCTACTTTAACATTTGTGGTCTCAACAATAGCCTTAGTTATTTTATTAAAACATATATAATCTTTTTTTTTGAATAACCAAGAAATATACCTTCATCACTTCTTCGATCAAACTTACCAATTTCATCATCTCTCTTAATATAACACTTCCAAAAATACTAAAATATTTAACTGATGCTGCATGTCCAAACTATAATTCAAAAGGTGTCTTTTCTATATCTACTTTGATTTGTACCTTGTTCATTGTATAGACTACTATATTCACTACTTCTCTCCAGAATTTCTTTGCTATATCATTATCAAATAACATAGCTCTTGTTGCCTCAGTTACTAATTTGTCTCTTGTTTATGCAATACCATTTTGTTTAGTTGTTCTAGGGGATGAAAAATGTCCCTTAATACCATTCACTTCAAAAAATGTATTAAATTATTTTGAAGTAAATTCTCCACCTCTATTAGATCTTAAACATTTAATCTTCATTTCCAATTCATTCTCAACTTTTTTTTTAATTAATCTAAACTTGTCAAATGCTTCAAATTTTTCTTTAAGAAATCCTACCCATATCATTCTAATAAAGTCATCAAGAAGAATTATAAAATAGATTTCACCATACAATTCTCTATTCCTTGTTGGCCCACTCAGATATGTATGAATAATCTCCAATTTTTTTGCTATGATGAACTTCTTATTGGGAAAAGAACTTCTTTTCTACTTTTTCATAACACATTCTTTGTATATCATGTTAGTAGGTTTCATAATCTTAGGAAAATCTCTTACCACAAATGTAGTTCTTTCTTTTACAATATTATCAAATTTATGTGACAAAACCTTTTGTGTCATAACCAACTGTCATCAATCTTAGTTCAAAGATGTCATCTCAGCAGGGTTCAATTGAAATACATTACCTCTAGTTCTTGTTCCTATTCTAATCATCTTACCACTCTTATCCTTGATCACACAAGTCTTCTTTGTAAACTAAACTTGATATCCCTTATCAAATAACTGTCAAACACTTAAAAGACTATGTTTCAATCCATCCAAAAAGTAAACGTCATCTATGTTAGTCTTTCCATCAAGAGTAATAGATCATATTCCTTTTATCAGGCAAGGTGCATTGTTTCTGACTCTAGAAAAATTCCTCCATCATAATTGTTAAACTTTATTTTAAATTTATCATATCTCCAGTCATATGATGTGAACAACCACTATTGATAATCCAATTAATTTTCTTTTCAACTTGAGAAACTAAATCTTTTTCTTCTCTAACTTCACTTTTAGAGTTTTCTTCTTTTATTACAAAAAATCCTATGTCATGACTTTCATTATCACTTTCACTTAATATTTTCTCAATGCTACCCTCAAATTCTTCATCATTAGCATAATAAAATTCTTTATATCTTCTAGGTTTAAAATTATTCTTATATTTCTTTACTGTCTTAGGACATTTAGATGTGAAACAACCATATTCTTGACATGTCCAATATTTAAAGATTTTCTTACCTTCTAGTTCTCTTTTCACAATTAAGGAAATTCCTTCCTCAATATTTCCATCTTCTTCAATGTTAGATCTGTTTCTACTTGCATAATCTCCACTAACACTTGTCCTTCTTGACAAGGTAGGGTGAAAACTAAGTGTGCTAAATGCTATTTAAATTCTAGGCAAATCTCTAGATTGTCTCAAGCCTATCTCTGTTGCTTCTAATCTTCCAAGAAGAGTTTATTTGGTAAATTTTTCAATATTGTAAGGTATAACTTGTTCGATCATCTGTGATGTTTGCTTAAACATAGGGGTCAGTGTCTTTAAGATCTTCCATATGATTTCATCTTCAATTTTGTTTCCTTCATAGGCTTTGATACCTCCAACAATCTCTGATATTGTACCAATATAACTTCTAACAGATTTGAATCTTCCCTCATCTTTTCATCTTCAAATAAACATATCCAATTTTTTAATCTTACTCTCTTAGCATGTATATCACCTCCAAAAGTATATTGTAAATCTAACCAAATTTTATGAGAAGCCCTTAGAGTTTTTACCTGACTGTATTCATTCTCAGGAAGAGTTGACAAAAGTGCTTCCCTAGAAAGTATGTAACACATAAATAGATCTCTTTCTTTATTAGTCCAGTCTTTGATTTTGTCTTCTTCAATGATATATTCCATTATTTGTAATCAACTAATATCCTAATCCTAAACATAACAGTCCTGTCTTCATCTTTTCTTTCTAGCTGTCATAGTTAACTCCATCAAACTTATGAATTTCTTTTCTGAAATGGCTCACCATAGATCTCCTTAAGTTGTTAAACTTTTTATTTAAGGTCCTGTCGCTCTGATACCAATTGTTAGAAAGTAAAGTCCACCAAGATAACTGAGAGGGGCGGGGGGTGAATCAATTATCTGATAAAAACAACTTTTAATAACTTTATTAGATCTCAAACATGTAACCAACAACCATAGAAAGGTAAACATACACAATGACAGAAGATATGTTAACTAGGGAACCTCTTGATCAGAGAGTAAACCCTAGTGGGGATGGTACCCACAAAAGATGTACCAATATGAAAATTTCTTGTGAGAGGATGGACTCTGTTAGGAGTCTATGAAATACGTTTAGTGCATATCAGTCCCTATTATGATACTTTGAATCCCTATTAAAAGATTCTAACTGTATTAGGAGTTAAGGAAGGTAGAAGGATCCATTGTCCAAAAAACTTCAAAAGAAAGATCACTAAACTCACTATCCAACTGATCTTTGTATTCTCTGAATAGAATAATACCAATAATTACTGATCTCAACAACTTATCTTCACTCCTCTGTCTGTGCCAAATCTGCACCAAATAATTTACTAGATCTTCTCAATTCACATATCCTCTTATAGCATCAACATCATCATATCTCTATACCACACTTACAATCAAGTAAATCAATCCTTCCTTTATACCACACTCAAATTATTTATAATTGAGTCGGCTAGCTAGGCTTAACCAAATACAAAATATAAATCATTACACATTACATAATATTTCATAACCACATAAAAACTGTTGGCTTCCAAACTTAATAAATCTTCACACGCGTGACCTTTGACTATGTTGTCTCATCTAGGTCACCTCTGAAATGTCTTCAACCTCTGTATAACTCTTCATGTCCAGATTCTATCCCAGTTAGGAGATATAATCTGGTTATTAGAAGCCGCTTCTTAGGAACACTGTCAAAATATTGTTTCCACTAGATTACTAATAACTTTCATGAATAATTAAATTTTTGTATGCGCTCTTAAAAATAATCTTAGGAAACAATAAGAAACATGGCCTCAACGCCGCATAACTTCATCTACAATTATCCACACACGCTAATTCAAACACTGTTTTCTTCTCTGCTAATCTTCAGTAGATCAACGTGTTCACATCAATGACAAATACAATCATGAATGCAATATACAATTGCTATAGAACTACTCGAATACTCCCCCATAGGATATATTCAACATTCATGCCTAACATGAATGAGGTAGGTGGATGGAAGATAAGATGATGGTTGAATGAGGTAGTGAGATAGAGGATAAAATGATGGGTGGATGAGGTTGACAAAGGTAAGTGAAGGGATTATTTGGCAGGAAGGATGGGTGAATAAGAATATATGGATGACAATTGTGATGGTGAAATGGGTTCCATAGGTGTCCAAATCATGTATACATGGTGGCCTTTATTATTCTTTTATCAAGATCCAAAGGAGGATGGAGGAAGTGTAATGACTAGTATGTTATAGGTATGAGAGAAAAATGGGATGGAGGAAGTGATGGATAGGATATGCTAGAAGAACTTCCCCCTAGGTGTAGAGATAAACTAGATGGAGGGATTACACATAATACCTATTTGCAAGATTTTCATCATGGTACTTGTCCAAGGTTCTTGTTTTCGTTTTAAACCAATGGACAAATGTTTCTCTTTACTTTTTCTTTAATACTTTTTTGACTTTTTAGAGAATGTTTTGGAGGGAGTATTATCTATGGAATGATAAGGAGGATATGGATGGAGGAATCAAGAATCAAGCTCATTATCAAGTTAGTAGGATCCCATTTTGAGTGTACATTATATGTTGATACAACCTTATTTTGGATGAGTATAATCTTATGCAAACGCATCCATATATTCAGGAATTCCTACATTGTATGTAATTTGATCAATACATTCTATTTGATTATTTGATCATTTGATCATATATCATATTTGTCTCTCTTGTGCTATCTCTTGAGCTTGTAGATCTTGGGGTTTATTTTTTGCCTTGGGCAAATTCTTACAAATTGCAATGTTGATCTCCATCAAGTGGTCATGTATAAGCTCTTAGCTCTACCAAAATTATTCTCATGGGTGCCAACACAAAACTACTTACACTAACAACAAAAAGATGCCTCCTTTGTCCAATTTTTAATTTATTTCTTTGCATTCAAAATAGATTTTGTTATTTTTATTGAATAGATATTGTTGGTGAGAGGATCACACAAAGGACAAGAGAACTACAACACTCTTATCTATTACCTAGTATTATCATAGATAAAATTGTTTTACGATTTCTGATAAGTTCAATTGTTAATTTTTGTAGCACGCACAAAAGACTTTGAAGATTGAAAATAGGCTTGAATATTTAATCTAAGTAATGATTTACTCTAGTCAAACATGTGATCATATGTAGGTGTATATTAATCATATGATACAACACAAAAGAAATGAATAACACATCTTGGTTGATGAATCACAACTAAGACCAAGAAAATCAGACCCACCTCATCTACTACCTTATTTATCACTTATAAAATAATATTACAATTCACATTGTGTTCAAATGCTAATTGTTAACACATCAAAAATAATTTAAATATTAAAAGACAATCTTCTATAAGTTAAAATAATTAGAAAATCGATCTAAACAATATTTCATTATATACACAAACATTTAATAATGATTGTCTATATTATCATGAAATGTAATTCCAAAAAAAAATTTGATATCACATCTTACTCTTAGGTGAAGACTATAAAGAACTAAGGGCATGTTTGGTACTGGTATTAACCTGGAATAGTCATTATTTAATGCAAGACTTAACTAATTCGTCGTTTGTGGCCATTTTTTTAATTCCCAAATTAGAAAATTAATCCCCATTTTTGGGCGAATGCTTGGATTAATTAATTCAAAAAAAACCTAGAATTCGTTTCTTATTCTAGAATAAGCTTTTCATGGATTCGAAAGTACCACAAAATGTATAAGTTTTTCGAGTTCATGCGTGAACAATTAAGCAATTATAATTTTATTTTTTTATAATCTTATTTTTTTAAAGTTAATAATACATATTTTAATTTAAAAATATATAAGTTAAAAATACATATTTTAATTTGTAAGAAAATATTTTTTTATAATTATAATTTTTTAATAAATTATAAATACATATTGTTCAAATCAACTAAAAAAATAAAAAAATCTTTATTCCAATTCCCTATTATGAGATCCAAACGTAGAATAGATTATTCCAGCTTTCATTTTAAAGATTAATTAATCTGAGAATAAGTCCTTATTCTAGAATAGACCTATTCTATATAAATTAATTCCATGCACCAAACGAATGATAAGAGAATTACACCAACTATTACCTAATATTATTATTTATAAAATATTTTTACCATTTATATTGAATTCAATTCTTAGTTTCAACACACGGTCAAAAGTTAGGGCGGACATATTGAACGCATGCAAAAGACTTTAAAAAAATTATGGCAGATACATAGAATTCAACTGTCAGTTTAAAAAGAAAGGGGCATCCGTGAACGTCATTGCAGACGACAATGTTGACTACTTTTTTAATATCTACCCAACCTTCGATAGTTCTTCTCGCACTTTTCTATAAATTGACAAGATTTGTAATTGATCAGAGAAAAATGGCTTCCTCAGGATCTTCCATGGAACTAGCCCATCTCCAGCTCTATGAAATATTTCTTTCTGCAGCCAAGCCCATGGCCCTTCAAGCTGCTGTCTTGCTTAACATTCCTAACATCATTGCCACCCATGGTAGTGAAAATCACCTCTGTGTAGAGGAAATTGCTTCCCATATTTCTGCCTCCACAAACAAACCTGCCCACATAAGCCAGCTCTCTAGAATCATGAGGCTTCTTGCTTCCATTGATGTCTTCACCGAAGAGAACACTGTAGATGACAGAGGCTCTCCCAAATTCAAATACGGTCCAACGGGCCTCACTAAATTGCTGGCAAATAATGGGCCCCAAGAATCTTGTGCACCCACCCTGTTGTTCTTAAATCTAAAATCTACGACTGATGCTTATCAGTATCTTTATGATTCTGTCACAGGTGGCTCCCAACCATTCACAGAGGCCAATGGCATGAACATTTTCGAGTACAACAGCTGTAATCCTGAGGCGAATAGATTTTTCAATGAGGCCATGACTGCTCAGACAAGCTCTGTAATTGCGTCTATGTTGGAGGCTTATGACGGGTTTAAGAGATTCAAGACTGTGGTGGATGTTGGAGGAGGAGCAGGTTCTGCAATATCTACGATTGTTAATGAATATCCGCACATTCACGGTATCAATTTCGATCTTCCACATGTTATAAGGACTACTGCTCCTTCACAAGGTCTGTAACTATCGCCCTCTCTAAACTTTATAGATGAAGAGGTTGCTGATCTACATGTTCAAAAAACAATAGTTTGTTATTCGTTCATAATCTGCATGCAGATCTTAGCTGTGGTTAATTTGTATTTTGTTAGGATGTTTAGTTTATAATCTCTGGTATATCTTAGAAAGAACATTCTGCTTGAGAGAGGTTACAATAATTCAAATTTCATTTTGTCAAACACTATTGATGTGTTCATGTTGTACTTTCTGGATTAGAGTGTATGCATATTCTTTGAATCAGCATTTCTGATTATATTTTATGATTTATCATTTAGATTTTAGAGATTCAAAATATTGAGATAGAAAAAAACAACAATCAAATCTAGACACCTGCAATGAAAAGTAAAGCTATTGTGTGATTCTCATAGTTTCAGGAGTAAAGCATGTGGAGGGTAATATGTTTGAGCGAATTCCATCAGCAGATGCAGTTTTCATGAAGGTATTTTTGACAAATTATATTTTATTTAAACAAAAATTTATAATTTATATACTAATATTTTGGGAGGTTTTGTTATTGTACTTACAGAGGATTTTGCATGACTGGGATGATGAACACTGTTTGAAAATCTTAAAGAGGAGCTATGAGGCTATACCAGAGGATGGGAGGATATTAATTGTTGATGCAGTCATTGAAATTGAAGAAGGGACCGAAAGGCGAGTGGGACTACTGTCTGATGTGTTAATGATGGCTGTTTCCATTGGTGGAAAAGAGAGAACAGAGGATGAATTTAAGGACTTGTTTTATAAAGCAGGTTTCAAGAGTTACAATATTATCGAGCTACCTTATTATCATAAACTTATTGAAGTTTCTAAGAAGTGAGAAAAAAGAACAAACAAGAGTATGCTTAATAATTGTAATAAGCAGTAATAAATCTGCAAACTCTAGGTGGTTCATACCATGGGATAAATATGGAATAACTTTGAAATTTTAATTATATAAATTACTATTGTGATCTTTAATAGCATGAAATGTGTTAATTGGAAAGGTTGCTATCAAGTCATTATTGAATTTTAATTTTCTAAACTTAATTCATTTATAGAACTTTTTTAAAACTATAATAATATTTCATTAAACATTTGATTTGTGTGTTCTTAATAGAACAATATTTCTTAAAGGATTTGAATTGTGTGTTTTGAATAGGAAGAGAGTGTGTATGTGGATACTTTGTGCATATGTGTATGTTTTAATTTTTATTAGTATGAAATATTTTATATGTACAATTATTAAAATTGTATCTCAATTAAGTTCTACTAGCACTTGCACCAACAAGGTGCAATGTTTATGCCGATAGAAAGTTATGCTATTGATATTATACTAATAAAATAATATTGAAATGTTATAAATAAGGTTTGTGTTAAAAAATAATGAAACTTTGGGGTTCCTTTAATAGCATGAAATGTGTTAATTGGCAAGGTTGCTATCAAGCCATTACTGAATTTTAATTTTCTAAACTTGATTCATTTATAGAACTTTTTTAGAACTACAATAATATTTCATTAAACATTTGATTCGTGTGTTCTTAATAGAACAATATTTCTTAAAGGATTTGAATTGTGTGTTTTGAATAGGAAGAGAGTGTGTATGTGGATACTTTGTGTGTATGTGTATGTTTTAATTTTTATTAGTATGAATTATTTTATCTGTACAATTATTAAAATTGTATCTCAATTAAGTTCTACTAGCACTTGCACCAACAAGGTGCAATGTTTAAACTGATAGAAAGTTATGCTATTGATATTATACTAATAAAATAATATTGAAATGTTATAAATAAGGTTTGTGTTAAAAAATAATGAAACTTTGGGGTTCCTTGAATCAGGGAGCTCTATGCGGAGGTTGTCTCTATAAGATGAAACCTCCTCCTCCTCCTCTTCTTCTACCCCTCCTCCTCCTCTTCCTCTACCCCTTCATCTTTTTCTTCTTCCTCCTCCTCCTCTTCTTCTTCTTCTTCCTCCTCCTTTTCCTTTTCTTCATCTTTTTCTTCTTCCTCCTCCTGTTCCTCCTCCTCCTCCACCACCTCCTCCTCTTCTCCTTCATCCTTTTCCACCTTCCTCTTCTTTCTCTTCTTCCTCATATTATGTGTCTTATTCTTCCTCATCTCCTCCTCCTCCTCCTTATCCTTCTTCTCCTCCTTCTTCCTCTTCTCATTCTTCCTCCTCTTCTTCATCATTTTCTTCTTCCTCCTCTTCCTCCTTTGAAATATTAATGTGTCTGGCCATGCTGATAAGGGAGATGGCTTTTTATTCTTTGAGTTTAAGCTGCTGCCTTAAGGAAATTTCAACAGAGTATTCAGATTCTCTAAAAAAGGAAGATTTGAGCTGGAATGATTTTGGTGAAATTCGGTAAATTGAAACATTTTTATTATCGGATTAAACTATTTTTTACTGATAGAGAACGACTCCCCAGCATGCAAGGAGCAATATTTTATCAGTGCTTAATAATAGCACCCATTTTGTTTGCAGATAGGGGTGAGATAAGGATTTTTAAATAGGTAATTGAATAAAAATCTACTTCATCAATAACTGCCATTTGATGTAGCACCGGTTGTTTTTGCAGTAGATCTAGAAGTCGATGGAGTAGAAGTAAACTTACCTGTTGGCTTTGCACCATGGTTTTGAACACCCCCCTTTCATTGTGATGCTTGTGTACAGTCTTTACCACATCTATGATTCCTCTGACTATATTGATATAAAATACTAAGTTGCACTAGTTTGATTGTGTTGCGTATAATATTTTATCAACAAGTTAAGGGGTACCCCCAACTAAAAATGGATAGGATTTAGTTTTACCAGGAGTCCTTGTAATATCAAATGTGGTGTTGGTCTTTAAAACTTGTTCCCACACGGTGCCAGGTTTACACTATGATTGACGAATTGGTTAGTCTTCACTCCAAAGTCTGACAAGGGAAAAAGTGCCAATTGATGAGGATAAAGAACATCCTCCTTTTGCTTCGAGCTACACATCACTCAGGCGGGTATTACCTCATCTGCACACTCATGACTCTTCTTGAGTTGATGAACAAAAGGCCTACAGATGTATTATTGTGGAATAATTTCCAAACCCCTGTAGGTATCCTATACCCCAATGAAACCAAATCTGATGCAATAACCTGATCTGTATGCAATGAGTCTGAAAACCAGATGGGACTTCCTACTACTACTACCAACATGAAGGGAAAGGATTTCATTTCAATGATTGATGTTGGGTTGAATGGACCCCTGAAGTATCCTAAGTCTCTCATAGACCAGTGTCTTATCCAATGGGTAGTAGAGTCAAATATTTCACTACAATAGAGCTATGAAATAAGAAGACAACACACTCACCCTGACTAGATCATACATTACCAAACCACCTGTGCACCTAAATATGTTATCACTTATCCAAAGGAAGACCTAGGAACAAGTAATACATTAACCAGCATCCACTGGAAGAAAAGCATGATGCATCTTTGATACCCCAGCCCATACATATCTGAACACCAGTCCTAGACTCAGTTGCTTGTGTGAAAACAACTCTATTGCAGACACTCATTGGAAATGCAAGTAGAAAGAGTACACACCCTTGATGCTGTAATCTATAAATCTAAAACCTAGATGGAGACAATCTGATACAAGAATAAGTATGCTGCAATCTCATACATAAGACATCTGTTACAATTTCATTATATTCCCATAGCCAGAAAGGATAGAGGGAATACCTTGTATGCAGAGAAGAAGGAAAATACAACTCAGGAAGAACATTCATGGAACCAGTCCCCACAATTATGGAAAAAATGAACCCAGACAAAGTAAAAAATTCAACTACTTATACCACTAGTTACCTTGAAATCCTAAACCAGTAGGATGCAACAAGCTACGGGTAACCAGGGTTAGGATTACAACTGCTACACCAACAACAAAATTTCAAAATTCAAAAGCTCCTGCAAAAAGCCTCGAACCACAAAATCTAACCATCATCGCATGAAAAAACACCCCTGCAAACACTCACGACATCCTGGACCACACTGCAAACCAATCGCTTCTCACCAAATAGGGTCTTTTCTGCATTGAGTTCCATAAAATGTTACCCTTTGTCTCTCATAAATTCAAACTCAAACTCCAACGGACACATGCATTTCACGGGCATCATATTCCTTAACCATTTGCCCCTAGTCACGCAATCGTGCTATCATGAATTTTATTGCCACATAAAACCAGTTTTAATTTATGCTCGGTCGCATGATCGCATAACCCAAAAATGGGTTATGCGAACATGCGACAACCATTTCCTCCTGCCCTCTGCATAACCACTGATGCCAGACCGTTGCCACAAAAGGGCTTGTCGCATGTTCGCAAGCTAGAAAATTGGCTCACGCGAACATGTGACAAGCCACTAACATGCACCCTACCGGCTGTTAAATCACCACCGAACTACCCTAGCCCGGGCCCATGTTCAAACCTTATTATCCCGTCAGCACGGACCAACCAAAAACTGCCATGACACCACCTACCACCGAGCTCACCAAACAGCCACAAAGAGGCCCCAGGACACGTGGTACCCTATCGCATGATCGCATAGCCCGGAGATGGACTATGCGAACATGCGACCACCCGTAGACCACTACCTTGTCGCGCATAACCGCCACCACACAACTCTGCAACCGCGTCACTAGACCATTGTCGCATGAAGTCAACAGCAAGGGCTTTGTCGCATGATCACATAGCCAAAAACTATGCTATGTGATCATGCGACAGCCATGAGACTGCCACATCACCACCCCCCAGCCAATAAAAAGAGAACACTAGCCCTACATGGCATCTTGGACCCACCGCACAAAATGCATACGTCCGCAACAAAAGCCAACGAGCCCACCTGACAAGCCTCATCACCACCTGCTACCGAGACCACACCTCTTTCTACCAATAGGCCCCAAGGACATGTGGCAAGTGGTTGCATGATCGCATAGCCAAAAATTGGGCTATGTGACTATGCGATAGCCAATCACAGGCTGCCACATCATCACCTCAGACCAACATATAGTGACCACCAACTGCGAATAATCGGGACCCATGCGGACATATGGCAAGCGGTTGCATGATCGCATGTCAGAAAAGTCTGACATGCGGCCATGCGACAGCCAATAAGAACATGCCATCTATCCCCCTCTGACACCAGGCCCACTTCACTGAAGCAACGCTTGGAACAAACAAAATCGACGATAGGCGCATGATCGCATGGGGAAAGAATATTCCATGTGATCACATGCCGACCATTGATCTCCTCCCTCTGCCACTTTGAAGGAACTGGCCCCACATTGTCGCACTTGCGCAGTTAAGACAGATGAACAAGGAGAGCTGATAGAAAAGAAGACATGCAAGGTCAAAAACACACAGTGTTTTCGGTGAAAGATTGAAAACGCATAGAATTTTCAACATGACACAAAGGTAAACAAGGAAGCCAAAAACACCATGGGTTTTATGCAGGCCGAAAAAGGTCAAAAAAATCATGGATTTTTGAAAACACTGTGATTTTTTGACACTGTGGCATAATTTTAAAAATGTTTCCCGCAGACCTTAGAATTTGAATATCTTTCTAGGTTTTATGATTCAGCACATGGAAATTGGACTAGAGCTAGGTGACAACATGAAGAACACAGGGCAGGATATTTGATACACATTTGCAGGGGAGAGGCCATTCTCATAGGATTTTTGCTATGATAGAAAATTGGCCTAACAGTGGCTCTAGTTAGGGATGATGGGTAACTTGTGCCCATGCAAGAATTCAAATCTCTGGGAGAGCAGACCACCAACTGGACCAAAACATAACTATTTCTGCTACAAACATATGTAAACACCCATAGGCTGAAGAGTGAAACTGGAGTTTCCACTACCCATGTTCATGCTTCAACAAAAATTTGTAGAACTGCAACTCTTATTCATTGAAGCATGCTAACCTCTCTATCACACCATTTTATTTCTCTTAGTGCCCAGATCACCTCATAAGGAAACATTTCTTATCATTGAAAATATCATACCTGAAAGTTCTACAGTAAAAATCAACATGTTGGTTGGAGGGCAGGGCAGATCTAGAGCTCACCCTATAGCTCCATCAGGTTCTTGCAGTATAGAGTCCCCACCTCCTTGAAGAGAAAAATTTTGCACTGATTTTTATCTCTTCCAACCAACCAAAACTTCATCAGGCCACACTATTTATCAGGAACTACACTAATCAAACAGAGAACTTAGAGTCGCCACTCAGCACGCAGTGAGAAGATTTCACTAATGTATTTTTTCTATTTGACTCTGTAGCTTCAACCAGGACCCTAGGATGATCCAGCCAAGCAAGGAAGCTTGCTGTCTTTCACTTCTTCCCCAGCGGAGTCACCATTTTGTTGGTGACTCAGATGGGCCAAACCAATCTGGTCAAAAGATAGGATATTACAAAATTTGTAACCATAACCAGAGCTCCTCAATAGGTTTTCCTTATGTTATCCCCAACGGAGTCGCCATTTTGTTGGTCTTTAAAACTTGTTTCCACACAGTGCTAGGTTTACACTATGATTGGAAAACTAGTTAGTTTTCACTCCAAAGTCTGACAAGGGAAAAACTGTCATTTGATGAGGATAAAGAACATCCTCCTTCTGCTGCGAGCTCCACATCACTCATGCGGGTATTGCCTCATCTGCACACTCATGACTCTTCTTGAGTTGATGAACAAAAGGCCTGCAGATGTATTATTCTGAAATAGTTTCCAGACCCCTGTAGGTATCTAGTACCCTAATGAAACCAAATCTGATGCGATAACCTGATCTGTATGCAATGAGTCTGAAAACCATATGGGACCTCCTACTACTACTACCAACATGAAGGGAAAGGATTTCATTTCAATGATTGATGTTAGGTTGAATGGACCCCTGAAGTATCCTAAGTCTCTCATATACCAGTGTCTTATCCAATGGGTAGCAGAATCAAATACTTCACTGCAACAGAGCTATGAAACAAGAAGACAACACACTCACCCTGACTAGATCATATATTACCAAACCACCCATGCACCCAAATATGTTATCACTTATCCAAAGGAAGACCTAGGAACAAGTAATACATTAACCAGCATCCACTAGAAGACAAGCATGATGCATCTTTGATACCCCAGCCCATACATATCTGAACACCAGTCCTAGACTCAGTTGCTTGTGTGAAAATAACTCTATTGCGGACACTCATTAGAAATGCAAGTAGAAAGAGTACACACCCTTGATGTTGTAATCTATAAGTCTAAAACCCAGATGGAGACAATCTGATACAAGAACAAGTATGCTGCAATCTCATACATAAGACATCTATTACAATTTCATTATATTCCCATAGCCAGAAAGGATAGAGGGAACACCCTGTATGAGAGAAGAAGGAAAATATAATTCAGGAAGAACATTCATGGAACCAGTCCCCACAACTATGGAAAAAAGGAACCCAGACAAAGTCAAAAATTCAACTACTTATACCACTAGTTATCTTGAAATCCTAAACCAGTAGGATGCAACAAGCTATGAGTAACGAGGGTTAGGATTACAACTGCTACACCAACAGAAAAATTTCAAAATTCAAAAGCTCCTGCAGAAAGCCTCAAACGACAAAATTTGTCCATCACCGCATGACAAAACACCCCTGCAAACACTCACTGCATCCTGGACCACACTGCAAACCAATCGCTTCTCACGAAATAGGGTCTTTTCTGCATTGAATTCCATAAAATGGTACTCAACCTTATTATCCCGTCAGCACAGACCAACTGGAAACCGTCATGACACCACCTGCCACCGAGGCCACCAAACAGCCACAAACGGGCCCCAGGACACATGCCACCTTGTCGCATGATCGCATAGCTCGAAGACGGGCTATGCGAACATGCGATCACCCGCAGACTACTACCTTGACGCGCATAACTGCCACCACACAACTCTGCAACCGCGTCACCAGACCGTTGTCGCATGAAGTCAATAGCAAGGGGTTTGTCGCATGATCGCATAGCCAAAAACTAGGCTATGCGATCATGCGACAGCCATGAGACCACCACATCACCACCTGCCAGCCAATAAAAAGAGAACACCAGCCCTGCATGGCATCTTGGACCCACCGCACAAAATGCATACCTCTGTAACAAAAGCCAATGGGCCCACCTGACAAGCCTCATCACCACCTGCTACTGGAACCACACCCCTTTCTGCCAATGGGACCTAAGAACACATGGCAAGCGGTCGCATGATCGCATAGCCAAAAACTGGGCTATGCGACCATGCGACAACCAATCACATGCTACCACATCATCGCCTCGAACCAACAAACAACAACCACCAACTATGAATAACCGGGACCCACACGGACATATGGCAGGCGGTCGTATGATCGCATGTCAGAAAAGTCTGACATGCGGCCATGCGATAGCCAATAAGAACATATCATCTGTCCCCCCTCTAACACTAGGCCCACTTCACCGAAGCAATGCTTGGAACAAGCAAAATCGACGGTAGGCGCATGATCGCATGGGGAAAAAATATTCCATTGGATCACACGCCGACCGTTGATCTCCTCCTTCTACTGCTTTGAAGGAACTAGCCCCACATCGTCACACTTGCACAGTTAAGACAGATGAACAAGGAGAGCTGACATAAAAGAAGACATGCAAGGTCAAAAACACATAGGGTTTTCGGTGAAAGATCGAAAACGCATAGAATTTTCAACATGACACAAAGGTAAACAAGGAAGCCAAAAACACCACAGATTTTATGCAGGCCGAAAAAGGTCGAAAACATCATAGATTTTTGAAAACACTGTGGGTTTTCGACACTGTGGTAGAATTTTAAAAATGTTTCCTGCAGACCTTAGAATTTGAATATCTTTCTGAGTTTTATGATTCAGCACGTGCAAATTGGACCAGAGCTAGGTGACAACATGAAGAACACAGGGCAGGACATTTGATACACATTTGCAAGGGAGAGGCCATTCTCATAAAAATTTTGCTATGACAGAAAATTGGCCTAACATGTGGCAAAAGTGGAAAAATACGCTGCAATTCTGACTACTGTCACTCCAGGATGTAAGTTAAAGATTGTTAATTCAAACTCAATAAATATTTGAACAACATTTAAACAAGTCATAAAACACTGAGTTGCACTGGTTTGATTGTGTTGCATATAACATTTTACCAACAAGTTAAGCGGTACCCCCAACTAAAAATGGATAGGATTTAGTTTTACCAGAAGTCTATTGGCTTTAGTGATTCTGATTGGGGAGGTAGTTTGGATGACCGAAAATCTACATCTGGTAATTGTTTTTCTTTGGGCTCTGGTTTAATTACATGGAGTTCAAAGAAGCAAAGTATGGTTGCTCTCTCTTCTACAGAAGCGGAATATGTTGCAGTCACTTCAGCAGGCACACAAGCTTTATGGCTCAGAAAGCTTCTTGAAGAAATTGGTGAGATTCAAGTTCAGCCTACTGTGATTTTTTGTGACAACATTAGTACCATTAAATTGGCCAAGAATCTGGTTCATCATAGCAGGACCAGACACTTTGATTTGAAACAACACTTCATTAGAGATTTGGTACAAAAGAATGCAATTGAATTGAAATACATCAACACAAACGCACAAATAGCGGATATCTTCACGAAGGTGGTTGCAAAGGATCAGTTTTTGACAATCAGATATTGAATTGTTAGCCCTCTCAGCATCAAGGGGGAGTATGTGGATAAGTGATGCTGAAAAAGCATTTTTTGAAGAGTTTTTAGCTAGTTTTATTTGTTTTTATGCAAATAAGGAATGTGCAAGGAGTTGCATATTTATATTTAGAATTTAGTTTTTTTTTTTTTTTAAGTTTTATTCCTTAGTAAATAAAACATGTCTAGATACATGTGTATCTAGTTTTCTTTCCTGTTTTTCCTATGGCTATGAATTTTATATATTCAGCCATTTGTAATATTTTTTACATAAAGCTGCAATAAAACTTATTTTTCAGAATTTCCTCTTTTGTAAAATCTTCAATGTCCTTGTACTATCAAATGTGGGAAATGTGGAAAAATACGCTGCAATTCTGACTACTGTCACTGCAGGATGACACATATTCGGAAATGTATGTAAATGCCCTATTTTGGACAGAAATTCAAACCAAAGTTCCCTCCATAAAAGAGAAAAAATGAGATTCTCAGACAATCAAAATAAGCGGGCACGTGGAAAATGAAAGCTTATCTTGCTGAGAGAATGAAATTTTGCCGTCACAGTCACAAACAGATCACGATGTCTCTCTCAGACGGATAGCAAACAGATCTTCAATTCAAGCACGTCAACATACAAATTCAATTTAAGTAGAGTGCAAAAAATTCATGAATCCTAATCAAACAACAATTAGATTTAGGTGTAAAAAATTAAGCACGTCAACATACAAATTCAAGAATCCTAATCAAACAACAATTAGACTTAAGTGTACAAAATTAAGCTGTGTGATTTGAATTAAAAACGATATGCACAACAATATTGATTTCTGGTCTAATCCTCAAGCATATCTTGAATAGTAAATTCATTTCAAAGACACGTGGTTGAATTGAACAAGTATTGTCACACGTGAATTGAATCTGCCAGTGACTTTGAATTATTTTTGACATATAAATAGGGTCTCACTATTACAAACATTGGCGAGTGTTCATCTGTCTTCCCAGTTGTGAAAGTTTATGTAGCATTTGATTGTCTTTTGGCTTTCAAGGAGTTTAGAAATGGGTATTCCAGTGATTGATGTAAACAACATTGAAGGAGGAGAGAGGAAGGCCATTATGATTCAAATCGCACAGGCTTGTGAGTCTCCCGGATTTTTTCACGTATTTATGCTTGTAAAACAAGGGTCAGCTGTTTTGACTATATAGGGTCCCAATCAAACCATAAATTATTCATTACAAAATTATGTGATTGGTAAGCTCAAATTGACTATATACTGGTTTAAATTTTTCAGATTACAAACCATGGCATTGACCATGGTCTTATGGACCGTGTGAAAGAGGTATGTTCACAGCAATATAAGATTAACAGAGAACAACACTTCAAGGATTCCTCGCCAGTAAGGGAACTGAACAAAGCCATTGAAGCTGAATTAAAGGGAAATAATGTCGAGAAGATTGAGAGTTTGGACTGGGAGGATGTTTTTCAAATCAGAGTAAACTCTGTGATTCATTTGATTCAATTCAATGCAAACCATCTAGCACATTAACTTTTTGCGTTTTATACAGGGATATAATTGAGGGCTTCCGCAGCAAAATATTCAATCTGACAGAGAAATTGTTGGAAATAATAAGTGAAAGTTTGGGACTAGAGAAAGAATATCTGAAAAGGGTATTTGCAGGGGAAGAGAAGGAGAAGCCGTTCTTTGGCACCAAGGTGAGCCATTATCCTCCCTGCCCTAGACCAGATCTGATAAAGGGTATCCGTGCTCATACAGATGCAGGTGGCCTCATTCTTTTGTACCAAGATGATGAGGTTCCCGGCCTTCAAGTTCTTAACAATGGTAGCTGGATTGATGTGCAACCTATGAAATACTCAATAGTTGTCAACATTGGTGATCAGTTAGAAGCAATGAGTAATGGCAAGTATAAGAGTGCATGGCATAGAATTCTTGCAACAAAAGATGGAAATCGATTATCAGTGGCATCCTTCTATAATCCCTCATACAATGCAGTAGTGAGCCCTGCTCCCCAGCTAGTAGCACAACTCAATGGAAATGGGACTCATGAATTATCTGCTTATCCAAAGTACCCATTTGGTGACTACATGAAGATTTACTCTGAACAGAATTATGAAGAAAAAGAGCCTCACTTCAAAGCAGTGGGAAGGTTGAATTAACAAATTTCAAGCTGAATGGAAAACATGGTCAATAAATTTATCCTTACTAGATCACTCTTTTTTGACTATTTAGAATATTTTTGGCCTGTAGAATATAAGTTCAATTTGAAAACAACAACAATCTTGCTCGATAAGCTCACATTACTTCGTCCATTGAATTATTGAATTATTGTTCCTTCAATGTAATCCTTGATAGAACTAAATATTTTACAACGGAATATTTTTGAAAGGGAACATACTTTTTTACAATTTTGTCTTGTAATTTATTTTTATATTATTTATTAAATTTTCTTATAGAAATGTTACATTACAAATGGAGAAATATAATGAATGAAATATTTCATTCAATGGATTAATAAGACTAAAGGAGAATTATGAATATTACAATATTGTGAATGTTATGATGGAATATAGGATTGTTAAATAATTGATAGAATTTTTAAATAGATTCACCTGATTAATGGAAAAAATTGATACTAATTCAAGGTGACAATTTTTTACTCATCGAAAATTGCAAAGCCAAAAAATAATTCAATCTTACTATGCCTACTAAAAGGAGGTAAAATAACTACTTGTGGGCATATTTAAAAAATGATCCATACAAAATTATAAGGAGAAAAGAGGAAGGTAGATTATAGCCACACACTCTCTCTCTAAGAAATAAAGGTACATAACTCTCAACTATATTTACTTGCATTTCATCCAATTATTCACTACACATCAATTTCACTTTTACAAATTTCCCTTCTTAAGAAATTTCCTTTAGGCCATGACATAATCAACTATGAGTAGACAATAGCAAGACTCAAGCATACACATCAACCAATGACACTCCAGTCAACAACAAAGAAAACATCTACATAGCCAAAAATAAATAACTTCAATACAACCAAAATTTTAATGTATTTTTGTTTAAACATTGTGAAACACATTACACAACTCACAATTATAAAAAAATAAAACAATGAATGGTCACATTTTTCCTCATTTTTATCTTATATAATTTGCATCTACTCGTTGATTCAACATATATATAATTACTCTAAAAATTTGACACCTAATCTAGGCATCTAATATTTTTTCTACTTTTTTTTTATAGTTGTTGAAGACATGTCATATATTACAAAATTCCATCATCAAACATAAATAGTTATTAGTAATTTTTGTCTAACTAAACAAGTGTCTTTTTTCACCTAATTATTGTTCTTATTAATTTTATAAATTATTTTTCTAAGGAAACTACCCAAAGTAATGATGTCAAGGTCTTCGCAAACTACAATATATTATTCTCTAACTACACTAATGTTTATTTTCACCTAATTATTCTTCTTATTAATTTAATAAATCATTGTTTTCTAAGGAAACTACCCAATGCAAATATGTCAAGGTCTTCGTGAACTACAATATATAATGTCAAGAGTTTATATTTTTGTCTAACTACACTAGTGTTTATTTTCACCTAATTATTCTTCTTATTAATTTTATGAATCATTTTTTTCTAAGGAAACTACCCAAAGTAAAGATGTCAAGGTCTTTTTGAACTAAATATATCATATGAAGAGTTGATATTTTTAGGTTTAATAACTATCATTGTTGAAGATCCTATTCTTGAATACAACACATAATAAATCAATCTTTATAGATCATAAAATTAGTTTGTATTACAAAAGTATTTTTCATAGCTCGTGAGTTTAACTTATAAGTTGCATTTATTCATACTTATTTTTTATTCAGATTTCAAGATTATCTTAATTTTATTCTAACTAATTTTTCCAAACATTAGTAGTGTTCATATTGTCTAACTTTTCCTTGCCTCTAGTATATTACCCAAAACATATCTTGCTATCAGCATATCTATTGCACCTTGTTGGAGTGCAAATACTATTTATTAATTTTTTAATTACAAAAATATGATTTCGAGTTCTCTATTTGTTATGAAATTTAGTTGCATTTTTATTTGAATTATGGTTATAATATTATGAAAATTATGATACAATATCAATATAATTAATAATTTGGACTTTCAAAATACTAGGGTGTATTTAGGCACTCAGAGATTGGCATTTTTGAGCGAGGGTCACTTCGAAACTATGTTGATGATTGAGTTTATTTCAAAAATCTTGGAGATTATCATCTGCACTAGCTTGAGGGATCCTCTCAATTCAAATGCCCAGATCTTCCTTTGTAGTTTTGGGTTTGGATAACTCATGGGTGGATCAAGGGCTATTTCATGTTGTGCAACCTCTCAAATGTGCTAAGATCTCTCCAAAGGTGGTGTTTTGGGACTAGACTTAGAAAGTGGTGAATGGAAAATTAGATTTCTTTGCTAGGCATGGGTTGATTTCTAGGTTGAGAGGATTCTAGCCGAGTCTCCTAGAACTACACAAGTGTGTTTCAAATAATTGGCAACATAGTTTAAACAATGAGGTTCATATTTACCATGATTCTAAGGCAAGTTTTATGTTAGTATTTGGTAGGTGTTGGTTAAAAAATTGGTATTTGATTAAATCTTTGACTCTTTATCCATAAAGCCTATGTATCAAGCATTAGTTGAGTGAACTCTAATTGTCCCTCTTTTAATTTTAAATCTACAACTCTTGTATGTGAATTTACAATGAATGAACCTCGTTTACTAAATAAATAGGCACACTTTTCACAAAAAATGGGAAAAGGATCTAAAAATTACCCATCATGATGGAATAGTTGCAAACAAAAAGCTAAAAAATTCCCATCTAAGGAAATGAAATGCTATCAATTGGAGACTTATATTCTCATATTATATCCAGATGCACACAAATTTGTCTTCACAAGAAGACTTCACAATTTCACATTTAAGTACAAAGTGAAATATCTAAAGCGATATCTCCAACGACAGACTATGGCGAGGATTGACTCCTACCAAAATTGAAAATACAAAATAGGGAGGGTCTTGCACCTCTGAAATTGCAAATAATGACAAATTTCAACTGGAATAGTAAATACATAAGAAACATAAATCCACCACATCTTCCTACAATGCCAACATGGCCTTATAAAGGGCTCTGGGAAGTTTCTCAAAGGGGTTACAAATGCGCCAACATAAATTATTTAGTATTTTATTACTTTGGTCCCCTTTAATTAATTAATTAAAGGTCCTTTATAATATTATATAAATTTTGGGACCACTTAATTATTAATTTAATTAAGTCACTCTATTAAAATTTTGGGGACATTACATATCCTCATCACCCAAAGATTTCTTTCCCTCAAGTAATCTTTCACCAAACTATTTGCCTATTGCGAAGCTCCAAGATCTCAAATTGAGCACAGACACTGATAGATGTATCCACTCAAATCTCTATGTCACAACATGAACACGTGCAGAAATATTCAAGTGAGGGAGAAGAGTAAACCTCCATCAAACTTCTCCAACTCCACTCTGATATAAGTGTTTCCATGTTCAGAGTCATGAACATCCCACTGAAGCCAATCATGTAACACATTGATGCCCAGATTCCAAGCTGCTATGCCATCATGCCAATCAATCACTTCCTAAAAATAATGGACCAGAAACTCAAAACTAATATGCAACTTGTTCTTTCCATGTATATATCACTCTTTTGGAGAAGCATTGATCATGTCTTTTGCATGTTCTAAAAAAGGAATAACTCCATACTCAACCAACTGTAGACCTTTCCCTTAAAAAGGATCATTGATAGAGTCTGTGTCTCAATGTAGTTGATCAGTCAATGTTGATTTGGAAATCTCCATGCAAGTACCCTCTTTAGCCTTTTGGTTGTCATATAGGCCTAGGTGTTCTTCACTTGCACCTGTGCAGTAGTAGGATTTAGCAGATCCTCATGTGACAAAAGTGGCCCCATGATCATGTCTTTATCATCCTCATGTAGTACATTACTCTTATTACCGTTGTCAACATCCTCACACTTATGCAAATGAAACTTCCATTTTTCTTCAGAATGCTTGAATACATTATTGACCAATATACATGTTGTAATAGAAGAAATGCATTTTTAGATTATGAAAAAGCCATAGCATAGATATGATAGGCTAGGATATTACCTCCATCTCTTCAATACATGAAATAATAAAGCTCTCCATGGAAACAAAAACCTTTTTTTTTATCATGGTACTCCATGATTTTGACCAAGAAGTGATGAAACATATCATGGTTAAAATCTTGTAATCCTAGATCTAAGAGAAGGTTACTCAATTTTATTTTTGCACATATATCTAGTATTGTAAATCTCCTAGAAAATGTATCATTACTACTATCATCAAGGCTCTAAAATTTATTAATAATCAACTACAATATCTTTTTCATGGTGTCATCATAATAGGTACTCGAGGAGATGAGATTGTCAAAATCTCACTAAGACATGTTGTAGCTGCTAGCTTGATTTCCTTGTCATGGTGTCTCAATAATATGGGTTGTCTTAAGGCGATCTCAATCAAACCAAGGATCCTCTGTATAAATACTGAAGGTAACTAGTCCACCTTACTCAAACACACATCCAATATATCTAATGGAATATCAACACCATCACTCATCTCTCAGCTAATCCTTTGTAGTGCATTTAACCACCATTGTCCATCAATCAGTGCCATGATTATCCAAAAAGGATGGTAGAATCACCAGCTTTGATAACAATATGATGTACCAAAGGAACACCCCAACAATATGAGCACTTTCACCATACTGTATGGCACACACTACAACAATACTAGTTGGTAGCACAACCATACTAGTTGGCACTGCCACCGTACCAGCCGACATTGCCACCATACCAATCAGTACTACCACTATACCATTCATCCTTCCACATACCACTCAACAATTCCACCCTACCAATCGGCACTACCACCATACTAGTCGGCACTACCGTGTGCCACACTCTACAATTATATACCCTTCAGCACTCAACACCCTTTGACATCCTTTGACCCACTTCAACACATGACACCTTCGGTACATGGCACTTAACACTTGGCACTTGGCACTTTGACCTATACAATTGGAACTCTACACTTGTAACTTTATGCTTAGAACTCAACATTTGGTGTTTGATGCTTGGTGTTTGGCACTTGGCACCCTTCATCACTTGACACTTAGCACTCAACACTTGACACTTGGCACTCAGAATTGCTACTTGTCACTTGGTACTTGGAGAAATAATATTTTAATCGATCTATTTATAAATAAGAAAGATTATTATTATAATCCAATGTAACAGAATAGATCATAGATCAAGGCATAAGAAAACCATAGGAAATAAAATGCTATCATACATATAATGATAATGATACATAGCTTCAAGGATTCAGGGATTCACTCACTGGATTAATCATTTATTTGGCTTCCTTCAAGAGTTTATTCAAGTTTTTCAAACTTTTATGGATACACTCACATTCATACCCCATGTTAAACATCCATTTATGTTGATGCTGATCAGGAGATTAGAGTAGGTGGAGGCTCATAGCTATTGTATTTTTCATATCTATCATCTCCTTTATTTTCTTCATATTCTATTTGTTTTTCATTCAATCCATCTTAGCCTCTTTAATTTTTGATATTAAGGCATTCCTTGTGAACTCTAGGGCATCATAACACTCACTTAGTTTTTCAATAAAAGGTATTCCCCTAATCTTCAAATTTGAAACCCATTCTCTAGTCACCTTCCTAAATTTATTATCTACTTGAAGCTAAGAAATTATCTCTCTATTTTTATCAGAAGTGGGGTCCAAAATGGTGTCAGGGGAGCTTGCCAATTAGCAGAAAAAGGTGTTAATAAATTGATTAGAGAATTTCCAAATTGTCATATCCTGATCAAATTCTGGATATATCTAGTGTCAACAAATTTTGTTAGAAAATTAGAAAGAAAAGTCTCTCAATTTTATTGTGTGGTGAAAATAAAATCTATCTTTTCAATATTTATGAGACTGTTCACTACTATGCTGGCATTTCTGATTTTTATGCAATAACAAATTATTTATTGGGTTTGATTTAGAAATTGTGTTTAAGATATAATGCCAATGCAAATTAATATCAATGAAAAGATGTGTGTTTGTATGTTTTGGAAGGTATAAGGTTCAAAATAGCACCCACGACCCATATGAAGATTGTGTGACAACAGTGGTTATTTATAGGAAAGTGCACAATTAGGAGCATCCTCAGTATGCATCTCTTAGTGGAACGAAATTTGATCTTGAGAATGTGGTGTATTCAAGAATGAAATAGAAAGACAAGGAGAAAGTGATCCATGAATATCTGCTCAATATTTCAAAATCTGATTTCTATTGTTGGTGTATGGATTCACAAGCAACTCGATGTGAAAAGCCACTTGAATATCTCATACAAGGGAGTTTTAAAATGAAACAATCTAAAATGTATCGTATTCAAGGGAACATTACTATACAATTGAATCCTAAAATGGATAATGCATTTTGTTTCTATCCAATTAGTTTGACATTTCTATTATATTTTTTATTTATATATCTTTATAATATTATATTTGTTTGGTTGAGAAGTCCATCTCTTCAATTTCAAGTGTATGCTTAAATTCTTTGTTGTCTTGTCTTTAAACTCTTTTCTTATTTTACTAGTTATATATATTAATAATTTTAAAATTAACATGTACAGATCAAGAAGATGATATTTAAAAATAGAATGTTCAAACTAGTCAATTATCTTTTATAATTAGTGTACAATATAAGAAAAGGGGTGCAACGAAGGGGATTTTGTATTTTGTATTGCATATTATGAAGGAAAGATAACCCAATGAGCTTAGTGTTGCAGAATCAAGTAGACTAACATGCATGAATAATTGATGACCTGGTATGGTTTTCATTGATGTCAAAAAAACTTTTCTTGTCATTAGTGATTACTATCTTTGAAACCCATGTTGAATATATTGCTTTGCATTTCTTATATGTTATAAATCTTTTTCTGATCTTTTGATATGTTATTGAAGACTATTTGGAGATATTTAGTTCAAGGCTTTATAGCTCAGAATGAAGTACAAAAGATTTGGCATTTATATGTGTATAACATACCTATAACTTACAGTGGTCCTTGTGTGAAATGCATGCTTCACATTTCTCTTCATAATAGTTTCTGATAATACACCTTTGGGTTTGTAATGCCCTGCCCGAGAATCCATGATAATAAAGTCTAAAGTAGACTAAAAGATCATGCATTTTTTTAAATAAAAGATACATACAAGAACAATTAAAGATTACATTAATAGCATAATACATGTAGAAGCAACTTAATCTGAAATTTGACATTCATAGATCATTAATACATTTTTTTGATTTAGTAGTGAAACTCCAATTTAATCTACATCATATAGGGCTGTCATCACGTCACTACTTAAATAACATTGATTACTTTAAGAAATTAACTAAATGAATTTTTACGTGATTAAAGCTCTATTGAATTTAAATCCATATTCAAATGTTCCTAGGACTTTCAATATCATAATGAAAAGTACAATTAACATGAAAAAATGTAATATCCATTAAATTCATCTAATGCAATGTCATATACTAAAAGACCCTAACCTATTACATCATTGTCATCCATATAATTAACAACTTCTCATTACATTTTTACGTGAATCATAATTACCAATTATATAAATTTATAATTAGATCTTTCTTTTAGGAATATCTCATTACATCCCATAACATAATATTATAATTACATATCATGGTACAAGTATGAAGAAGTATCCCCAAGAAGAAGATCTGGTAACAAAAAAAAGAACCATCCAAGAGGATGGTCATGAGTTCTAGATCTCAATAAAAAATAACAAGATACCCAAGAAAATGCAAGAATACCGACAATGCCAAGCATAACACCCATAATATTCATGGTTTTGTCTTCAACGGAGTATGGTGGATCAGACCTTGGAAGTGCAGAGGAAGCCTCTTGAATAAAGGCATTTGAATTGCTTTGTGATGAAGAAATGTGCATGTTTAGAAAATCTCCAGACCACATTTTCATGGCTCTGAAGGTGAATTAAAAGCATAGGCACTACAAGAGCAATTGTGTAGCCAAGCTCTCTAACAATCATTTTTGTCATTGCAAGGTATCCAAACGCATACTCATCATTAGAAAACATTGTGGTGGAATCAGTGAATCCGTCAGTGCTACCATTTTAAGTATTTTTCTCTTCTTTTAACTTCTTGTGTGTGACACCATAGTGTCATATTTAGAGACAAAAAATAATAATTAGAAGATAAATAATACATATATAGATTTTGAGATATAAAATAGAATTTAAATATAGGTGATAATTAATAAAGATAATATATTTATATGCTTATAAGAAGATGATAGATTATTAATGTCAATTTATCATTATAAGTCAATTTTTCATTTTCATAAGATTAATTTGTTTCTATAAGGGAGCAATGATGAAGAAAACCTTAGTAGCCTACAAGAAAAATAATGTGGGTGTTTCCTCCTTCATGTTTTCTCCTACATAGAAAACATAAAAATGACTTTTTTTATGATGATGAAGGCACTGGGGCAAGCCAAATGATGATTATATAGATGGTTGGGGACTCAAATAAATGAAGGAAGATGAAAAATTTATCCTTTCTAGTTTTATAGGATATAATACGAAAGATTAGAAGTTTGAATATGATAGGAAGGAAGATCCAATTGAGAAGTAAGCAAACAAGGAGAGGTTGAAAAGGATGAATATATCATTTTATTATGGATGGAGGCTCAATATAATTTTATTTAGGATTGTTTAGCTTTAACATTTCATGAAGTAGAAAGGAATTTTTTGTAGGAAATGGTTAAGTATGTCTCCTTTAGATCTATGTCAACCTACCTTGGTTGTTTTCTAAAGAGGGGTTTTATTCTACCCTCTCATCCTTGTAGAGTAGGGTGTGATGGATTTTCTTATTGTAAATAATGGTATGAATTTAATTATTGTGAAGGAGCCTCTGTCTTCTTTTTTCTATGAGAGGATTTTATTTTATGGGACTTTGGTTTTCACCATGCCTTCCATAAATATACAAGACAATGACTATCAATGTTTGGCCTTCCTTTCAATGACCACTAGCCTAAAATTATTCCTCGGCTTCTCTCATATAGTGTCAAACAAAAGTTTTTCCAAGAAATATTTACAAGGAATGACTTGACAACAATAAATTCTTTCTTATTTTATTTAATTTAACTCAGAGATTTCTTAGGCCTCCTCTAAGATCATCTTCATGTCTGTTCAAAGAAATACCCCTATTAAAATTCATAGAAATGTGTAGAATATGCAATTTACATGAATTTTTTCACTGGATGCCTTCTGGAAACATCCACAACAATGACTATGCATGCCTCGCCTTCCTTTCAATGACCACTGGCCTAAAATTATTCCTCATCTTCTCTCATTTCTGGTGCTGAACAAAAGTTTTCTTAGGTAATATATTATTTTGTTTTCCACTAAAAACTTATCAAAATATTCTTCACACTGTTTCACCTCTAGAAAATGCAAGAATACTAGCAATGCCTAGGACAACACCCATTCTTGGTTTTCATTAAAATTCCAAGATGGTGGATTAGAACTTTGAAGTGCAGAGGAAACCATGCACAAAAAGATATTTGAAATGCTTTATGATGGAAATATGTGCATCTTGAGAAAATCTCCAGACCAGATTTGGCATGGCCCTGAAGGTGAATTAAAAGCATAGGCACTACAGGAGAAGTTGTAGAGGCACGCTCTCTCACAATAATTCTTTTTCATTGCAAGGTATTCAAAATCATATTCATCATCAGGTGACATTGTGGTGGAATCGATGAATCCATCAACTTGCTACCATTTTAAGTACTTTTGTCTTCTTTTAGCTTCTTGAGTGTGATGTGGTAGTGTTACATTTATAGACAAAAAACACAAAAAATTAGAAGATAAATAATCTAGATATAGAATTGCGATCTAAAATAGAATTTAAATATAGGTGATAATTATTAAAATTGATCTATTTATTTTCTTATAAGAAGATGATAGATTATTAATGTCAAGTTATCATTTTAAGTCAATATTTCATTTTCATAAGTTTAATTTGTTTGAACAATGAAGCGATGATGAAGAAAATCTTAGTAGCCTATTGCAAAAATAATGTGGGTGTTTCCTCCTTCATGTTTTCTCCTACATAGAAAATATAAAAAATAACTTTTTTATGATGATTAAGGTACTGGGGCAAGCCAAATGATGATAATATAGATGGTTGGGGGCTCAAATGAATGAAGGAAGGGGACAAATTTATCCTTGCCAATTTTATAGAATCTAATATGAAAAATTAGAGGTTTGACTATCATAGGAAGGAAGATCTAATTGAGAAGTAAGCAAACAAGGAGAGATGGATGAATAAATCATTGTATTATGGATGGAGGCTCAATGTAATTTTCTTTAGGAGTGGTTAGCTTTAGCATTATATGAAGTACAAAGGAAGGTTTTGTAGACAATAGTTAAGTATGTGTCCTTTAGATCTAGGTGAACTGACCTTGGTGGTTTTCTCCAGAGGGGTTTTCTTCTACCGTCTCCCATCCTACTAGAGTAGGGTGTGTTGGCTCTTCTCCTTGTAGGACCAAACTTGAATCAAATAGTTGGGCTTAGATCTCATTTAGACACTCAAGTTTGACAAGAAAAATAAACCAATTGATGAGGATAGAGATAAATCCTCCTTCTTTGAGCTCCACATTCACTCAGGTGGGTATTGCCTTATCTGCACATTCAAGATACCTCATGACAAACCAAAGGCCTACAGATAGATTAATGTGGAATAACAATCAATCTCTTATAGGTATCCTATACCCCAATGATAGAAAGTCTCCTGCAATAGCCCTACTTGCATCGAATGAGATTGAATGCCAGAAACCTATCCTAACAACATGAAAGTGAAAGGGTGGAACTGAATGGAAATGATTTTAAATGGATTTGAAGGGACCCCTGAGATACCCTAAGTCTGTGATAGACCAGTCCCTTGTCCAATGGGCCATAGACTCAAATACCCTACTGTAAGAGACATCTATCAAACAAGAAAATAATAGATTCAATGTGTTGATGCCTGACATCAATCACACACCATACCCAAACCTTAACTTAACACCCACCTGTGCATTCAAGCATGCTATTATCCATCAAAGGATTTTAACCCTCCCCTTAGAAGAGACATATGAATCAGACAATACATTAACCATCATCCAGTGGAAGACAAGCATGACCTATCTTTGATATTTCAGCTCATACATACAAGAATACTAACCCTGAACCAGTTACCTCTGTGAAGATAACTCCACTTGCAAACAAATAGAAAAATCAAACACCCTTGATATATGATTAATGCATTCAAAATTCAAATGGAGATAGCTTGGTGATAGTAAGAACAAATTGAGTCCTCATACATAAGACAAATCTGTTGCAGCATGCATTATATTCTCTGAACCAACAATGGAAATAGAACACCCTATATGCAAAGAGAAGGATAAATCTACAAGAAAAAACCTTCACTGGAACTAATTCTCCTCAAAAATTTGCAGAAGAAGGAACCCTTACAAAGATGAACAATCTGCAATTTATACCACTAGCTGCCTTGGAATTGTCAAAGAGAATGCAACAAGCTACAAACAACTAGGATAAGGGTTTCAACTACCCAACCAACCAAAAGTTATCAGAAATCACTTCAGGGGAAGGAAACCAAGAAACCTTAGAGAAAAAGATCAAAGATGACCTCTAATCATGATAATTCTCAAAACAAAGCATAGAAGATCACAAATCCACCAAGAGAGAAAGTCAAAACAATCACCCTGAAATCACACCTCGAGCCAATAAAACTATCCTCCTCGACATGACACAAATCCCTGCAAATCCTCAAGGCACCCTTGACCACACTGGAATGGTGGAGAAGTTCAATTTCACCAACTCTGGCTTCCTTTGTCATCAATTCCAGTCCTTTCTGGTTGCAGGAAATGTTCAAAAATTCAAATCTGCAAGCAACGACTATATTCATGGTGCCAGAAGTGAATCGGTGGTCATCATTCAAAATCAGATTAACATTAAGTCACGACCATTGATCTTAAAACTCTCGTGGGCTTTAAGATCTTCACTTTACCCTTAGATAGCATCGATGACTATCGCTAGACCGCCAAGTTAACTTCCTCACACCTTATCTCAACGGTGATATGATGGCCACAAGATCTGTCAGCCCTTTAACCACTTTAGAAACCCAGCAGACCCACTTAATAACTCCCCAACCATGATACCATTAGTGGTCACATGATCGCATAGCCCAGAAACTAGGCTATGCGATTATGTGACAAGCATCCACGTTGGCACCATGTCACCGCCCCCCACCAATGCAAAATGTGTACCTCTGAAACAAAAGACAATGGGCCCACCAACGAGCCACATCACCACCTCGGACCAACTGGAAGACCCCACCTGGGCCCGCCCGATGCCACATGTCATCACACCATTCATTGAAACTGCCGAGTTACCACCGCGAACCCATGCCCTGCAAGCCCAAGATTGAACAGCGGTTGCATGATCGTGAGGGAGAGGAATATTCCTCACGATCATGTGACAACCGTAGATCTCCTGCATTGTTACTCCACTTAAGAAATATCAGGCCCAACATCTAGCAACATCACGACTGTGGAAAGCTTAACTGCTCGCAAGGTAGCCAGATGGTGGGGACTTAACCGCTAGGATTCGGCGACCAGAGAAAGCTACAAGTCGCTAGGTCGCCAGAAGAAAACCAACCACCACGCAACTAAACATAATGAAAAGCTGGGACCACGTGGACAGGTGGCAGGGTGTCACATGATCGCATGTTAGAAAAGTCTAACATGCGGCCATGCGATGGCCAATCAGAACACATCTCCACTTCCCCTTTGACACTGGGACCACTGCACTCTGCTAACAGAATCAAGGGCAGGTGCACGATCGCAAGGGGAAAGAATAGTCCTTGTGATCACACATCGACCATCGATCTCCCTTCCTGCCGCTTGAGGAAATGAGCCCGCCTGCCAACCGCCAAGCATCCAGCAACTTTGTGACAAACTGCTCACCAAGTCATGAGATGCTAACCGCTAACTGCCAAAAAAGAGGAGATCATGCGACAACACAGTCGCCAAGTCAATGAATAAAAAAAACTAACCGCCAAGCAGCTGAGAAGAACATCACTAAGAACTGGGACCACCCAAATAGGTGGTAGGTGGTCACATGATCGCATGTCAGAGAAGTCTGACATGTGGCCATGCGACAACCAATCAGGGAAGAGCTTTTGAAGGCCTGGGCCCACCTATCATTGCACTTGCGCACTTAAGGAAAGTCGACAGACAAGGAGCTAGCATGAGGTCAAAAACACACAATGTTTTTGATGAAAGAGGACCGAAAACATACAAAGCTTCCGACACATCAATAGATAAGCATACAAAGAAGGAAGCATAGGGTCAAAAACAATGTAGGTTATCGGTAAAGGATCAAAAACATCATGTTTTTTCAAAAATATTGTGGGTTTTCGACACTTAGGCAGATTTTGAAATATTTCCAGCAGGCTTTAGAATTTGAATAACTTTTTGGGTTTGGCGATTTAGGAGATGCAAATTGGATAGGAGCAAGGTGACACATTGAAGAACATAGGGCCAAGGGCACTTTAAGAAAATTTGCAAGAGAATAGGCCATTCTCATAAGATTTTTCTATGACAGAAAACTGGCCTAACAGTGGCTTTGTCTGGGGACAATGGGTAACTTGTGCCCATGCGAGAATTATGGATTTCTGGGAGAGCAGACCACTAACTAGACAAAAAGGTAGGGAACTCAAAAAACATAGAGCAAACAAAAAAAATAAGGGGACAGGAAAACACACAATAGGAAGGGGAAAGACTATACAAAGATCTACATAGTTTACAAATATGTACAACCATGCTCAAGGCCTCAAAAGAAAACCACTGACCCTCCTCAATCAAAAATCTGGTTTTCATCCACATATGTGACCCCAAGTCTGAAAAATTCTTTACCATTCTACTGCACACATATGTGAGTACTCATGGGCTAAAGAATAAACTTGCACTGATCACCACCCATGTTTTTCCAGCCATGACTATCATATTCATATTCAAACTCCAAGAAGTAGGGAACATTATCTACTTCTCCTTGATGTCTAGAAACAAAAAATTTATCTAGTAATGCATCAAAAAATGCAGAATATTGACTGTCATGCATTACCATAAAATTACCTGGCTCAGAAGGAAATAGATCCTTTGATTTACCTTCACACATTGCTTCAACCACTAAGCAACTTGGCTCCTCAATGATGTCCTCATGAATTGGACCATGAACCAAGTGAAGGTCATCTTCAAAGCTCTTATGAAAGGGGAACACTGCATCATCACTCTCACCAAAAGAATTTCTATCCCAACTGCTGAAGACAAGGTCCTCAATACTGTCACCATCATTATCATATTTATCAAAAGAAGGGAAAGGGCTTGAGCAAGGAACTTGTTCATCACTGCAATCTTGATGATAGGAAAACACACTATCATGTCCTTCTACCTCTTCTTCTGCAGCGTCATTACATGAGGAGATCCCTGATGAAAAAGGATCATCACTATCACTTTGAACACTGGCTTCATTATCAGTGTTAAAGACCACATCATAGGGGAGCTACAAATCAAAGTCCAAAGTAGGGGCATACCTCTGAAATTATTTAGCCAAGAGTACTAAAATCCTTTCATTGCTTAATGGACTTTGGACTTTTTCTTCATCTTCCTCAGCTTCACTCCTGGTGCTGCAAATATCATCCTTGTGAGGAACAAGGACAAACATCTTTGGCCTTAGATCATCTTGTGTGAAGCAATCTATGCAGGAATCATCACCTGCATCATATCCAATATCTTCCTCTTCATACAAAACATCATCACACCGGGACAAGAAAATTGCCTTCTCATGTTGAGAAGAAGAAAGATCTGCAGACAAAAATGAAATATTGCCAAATTCAAATTCATCTTCAGCACTCTCATATGCATTGATCTCAGAATTAGTTTCATAGTCAACACTCTCTGCATAGTGAGATTCAACATCAGAAACACTGGCCTCCTCATGAACATCATCAGGAGCCACCAGTCTTAGCAATCTTATGTCCTCTGCTAACTGCCAGTTCACCATTTTCAACCTTGCTAGTTCCTTCTTGAGAGTAGCAACTTTATCAAAATGCTCAACAAACTTAGCTCTCAACACATCCCAAGAAGGGATTGAACATGAAGGCAAGGACAAGAACCACTTCCTTGCACCATTAGAAAATGTATGTACAAATAACCTCATGGCAATATCTTCACGTTCAACATCCATATCTCCAAAAATGCCCATGACAACATCAACATACTGGCTTGCAGAAACAGACCCACCAACCATGAATCTCGGCAAGGACTTCCCATCCTCAGCAGAGAACTCATTTAGCGCACCTTCAATGCCATAAAAACAAAAGGGCCTACATTCCTCCATGAGGAACTACCCACTACAACTCATCCCTCTGCAATAGTGCTTAACACTTGATAGGGATACATTTCAACAAAAGAATACCTAGAAGTTTTGCAGCAAAAGACCTTTGGCTGGAAGCAAGGCAGATCTAGAGCTCTCCATGTAGCTCCATTAGAAAATGATAGTGTAGAGTCACCACCTCCTTGATAGGAAAGAAATACTTTGTTTATACTCCCAACCAACACAAAACCACACCAAGTAACATGCACTATCTATCAGGAAACACACTGATCAAACAGAGAACTCAGAGTCACCACTCAACATGCAGTGAGAAGATTTAGTCAATGCCTTTTGTTTATCTGACTCTGTTCTAGACTCTCCCCAGCAGAGTCATCATTTTGTTGGCTCTTCTCCTTGCAGGACAAAAATGGAATCAAATAGTTGGGCTTAAATCTCAATTAGACACTTAAGTTTGACAAGGAAAACAAACCAATTGATGAGGATAGAGAGAAATCCTCCTTCTTCTTTGAGCTCCACATTCACTCAGGTGGGTATTGCCTTATCTAGACATTCAAGACACCTCATGACAAACCAAAGGCCTTTAGACAGATTAATGTGGAATAGCAATCAATCTCCTATATGTATCCTATACCCCAATGATAGAAAGTCTCATGCAATAGCCCTACTTGCATGGAATGAGATTGAATGCCAGAAACCTATCCTAACAACATGAAAGGGAAAGGGTGGAACTGAATGGAAATGATTTTAAATGGGTTTGAAGGGACCCTTGAGATACCCTAAGTTTCTGATAGACCAGTGCCTTGTCCAATGGGCCATAGAGTCAAATACCCTACTGCAAGAGACATCTATGAAACAAGAAAATAATAGACTCAATGTGTTGATGCCTGACATCAATCACACACCATAACCAAACCTCAACTTAACACCCACCTGTGCATTCAAGCATGCTATTATCTATCAAAGGATTTTAACCCTCCCCTTAGAAGAGACCTATGAATCAGACAATACATTAACCAGCATCCACTGGAAGACAAGCATGACCTATCTTTGATATTTCAGCTCATACATACAAGAATACTAACCCTAAACCAGTTACCTCTGTGAAGATAACTCCACTTGCAAACATGTAGGCAATACAAATAGACAAATCAAACACCCTTGATGTATGATTAATGCATTCAGAATTCAAATGGAGATAGCTTGGTGATAGTAAGAAAAAATTGAGTCCTCATACATAAGATAAATTTGCTGCAGCATGCATTGTATTCTTTGAACCAACAATGGAAACAAAACACCCTATATGCAGAGAGAAGGAGAAATCTACAAGAAAAAACCTTCACTGAAACCAATTCTCCTCAAAAATTTGGAAAAGAAGGAACCCTTACAAAGATGAACAATCTACAATTTATACCACTAGTTGCCTTGGAATTCTTAGAGAGAATGCAACAAGCTACAGATAACTAGGGTAAGGCTTTCAACTACCCAACCAACCAAAAGTTATCAGAAATCACTTTAGGGGTAGGAAACTAAGAAACCTCAGAGAAAAAGATCAAAGATGACCTCTAATCATGATAATTCTCAGAAAAAAGCACAAAAGATCACAAATCTGCCAAGAGAGCAAGTCAAAACAATCACCCTAAAATCACGCCTCGAGCCAACAAAATTGTCCTCCTCCACACGGTACAAATCTCTGCAAACCCTTAAGGCACCCTGGACCACACTGGAACGGTGGAGAAGTTCAATTTCACCAACTCTGGCCCCCTCTGTCATCAATTCCAATCCTTTCTAGTCATAGGAAACATTCAAAAATTCAAATCTACAGGCAATGGCTATATACATGGCGCCAAAAGTGAATTGACAGTTATCATTCAAAATCAGATTAACATTAAGTCACGACCATTGATCTTATAACTCTCGTGGGCTTTAAGATCTTCACTTTACCCTTAGATAGCATCGATGGCTGTCGCTAGACCGCCAAGTTAACTTCCTTGCCCCTTATCTCAATGGTGATACGATGGCCACAAGATCTGCTAGCCCTTTAACCACTTTAGAAACACAGTGGGCCCACTTAATAACTCCATAACTGTGATACCATTAGTGGTCACATGATCGCATAGCCCAAAAATTGGGCTATGAAAACATGCGACAAGCATCCACATCAGCACCATGTCACCGCCCCCCACCAATGCAAAATGCGCACCTCTGCAACAAAAGACAACAGGCCCACCAAGGAGCCACATCACCACCTCAGACCAACTGGAAGACCCCACCTGGGCCTGCCCTATGCCACATGTCATCACACCATTCACTGCAACCATCGAGTTACCACTGCAAACCCACGCCTTGCAAGCCCAAGATCGAACAACAGTCGCATGATCTCGGGGGAGAGGAATATTCCTCACAATCATGCGGAAACCATAGATCTCCCACATTGTTACTCTACTTAAGAAATACCAGGCCCACCATCTAGCAACATCACGACTATGGAAAGCATAACCGCCCGCTAGGTTGCTAGATGGTGGGGACTTAACCACCAGGATTCAACGACCAGAGAAAACTGCAAGCCACCAGGTCGCCAGAAGAAAACCAACCGCTAGGCAATTGAACACAATGAAAAGATGGGACCATGTGGACAGGTGGCAGGTGGTCACATGATTGCATGTTAGAAAAGTCTGACATGCAGCCATGTGACGGCCAAATAGAACACATCTCCGCTTCCCCTCTGACACTAGGACCACCGCACTCTGCTAACAAAATCAACGGCAGGTGCATGATCGCAAGGGGAAAGAATATTCCTTGCGATCACACACCGACCGTCAATCTCCCTTCCTGCCACTTGAAGAAATGAGCCCGCCTACCAACCGCCAAGCATCCAGCGAATTTGTGACAAACCACTTGCCAATTCATGAGATGCTAACCGCTAACCACCAGAAAAGAGGAGATCATGTGACAAAACAGTCGCCAAGTCACCGAATAAAAAAAACTAATCGCCAAGTAGCTGAGAAGAACATCACTAAGAACTGGGACCAGGTGGGCAGGTGGTAGGCGGTCGCATGATCACATGTCAGAGAAGTCTGACATGCAGCCATGTGACAACCAATCAGAGAAGAGCTTTTGAAAGCCCGAGCCCACCTGTCATCGCACTTGCGCACTTAAGGAAAACCGGCAGATAGGGAACTAGCGTGAGGTCGAAAACACACAATGTTTTTGATGAAAGAGGACCGAAAACATACAAAGCTTCCAACACGTCAGCAGATAAGCATACAAAGTAGGAAGCATAGGGTTGAAAACAATGTAGGTTATCAGTAAAGGATCGAAAACATCATGGATTTTTAAAAATACTGTGGGTTTTCGACACTTAGGTAGATTTTGAAATATTTCCAGCAGGCTTTAGAATTTGAATAACTTTTTGGGTTCGGCGATTTAGGAGATGCAAATTGGACAGGAGCAAGGTGACACATTGAAGAACATAGGGCCAAGGGCACTTCAAGAAAATTTGTAAGAAAATAGGCCATTCTCATAAGATTTTGTTGTGACAGAAAACTGGCCTAATAGGGTGTGATGGATTTTCTTGTTCTAAGTAATGATATGGATTCGATTATTGTGAAGGGGCCTATCTCTTCCTCTTTGTGTGAGATGATTTTATCTTATGGGACTTTATTTTTTGTCATTCCTAACTAGGATGAGTCTTAAGGAATGATTTTTACCCTTAAACTCATTTACTCCAACACACTCCTACCTCACAATTAGGATTCTAAATCCATTTCTTAATAAAAGTGTTGAACTTATAAAGACAACACTCTTACGAGGAGGTTCTTAAGACTCCATCTAAATATTAGTTTTATATTTACTTGAGCTTTCACAATATAGATTGTCATTGGTCATTCACCAATGGTTTCTTTTCCTAATGCGATCCTCCTTTTATCCTTAAAAAATATTGAGATGATAAATCTATTTTCATTCTTGGTGGGTCATGGTCCTTTGGATAATCTGTCCTCTTGTTCAAAAGATGGGTCCAATTAGATTTGATGCATCCAATGAGAAAATCATCTAGGTCCCTATTTGGGTGAGGCTCCTATTGATTCCCTTGGAATTTTGGCATGAGTAGATCTTTTGAGGCATTGTTAATTCTCATGGTTATTTTTCAACCATGGAAAGGAAAATGATAGACATGAAATATTTACTTTTTTCAATTTTTTCATTTTTAGATTGGTAAGATCCTACCAAAAACTAATTAGTTTCATTTGAATTTGGGTGTTTAAGAGAGCATATTTTTTGCATTTAGTATTCTTGTTTGGTGTTCTTTCATTTTTATAGTGTTGAATTTTGTATCACTAATTCTAGATATTCAAGGATTCACTTCTTGTTTTGGGAAAACATGTTTCTAAAATAAATTTTTGGGCTTCTCAAGTGTAAGTTATTTTAAAAATTCAAAGAGAGTCCCCATAATGGACAAGAAAGACATAGTGGGTCCTTTGGATCATGATTTTCTTTGACTCCTTCTAAGGGTTTATATACAGAGGATTCTATTTTGATCTCTAGGGGAAGCCACTCGAGGATAAAAATATTCTCAATTTGGTGAAAGAAATAGATTCTTCAAAATCTAATCTAATGAACCATTTGGACAAAGCTTCTCATTATAATTCTTTGGTCAGACTCAAATTCAAACTTCCCTAATAGGTGTGGCTTGCTAGTATTCTATGGTTCAGTCTCATTGAGGCCTCTCTTGCCTTTTAGCCATTCTTGGCATTTTAAATTTGGTTATTGTTAACTTTTTGTTGGCTTGATATAACTTTTTGACTTGTTATTATGTTGTAATATTTATACCACATTTTATAGGTGCCCTACGAAACTTGTTTTACCTTTAAAAAACTTTCATTGCTTTAGTAGATGGTAAATATGTGAGACATTATATAATCACAAAAAATATGATTGATCTTGAGCTCTCCAAATTTTATCTCAACAATCGTAAACCTAATCTAACATGTAAAAGTAAATCTATGCAACATAGACCTAATATATGAAAAAAATATTGTCTAGATATACATTTATGGAACTTGCAAATTCAATTAGTGAATAGATTATCCTATGTCAAGCCCATTGTTAGAAATAATTAATGAAGAGGTATATTGAAGATAACATTTACAAATGTATGTAAATACCCTATATGATGACACATATTCAGAAATGTATGTAAATGCCCTATTTTGGATAGAAATTCAAACGAAAGTTCCCTCCATAGAAGAGGAAAAATGAAAATTTGAGATGATTGAAATAAGCGCGCACGTGGAAAATGAAAGCTTCTCTTGCTGAGAGAATGAAATTTTTTCGTAATTTTTCTGTCACAGTCATAGACAGATCACAATGCCCCTCTCAGATGGATAGCAAATAGATATTCAATTCAATCACGTCAACATACAAATTCAATTTGAGTAGAGTGCAAAAAATTCAAAAGTCCTAATCAAACAACAATTAGATTTAGGTGTAAAAAATTAAGTTGTGTGATTTGAATAAAAAATGATAAGCACAACAATATTGATTTCTAGTCTAATCCTCAAGCATATCTTGAATAGTAAATTCATTTCAAAGACACGTGGTTGAATTGAATAAGTATTGTCTCACATGAATTGAATATGCCAGCGAATTTGAATTCTTTTTGACATATAAATAGGGTCTCAGTGTTATAAAAATTATGTATTTAGAAAGGAAATAGAAGTTCACCCTATAAATTATTTAAGTTGAATAAAATATATAAAATTATAACAATTAAAATATTGGTGGTAATTAGTTAAAAAGATAGATTAATTTTCATATGGAAAGATAATGGATTCCTTATGTAGTGGTTATTTCAAGTCAATTAATCATTTTCATAAAATATTAATGTCTTTGGACAAACGAGGAATGATGAAGAAAACCTTAGTAGCTTGCAATGACAATGATGTAGGTGTTTCTTCCTCCATATGAAACAAAGAATGGAGTATTTATGATGAAGTCATTGGATGGAAGCTAGAAGATAATCATACATATGCTTTGTGTATTCACTCACTGGATTAATCATTAATTTTATAATTTAATTTGATTGATATAAATAAAATTATTAGTCAACAAGAATAATTTATCTTTAATTTCTTATAAAGAATATTTTAATTAATTAATTTATTTTAACTTAAGGGGTACACTACTACATTTGGGGCCAGTTTTCGAAAGAAACTTCCGATAGGCAATTTTTTTTAATGAATTTGGTGTTTTTTTTGTAATAGGCCCTGATGGTGTCGGTATTCCAATGGGTGTTTAATTGACCATCAGAATTTCAACATATTCAAGGTATAGATGAAAAAAAAAAGGGAAATGACCTCATCATTTTTATTTCAATTGGATAAAGTCGAAGGAGCGAGAGAAAAGGAGCGATAGTTGAGCATGGGAGAAGGTATGTAATTTCATCATCTTTCAAGTCTCTAGCATCATATTTGAATGCATTGCATTTTATTTGATCATGAATGCTCTCTGAAATGAACACATTCTACTGGTGTCGTTCCCTAGCCAGTGCTTTATCTCTGTTATTTGATGTTATTGGTGCTTGTGCTCAAGGATATTGATTCACTATTTTCAAATGTTTGGATTCAAGTTTGTTGATATTACTGGCATGTTTAATGATGCCATTGTATATTGTTGTCACTCAAATGACCGCATTCTACTGGTGTCATTCCCTAGCCCCTACTTTAACTTCATTATTTGGTGTTATCAGTGCTTGTGCTCAAGGATATCCATTTTTTTGAAATGTTGACTGTGGTGATCAAATGGACAGCCCGTGAGCTTCTAGCTAGGTGCCATTTGTATTGATAGGTTAGGGTATCAAATGTATTGTATCATTGATAGTTGAGACTTTGTTAAAAGGAAATAGGACAAAGAATGATTTTGATTTAGTGCTTTAACTCCATTATTTGATGTTATTGATGCTTGTGCTCAAGGATATCCATTTTTTTGAAATGTTGATGGTGGTTATCAAATGGACAGCCCATGAGCTTCTAGCTAGGCACCATTTGTATTGATAGCTTAGGGCATCAAATGTATTTTTATATCATTGATAGTTTAGACTTTGTTAAAAGGAAATAGGACAAAGAACGATTTTGATTTAGTTTCTCTATTTTGAACCCTAAGTGGCTTACAACCCTAGAGAAGTATATGCAGATTTACAGATGTAGTTGTAGGATATATAGAAGTCGATAATTCACATGAAATTCATGCATCCAATTTGAGTAGCAATTAATACAAAGAAATAGGGTCCTCAAATGGCCCATTCATCTAGACCTTGACTATCCCCTCAACCAGTGACCCTTCAAAATTGGGTTATCATTCAATCAGTGAGTGATCCTTCATTCTCCTAGTCTACCCTGCATCCAAACATATTGGAAATACACAATAAAATGATAAAAATCCTTTCACAATCCCCCTTTCCTCAAGGAACACTATCAACATCTCGACCTTGACTATCCCCTCAACCAGTGACCCTTCAAAACCGGGTTATCATGCAATCAATGAGTGATCCTTTATTCTCTTGGTCTGCCCTGCATCCAAACATATTGGAAATACACAATACAATGATAACAAGTCTTTCACAATCCCCCTTCCCTCAAGGAACACTATCAACATTCAGACCTTGACTGTCCCCTCAACCAGTGACCCTTCAAAACTGGGTTATCATGCAATTAGTGAGTGATCCTTCATTCTCCGATTCTACTCTACATCCTAACATATTGGAAATACACAATAAAATGATAACAAGTCTTTTATGATCCCCCTTCCCTCAATGAACACTATCAACATCTGGACCTTGACTATCCCCTCAACCAGTGACCCTTCAAAACTGGGTTATCATGCAATCAGTGAGTGATCCTTCATTCTCCTGGTCTGCCCTGCATCCAAACATATTGGAAATACACAACGCAATGATAACAAGTCTTTCACAATCCCCCTTCCCTCAAGGAACACTATCAATAAGTGATCCTTCTTCTTATCAGCCATATCCGATTTTTCATTGAAGTCACAACCAAGAATGAAAGTCACCTTACCCATACCATTCATGGATTCTGAAATATTGTTCCAAACTGCTGAAAACTTTTATGTTACTTCTTGTTGCCCCTCCTTGATTAAGACCCCCCTCATCCTCAACATGGTCTTCATCACCTATAGTCTCAATTTCATGGATTGGGGACATGTAAATATCTTTACATACTTCTTCTACCACAATGTCCTCCTGCCCCATCTTCTTGATCTTCTTGGCTAAAGTGGATGAATCCACACACAATAACCCAAAATGAAGGGTTTTGTATCCTTTAATGAAACTTAGTCACTGGTAATGCATGGATAGTAAAACTAGTATTCTCCAAAGAATTCAATAAGTGAATATGAATGTTTGAAAACTTTCTTCTCAACTTCCCCAACCACTCCTAATCAGTTAGAGGGATATTTCTAGAATCTCCACTATTCCTATCCTTACCAACAATTCTTAAACATACTTTATCTGATATGATAATAACATGCTAAACTATGTGGTACATGGAAGATTTGGATATCAAATCTTCCTTCGTGCAAGCTGAGCATGAGAGAAGGTATGTGATTTCTTCATCTTTGATTGGTATTTTTGACGAGAAAAGTCTTTTGAGCCTATGGCATCATATTCGACTGTAACTTTCAAATGCATTGCATTTTATTTGATCATGAATTCTCACTGAAATGACCGCATTCTACTAGTGTTGTGCCCTAGCCTATGCTTTATCTCCATTATTTGATGTTATTGGTGCTTGTGCTCAAGGATATTGATTCACTATTTTGAAATGTTTGGATTCACGTTTGTTGATATTATAATTTATCATATCAGATAAAGTATGTTTAAGAAGTTTTAGTGTCTAAACACTCAACTAATCCCTCTAACCAATTAGGAGTGGTTGGGGAAGTTGAGAGGAAAGTTCTCAAACATTCATGTTCACTTATTGAATGCTTTGGAGACTATTGGTTTGATTGTCCATGCGTTCATGTTTAGAAGAGATCAATAAAGTATTTAAAGACACTCTTACATGTTTGGAGAGGTTTGAGAGGAGCTTATCATGACTGTACCCTCACAAACAATGGCATAGACTGGTTTTACTAAGTTTCCTTTCTCTATCACGAGGGTACAATCAGAGGGTTCATTGACAAAATGATCCTTTGAATGGTTACTATAAATATGAATGATTTGATATAGCATATTTCTCATTTTACTTGAAGTTTGGAATAGCTTGTGCAAGGGTGAAAGTACTTTTGATCATTTTGGTCGTGACTGTTCCTCTACACAGCCAGGAAATGTAACTATCTAATGATTATATGTAATGTTGAATGGATTAAATGCTTTATTCTTGGTAGAAGTGAATGGAAGGAATAGTGTTGGTGTTAGGTTTCATTTATTATTGAATTCAATGCTTTCCAAGATGTGTTGAGGAGTTTCCTCCTTGTTTAATATTAACTGTTCTTGCACGATCCACTCATACAACAATGAAATGCTATGTGATTGACAATTTCATACAACTGGTCCTTTGGCATGTATTAACTAGAATATAATATTTAGCATATTATTATCATTATATTTCTTTGTTGTAAACATGCCATTGGTTCAGTTTTGTAAAAAAAATTCATGTTAATATTTTTTTTCTATTTTTTCCATTTGATAACCACAGTCAACATTTCAAAATAGTGAATAACATCAAATAATGTAGATAAAGCATGGGCTAGGGCATGACACCAGTAAATTAAAATAAATAGAATGATAATAATATGCTAAAAATTCTATTATGTTTAATACACGCCAAAGGACCGGTCCCAACAATTCTTAAACATACTTTATTTTGTTTAAGAATTGTTGGGAGTAGTTTTCAAACATTCATATGAACTTATTGAATGCTTTGGAGAATAATGTTTTGACTGTCCATGCGTTAATGTTTAGAAGAGATCAATAAAGTATTTAAAGACATTCTTACATGTTTGGAGAGGTTTGAGAGGCACTTATCATGACTGTACCCTCACAAACATCGACATAGACTAGTTTTACTAAGTTTACTTTCTCTATTTTGAGGTTTCCTTTCTCTTCCAGGGGGTACAGTTAGAGGGTTCATTGAAAAATGATCCTTTGAATGGTTACTATAAATATGAATGATTTGATATATCATATTTCTCATTTTACTTGAAGTTTGGAATAGCTTGTGCAAGGGTGCAAGTACTTTTGATCATTTTGGTCATGACTGTTCCTCTACACAGTTAGGAAATGTAACTATCTAATGATTATATGTAATGTTGAATGGATTAAATGATTTAATATTGGTAGAATTGAATGGAAGGAATAGTGTTGGTGTTAGGTTTCATTTATTATTGAATTTAATGGTTTCCAAGATGTGTTGATAAGTTTGCTCCTTGTTTAATGTTAACTGTTCCTGCACGATCCACTCATACAATAGTGAAATGCTATGTGATTTACAATTTCATACATCTGGTCATACTGATTAAGGTTGGTGGGATGATTACGCATAGCCTGAAAAAAGGTTGTTAAATCATTATGCTTCAAATCAATTACCTATCGACATATCCCTTGCGAGGGAGAGAAGCCAAACACTTAAAGAACATGAACATAAACATGACAGCTGCAAAACTTAAATGGAATACACCAAGAAGTACCAAATGATGAATGCTCAATTTTTGTAATGGAAAAGCATCAAAACTGTCCATTTCTAGAACTTGATTTTCTAGTCTAAATGATTTTTCTATAGTCGTAATGACTTTTCTAGAACTTGATTTTCTAGTCTTAATGATTTTTCTATAGTCCTAATGATATTTCTATAGTCTTCATGATTTTTCTTTCATCCTAATGTTTGTTTCTCTTCATAAATTAGGCCTTGAATTTGAATTTTTGTTCACTATTTTATTTCAGCTTGATATTTCATTCATTTTTCATATACAGAGAGACTACACATGCTAATAAAAAAATGAGCTATTTGATTAAGGTTAACTATTCATGATTGTAAATAATCAATATTTCTGATGGTACTCCTTGGTGTATTCCATTTTAAAATAATCATGTTTCTATGGCTATGATAAATGTCCCTTTGAGTTGAGAAAATTAGAGTTGAAAAATTGGTTGCAAACAAATCATCCTTCTTCCACCAACATTCTAGTCAATGTGCAAGTAACAAGTCATTCCATTCAAGAAACTCTTATATGCATAGGTGATGAACATTCAGATTTTCCTAAGCAGTACTTTGAGCAGTCCTCCTACACATGTACTATTGTGAAAATCATCACAAGTCCATTTTTTCGAGGGCTACTCAAAGTACACATGTTTGGAGGTCTGAAGGAAACAAGAGAGTTTGAAGAGTCACGAGTCTTAAGATTTTACTTTAAATAGCCAAGCTTCATTCAATGGTACATTCAAACATGAAACAAACCATTCTTAAACCAGATTAAACTACTAAACTAAAGGACATACTGATTATAAGTAAACTAGTAAACCAAAGGACATGATTTTACTACTAAGTCTCTTTTTGTTGGGCATACTGATTATAAGTACATGACATATATAAAAAATGTTGCTAATTATGGTTGGCAGGATGATTACGCCTATCCTAAAAAAAGATTGTCAAATCATTATGTTTCAAATCAATTACCTATCAATGTATCCCTTGCGAGGGAGAGAAGCCAAACACATAAAGAACATGAACATAAACACGAGAGTTGAAAAACTTAAATGGAATACACCAAGAAGTACCAAATGATGAATGCTCAATTGTTGTAATGGAAAAGCATTAGAACCATCCATTTCTAGAACTTGATTTTCTAGTCTAAATGATTTTTCTATAGTCGTAATGATTTTTCTAGAACTTGATTTTCTAGTCTTAATGTTTTTTCTATAGTCCTAATGATTTTTATATAGTCTTAATGATTTTTCTTTCATCCTAATGTTTGTTTCTCTTGATAAATTAGGCCTTGAATTTGAATTTTTGTTTACTGTTTTATTTCAGCTTGATATTTCATTTATTTTTCATATACAGGGAGACTACACATGCTGATAAAAAATGAGCTATTTGATTAAGGTTAACTATTCATGATTGTAATTAGTCAATATTTATGATGGTCCTCCTTGGCGTATTCCATTTTAAAATAATCATGTTTCTATGGCTATGATAAATGTCCCTTTGTGTTGAGAAAATTAGAGTTGAAAAAATGGTTGCAAACAAATCATCCTTCTTTCACCAACATTCTAGTAAATGTACAAGTAACGAGTCATTCCATTCAAGAAAATCTTATATGCACAAGTGATGAACATTTAGATTTTCCTAAGTAGTACTTTGAGTAGTCCTCTTACACATATATGATTGTAAAAATCATCACAAGTCCATTTGTTGGAGGGCTACTCAAAGTACACATGTTTGGAGGTCTAAAGGAAACAAGATAATTTGACGAAGATGATGAGATGGGGGAAGTGGAGTTGAATCCTGATGAAAAGGAAGCTCTGGCTGCAATTAGGAAGAAGAAGATGCTTATCGTGGAACAAAAATTGAAGAAGAATACTACAAAGAGCATGCCCACCATACCAAGGAAGTTTGACAAGAACAAGGAATATGGCTTAAATAGAATGGGAAGACATCTTTCTAGCCTAGGCTTTGGATCCTTCAACAATTAGCTTGATAATAAATGAAGGAGATGAGAGCTAAGCAATTAGCTTCCAAGAAAATCTCATTAATGAATTGTGTGTACCCCCAATTCCTGTGCCCTTTGCGCGTACCCAAAGGATATATCTAAAACAACAAGTGTAAGGCTTAAAGAAGTTAATTTTGCATCACTAGATAGATCTTTAAGCCTTACCCTTGTGTTTCAAATTTACCCTTTGGGTATGCACAGTTGCCAAAGGAATTGGGATATGGATAGTTCATTTATGATGTTTTTCTTGGGAAGCTAATTGCTCACATGTCATCTACTTCATTGTTATGAAGCTAATTTCCATAGGATTGAGACCCAGACTAGAAATTATATGTCTTCCCAAACAGATTAAAAACATGCACATAAACACGTACGATAACCGAAACACATAAATGTAGATATCACAACAGCTAAGAAACATAAATGTAGGCATCATGCTCACAATTTAGTGGAGACAACATAATTGAGTGGTATACCCAGACGATGCAAAGAAACCACTACTCTGGAACCAAAGGAGTAGTGGTTGCTTTGCATCGTCTAGGTATACCACTCAATTAAGTTGTCTCCAAAAAATTGTGACCATGATGCATACATTTATGTTTCTCATCTATTGTGTCCCAAGACCCCTTATGACCCTTTATGACCCCTAAGAAAGGGTCACAAGAGGCTCCTAGGAGGGGCCATATGAGCTTCCACCTTCATGTGGTTGGCCCTGTTAAGTATATAATGTTAAACTATTCTCAAAACAAAGAGAAGCTCAATAATTTAAGGTCTCAATCCAGAGAGATGGTGAAAAATGACGGGAATCAATGATGGAGAGTTTTTAGATACTGAGAAGATGTATAAGTAGTGGAGGCAAAAAGGGATTTTTGTGGAGATTCGTTAGATGTGGAGATTTTCTATAGAGGGTTTCTAGATTGATTGCCAGTGCAAAGATCATGATTTAGTACTACATCTATAAAACCTTCACAAATATCCCTTTTTTGGCCTCCACTCTACCTCTTCTCTGAATCTAGAAACTTTGGATACTGTTGTTTCTCATCCATGCATGAAATGTTCTAGTGATCATATAAAATTACTTTTGTGAGATTGAGATCAATTATGAGAAGATAAACAACAAGATAATTTTATTTTATCTTTCATTTCTTTTATCCATTCATAATTTATGCCTTCTCTTATATTGGATATTGTGTAGTGTACAGAAAGGCAAGGTGGTGATTATTCTCAACGATCGATAGGTATAAGTCTTCCATCCCTTACCCAGTAGCTAGGATTAAAAATAGTAGAGCTCAAGAGACCATCATAGTTGGTCTTCATCTTTGGTCCATATACTGACAAAACATTTTACATTTCGTTAGCTCATCAAATGCGGTCATTTGAAAGAATTTAATGGATGATATTTTCATGTATAACGTATATTATTTTAATTTGACAGTGAATAAATTTATCTATTTTGGGCACTTGTATACATCAAGCATGAACATAAAGAAGAATACCCTCCCATGGTTTGAGTAATGTAGGCTATGGGAGGAGATGCTTCTTTATGGCTATGCTTGATAAATACAAGTGCGCGAAATAGATAAATTTGTTCACTGTCAAATATAAAATAATATATGTTATACATGAAAATATCATCCATTAAATTCTTTCAAATGACCACATTTGATGAGCTAACGAAATGTAAAATGTTTTGTCAGTATATGGACCAAAGATGGAGACCAACTATGATGGTCTCTTGAGCTTTTTTATTTTTACTATGCTAATCTGTCACTTTTTCAATAGATCGTAAACAATTTCCGACATAAGTGCTATACATGTGACATAATTTTGCATTTGTAGTTTATTTCATCCTATCAGATCTCTAATGAGTTATCACTAATATCTGATGGTAGTGCTATACATTCGACGAGATGTTCTGTCGGGCCACCCGTCGCCTTTCTAATAGACCAAATGTCAAAACTACATACATCTGATGGGATCATCCCCATACTAAAGTTCCTATTTGAAGGTCATATTCCGACAAAATGTGATGTTGGAATATTGATGAATATCACTTCCATCACCATTTCCAATGCCAAAATAGTGATGGACACATATGTTACAAGTGCAAAAAAAAGGCATCACAAGTCTGACAAATGGCCATCAGAAATTGGCCTCAAATGTACTAGTGGTCATGCCTATTTCAATAAAACCAAAGTGCACAAAGTATCAAGAGTGAAAAATATGATTCTAATGGCCTTGGAGACCTCTTAGGAACACTCGATCTCCTTAGATGTATACATATTCTAATATAAATTGATCATATAGTTGTATGTTTCCATATTATTCCTCTAGAGAGAGTGCCTCAAGCCTGAGATTACATCAATCGTGTCATTTATTTTTACAGGGACCCAAAACTGAAAGAGTTAAAGATATAGATAGTCAATAAGCATAGCTGGAAGGAATACCTGAAATAAAAAGGGGGATAGAGAACACCTCATATTTATAGCAACAAACCAAACAGGAAACCAAAAAGAAAGGAAAAAGAAAAGAAAATTGGGAACTACCATCCTCTCAGATTCTAGATGGAGTCTTTCATCTTCTTCTTTAGCTTTATCATATTTTTCAAATTCTCCTTCAATCCAATCAACTCCTTGCTAGCAGAAGTCTTCTGATTCTTTTTCACTTTGGTTTTGGCTTTAGTATTATAGTTAGTAGTTGTCCTTGTTAGAATTATCGTGTAATTTCTACCAGCTACCACAACATACTCAACATTAATTTATGGAAACTTCCTCACTAAACCATGACCTAGTCAGTATTAATATGGAAACTTCCTTATTGACAAATCTTGTTTGTGTTGCTTCCTATTTCATTTTCAAGAAATTTCCATTGACCTATATAAACAAAGGATGATGTAATCAATATTACTATAATATTTATTACATTGTTGAGTCATTGATCAATGTGGTGAGGAAATAGTTTGTGCAACTATTAGAATAGTTTACAAATGTCATTTTCTAATCTTTTAAATATACCCTTTTAGATGAATCTGAAATAATCATGAAAAATATTATACATTTTTATAACAATTGGTATTAGAGTGTGTTCAAACTCTCTATAATGAAGCAATGTTGAAAGTGAAAGGTTGCATGCTATGAATGGAGCCAAAATTTGTATGAGCCACTAGATTGGGGAATAGAGTGTCTACAGAATCATACAGATCAAAGACCTTCCTTCTCAACCTTTGGACATTGAGTTAGAATTTGATTTCTTTTAGCTGTTAAAACCATTTCCTTCTTGTTTTGGAGTGTGTGTCTCTACAAAAATTGTTTCTCATTTGTGACGACTATTTTTGTTTGAAAAAAGGATAGAATTGACTACAATAAGAGGGCTTATCTATACAACCTTAGAAGCCTCCCCCTACACCATACAACATTCTCATCAATCACTATAGAAACACTACAGAAAGGGCATGCTTCAGTGTATGTAATCTTTATTTTTTTTTTCTTTAGGGTTTAGAAACAAAATTAGATTTTGGGTTAAGTAACTGAAGGAAAACAAAATTTTTAGTCCATATCATTATTGACAAGCTAGATAAGTAATCTTCTTTGAATTTTCACACTTGGAAAATGAAAATTCAAATGCAATTAAAGAATAAAAATTTATGGGGAATAGTAAATGGAAAAGTAAGCCCACCTACAAATACAAATAATTTATTAGATTGGAGTAGCAGAGATGATAAAGCCAAGGCTATTATTGGTCTTGTACTTTCTGATTCTGAGTTGCATCACATAGATTTAGACAAAAAATCAAGTGAAATTTGGGATGATTTGAATAAATTGTTTGGAGAAAAAATGCTTAAAGCAAAGTCTTCTTTGAAACTTCAACTATTTAGATTTAAAATGGAAGATGGAATCACAATGTCAAATCACATAAGTAATTTGAGGTCTCTTCTCAGACAACTAGTAGAAGTCAAGGCTCATGTAGATGATGATGATGCTAGAGCTATATTATTGAACAACCTTCCTACAAAATATAGTAATGTTATTTTTACACTTAGTTGAATAATGTCTTAAAAATTAGAAGATATGATTTCAGGTCTTTTAACTTAGAAAAAATGAGAATAAATGAAAAACATGTATAAGGTTTTTTTCAACTAGAAAATGTGTTATATGTTCAAAACCTTAATAAAAGATCAAGTATAAGGAATGAGGAAATCAAATTTTATTATTGTATGAAAAAGGGTCACATAGCTTGGTCTTGCAAAACCCATGCTAGAGATGTTCTTAAAGGAAATATCAAAGATGCAGGTACTAGCACTTGTGTTGAGAATGAGGATTCATCACATGATGAAGTTATTATTTTTGAATCTTTTAGTGATCTTGGAGAAGTATTATAAGCCTTCACTTTATGGAGGTTTGTGGGATAGGAGGCTGGAGGGAATTCCATCATCTCAAGTTAGCTTCTTGCTTTGAGATGGTGTTTGGTATGAGAAGTATTTTTGCTTTAATTTTGTTTTTTATTCTTGGTGATAGTTTTTAAAATTACATATGTTGTGAAGCTTGGTTTGTGGAGGTAGGTAAGGGGTTTTGTGTCAAGTTCAAGATGGATGGTTGTCTAGTAGCTTACGAGGTTGTCATTTGGGAGTTATGGAGGAAGAAATTTGGAATCTTAGGTAGGGGCTACACCTTCCCAAGGATTATTAAACAACTTGATGGAGCTCCATTTGATTCAAGATTTTTCTCTTTAGTGAAGATTTTCACAAAGATGTGTATACATCTTGTATTCAGAAAATTTTAATATGTAAACCTTAAGGGGTTTTTCTTAAACGAAGAATTGTATGGTTTTAGGGATAGAGTTTTAGGAACAATGTAATAAGGGGAGAATGTTAGTATAATATTTATTACATTATTTATTCATTGATTAATGTGGTTACATAATAGTTTGTGCAACTGCTAGAATGGTTTACAATTGTCATTTTGTAATCTTTTAGATTTATCCTTTCATACAAATCTGAAATAATCAATAAAAAAACTATACATTTTTATAACAATGAATGTATTCAAGGGGCAATAATAATATAAAGTTTTATCGTGTAGTAGCACATATTCTAGTTTGGTTTTTGTTTTTTCTATCTATGCCCACCTTCACAATGGTATCAGAGCTGGCTATTCAAGGGAAGGATAAGGTCAAAGAATATTTTAGCATTGAGAAGAAAAGGAGACGTTAAAAGAATAGATTGCCATCATTTTTTGTAGCACTTGCTGGAAGATTGCTACAAGTACAGAAGAGGGGAGGAGATCACAAAGGTTCAAAGATTCTAATATTGCTAAAGGAAGGAATTTATACATCCAATAAATTCCTAGAAAGAGTCAGAACTAAAAGTCTTTGAAGAATCTTTTCATCCAATCAAAAGAAGCTTCCATAAGGGTAAAATTTGAAGGTTTCTTGAATCAAATTTTTTTTTCAGAAGTTTATAACTAATCAAAATATTATAAAAGATCATATATATTTGTAGACTGGAAACAAAAAAGAAGAGGATTGTAGAAATTTAATTTTGCAAGATCGCTGGAAAGAAGTCATTGCAAATTTATAAAAGGTGTTGTTTGAATAGAGGTAACAATGTTAATATGAGCTTGATCTTGGAGAATTTATGAAGGATTTTTTTATTGTTTTCATTATTTAAAGAAAGGATATGTATTTTTTCCTAATTATATTTTGAAGCAATTTATCCTAAAAAAATTATTATATTATTATTATTATTAGATTTCCACAATCCATAATATGTTGCTATTATATTTCTAGTAAGATCTATGTGTGTGTGTGTGTGTGTGTGTGTTTTTAGTTTTAATTATTTAAGTCATTCTTTGTAAGCTAAAATATAATTTACAGTATGTTAATTGTAAATTATCTTGTTTTTCTATGTACGCAGATTGGCAATATGGATAATTTTCATATTGATGAGCTTATGGGTCAACATGCACCACCACCACTACTGTCGCCACCTCCCCCCACTCCCCTTCCACCTCCAACCACAAAGTTAAGAGATAATATTAGGTGAAATGTAGAGGCAATAATGAGAGATATAAACATTATTAGGAATGATCCCTATCCATTGGCGCAACTACTATGCCTTGCAGAGAACATGCAATGCATAGTAGATTTTGTACACACATTAGGCTCTAAGATTGATAATTTTGAGTCATGGAGGGAGAGTGTGCATGTATATTATGCTGACGACCTCTCTTATAAAGAGGTTAATAATTTAAAAATTACAAAAATTTATATGGCACAATATTTTTGAACCCTACAATGGGTGAGTAGATACTTGGCAATAAGCCACGTATTTCGATTAGATGGTTTAGACACCCCAGTATAGCAGAGAATTTTTTGGAGTGGTGGTGGATGGTATTTGACCATCCACCACATGATAATCATGAGGTCCCACTTTATTTTTTGAAGAAATTATGGGCTGAATTTGAATTGAGTAGGAAACCCAATTATTTTCACATGAGAGCATTCCAAGGGGTTGGTCGGGGCATGCCATAGGATAGGACAGGGACCAAATTGAGTGATAAAACTAGAAATCATGTGCGCAATGAGCACCTTGTTCCTCTTCCTTCTCATGTAGTTCCTACACCTATCCATCATTGAGAAGTGCAGTCATCTCTTGGTTCTTTGAGTGCCCTTATGAGAAATTTGTTACACCACTTGACCAAGGTGAGGGCTGACCCCAGCATAGCACATTTTTTCACAAGTTGTGGGGATATATGTAGGGGTCCCCAGTTTGATCCTGATGCTTCCCATGCTGCCCATGGTGGGTATGGTGATGATGATGGTGGTGCACATGGTGGATATGTTGATGATGATGATGGTGCACATGGTGATGCCAAAGATGATATCTCATCATATGTTTATTTACTCAATGCAGATGATGATCATCCCACATAGGTAAATTTAATTATAATATATAGTGCAATATTAAATTTCTTATTTATACAATTATGAGCCATAACATGTGGATTTTTTGGTGAACAGAGGAGGTTTGACCCTCTATCATTCATTAGCCATCATCATATGACATTGACACCTCGACATCTTGGTGCTCCATTCACAGTATGCACTTTGATCTTGATTTATTTAAACTTTAAACAAAATAAACTTTAATTGATAATGTGTTTCACATATTTTTGTGATTTTGTAGGGTGTCTCATGTACCACTGAGATTTTCAGTCCTTCGTTCTTTGCCCCACTAGTCACCGAGAGTCAACTGCATATACTTGTAGTATGTTTTTCATTTATTAATTTTAAGTGTTTATATCTTACTAATTTATGTAAAACTTTGATTCACACTTAGTGTTTTTCAATTGTAGGCTTTTGGATTGTCTCATGTTGCACAATCACATTTACGTCCAGACTCATCAGTGACATTAGCTACGTGTCACACACAGGTAATGTACATGTTTTTACTCCATAAATGTATAGTCAGGTTATATATACTTTATAATTTATATATATGTACTATAAGTTTGATTCATGCTTTATATATGTTGTTCAGGTTGATACCACCATGAGTCTTGGCATGGCTACAAGATTAAGCCAAATGCAACCATCGACTCTATCCTTTGATGTGATAATTAAAATTAATTTTTCAATGTCCATTGTGTATCTAGATCTTTTACACCTAATTACTAAAAAAATTTACTTTAAATGTTTTTACAGGACTTGTCTGCATCCACTTTTCATGTAGCTGAGGATGAGGGTACTCAAGACCAGATAGAGTAGGATGAGGGTACTCAAGATGAGACAAAGCATGTTGATGCATCACAGTCCTCTTCACGTGGAGTGAAGAGGACTGCAAATCAACTAGATGAGTAGAGTTAGATTATGATGACTATTTGGACTTGTTTTATGATGATGATTATTTGGACTTGTGTTATGATGACTTGTTGTCATATTATTTAGATTATGATGATGATTATTTAGACTTATTCATATTATTTTTACTTGTTGTTAGAGTAGGACTTGCATTACATACTAGTCCACTTGTTATCATATATTGTACTTGAACTTGTTTTTAGAGTAGGACTTTGTTTTGTGATTGTATGTATCTATCATGACTTGATATGATGGACATTATGATACATGTAAATTATTTTAGGACTTTCTATGTTATTTATCTTAATCATGACTTATTATTTATATATACGAGCTTATGGAAAATAAATCATTTTTAATATCAATTGTAATTAAATTTATCAATATCCTAAAAAAACCATCTATCTAACAATGAGATCTATTAATTCATGTGTAATTGAGAAGTACAATATCTAGATACATTACAAGTAACATGAACACTTTGATTAACTATAAAAATAATCATCTATCTAACAATGAGATCTATTAATACATGTAATTGATAAGAACAATATGGATGTTACAAACTTAATATTGACTTTGATAATTAATTATTAAAATCCATTAATTAATATTGACTTCGATGTTACAAGTAATTTATTGAGTTTGATTAACTATTAAAAACCATCTATCAACCAATGAGATCTATTAATTTGAACAATGAATTTATGGATGCACAAATAAATCTATCATAATCTATTAAGTGAACATAATCTGACCAATGTGCATAGTTTAATATTTAGAACAAAATTAGGTGAATCCAAAGTTATGAATTTAACTAAAATATTTAAAACAAAATTCGATGAATAAAAGTGAACTCATTTGAACTTAAATTACAAATCCAAAATTGTATGAATACAAGAGTGCATTGTACTACATAAATAGTTCATGTCTATGTTCTTCCAGACATCCTGCATCATAAAAATAAACATGTTGAAATGTTACAATTCATACAAGTTCATTTAAAGTCAATTTTAATTTAAATTTCAAATCTATATCTCTAAATTATAAATTATGACACTTCAAAGAAGACATGTAGAAAACATATAAAAATATGACAAATTGAACAAAAACTTACATGCATAAATTTGATTCAACCTAAAGTACCGTCAACATCCTCTCTTTTCTGCAATGCATCTCTGATTTCCTCATGCTCTTCCATTGAAAGTGTCCATAATATTTTATTAGCAGGTCTCTCTTTTTATCTTTCCAATTTGATATTTGTTGCCACTACCAAATGGGAATAGTGCATAATCTTCTTTTCTGATTGGTAGTCTTCAAAAGATAGTAAACCATTCCTTCTTGTTAGGTATTTATGTAGCCACATACCAAATACCACAATAGACCCAATTGGATATTTTGTAAACGGGTGCTTGATTTTTGAAAATGGATCGGGCTCCCAAACCTAAACAGGTGCCCAATTTGTAAAAATTGGGTGCCCATTTCTTATTGAAATTTTTTACCAATGCGGACGTCTGTGGAATAGGTACCCAACTTCAAACACCCACCCACATGAATGTTTACATACGCTACACTACAATATGTCACACCTTTCTATATCTCTTCTTTGATGATCATTGTATATTTATTCCTCACTGTATCATGATTGATCTTACTATTTTCCCCTTATTTTTGTCACTTGAAGTTGATGGGTGTAGGGATAAGAAAATACTTATCCAAAAATGGTTTGTGGAGCTTCATAATTATTTTTAAGGCATTGTCCCATTCAGACCTTATAGATTCCAAAACATGTATCTTGATCTCTAGCTTGGCAGCTAGATCAACCAAACTTTCGACAATGGAGAGATGAGGATCTCTTTGTACCAACTCATTTGTTGATGCCAATTCTCTCTTCATAACCTCTAGATGATGTTTTAACATATTTTTTATGGAGATTAGTTTGGCTCTTATTCTCCTATCATTATCTATCATCTTGGCTAATCTCCCTTGTGTATGAAGTAAGTGTGTGAAATGAATAGATGACACAAGGGCAAAGAGGTAAAAGAAGAATCAAGGTTAATTAAGACTACTTAAACCCACAACAAGCCATGCACAGAGTTACACATGGAAGCAATATGAATTCATGAAAGAAAGAAGTAAAACATAATGGATATGAGACAAGAAACTGGCAATCACACTTGTGCAATTAATATATTAACAACAACATGCCCGACTGTGAGGCCTCCTGGGGTTTGACCTTATACAATGAATTTATGAAATATGAATCATAATTCACAACCTTCTACTTATTCTTTTGGTGTATCTCTTCTAATCTAACTAAGCTACCTCTCTACAACAACCCAAGCTTCAAATATATAGCCAACAAAGCCACAAGTCATCCAGTCAGGCATTTAATTACAATATAGGTCCACTTAGGAGGAGAAACCAAAACTAAAGCTAGAAACAACAAAACATGATGTGAAGATAGATTTATGTCCACACATGATCCAAGAATAGAATCCCAACCGTACAAGATCCAATTCATCCATACGAAACCACACAGGATGAAATACCACATGTTTCATGAGCGAAACTGGTGGAAAATTGATGCCTGAGGAGAATTGTGCTAACTTCAAAACCCAAGTGAATTAGGATGTGCACCCTTAGGATATTGTTCACAATTAGGTCCACATCACTACATTAAATTTTCAAGGTAAGAAACCAACATAAACTTTGGTGCTAAAACAAACATTAGATAGGTAGAGGAAATAGGAAATATTTTTGGTGATGCAATATTGCCCAAGCCCCAAGATGCTCCTGCATCAGACACCTGGGGTTACAAAAGAACTAATGTCCACATCAAACACTTCTCAAAATTTGACCTAAATCATGAAGATCCAATTCAAATTATGTAATCCATGAACTGTCTTCGAACGGTTTGTTTTTCCATTGAACTAGGTATTCCATGTAGTCATTTCCTCTTGTACTCTTTCTTACTCTTGTATTCAAGATCTTCTCAATGATGTCCCTATTTTTCTTAGGAAAATCCATGTTAGTTTTAGTCTCATCAGATGATTCAAAATACTCAAAAATATCTGCAATGTTGAATATAGGTGATATATCCAAGTCTTCAGGCAATTCTACTTCATATGCACTTCCACTGTCAAACTTCTTTAGAATCTTACAAGGTCCAAATTTCTTCATCTTCAATTTGTTGTAGGTAACAAATAGAAATCTATTTTTCTTTAAATGAATCATGACTTCATCTCCAACTTCAAAATATTTATATCTCCTTCTCTTATCTTCTCTCTGCTTGTAGTTCAAATTACTATCCTCCAAATTCCTCTTAACTTCATCATGAAAAGTTCTCATGTATTCTGCAAAATGATTAGCTTCAACACTTCTTCTATTCTTAGTAGGTAATTCTCTCAGCTCTATAATTCCTTTAGGGTGAAATTTAGTAACAATCTCAAATGGTGTCTTCTTAGTACTTCTATTTATAGAATTGTTATATGCAAATTTAGCTTGCGCCAAAACTAAATCCCAATTAGCAGGCTTATCTCCAACTAAACATCTCAATAAGTTTCCCAAAATTTTGTTCACAACTTCAGTCTATCCTTTTGTCTGAGAGTGAAATGTAGAACTAAATTTCAACTCAATATTCATCTTCTTCCAAAGTGTTCTCCAAAAATAACCAGTAAACTTATTTTCTCTGTCTAAAACAATAGACTTAGGCAAGCCATGCAATCTTACCACTTCTTTGAAAAATAATTTAGCTACATGGAAGGCATCAAATGTCTTCTTAAAAGGTATGAAATGTGCCATTTTTGAAAATCTATCAACTACTACCAAAATAGAATCATTACCTCTCCGAGTTCTAGGAAATCCAAGAACAAAGTCCATACTCACATCTTCCCATGGTCTATCAGGCACAGGAAAAGGTGTATATAATTCCACATTTTGGCTAATTCATTTTGCTACTTGACAAACTTTTCAACCCCTCACCATTCTCTATAAATCTACGGCAAAAATTATCTCTCTGAAATCAATCCCAAAATATCTAGCAAGTCCACCACTATGCTTCTTGATGCAAAGTGGACAACCAGAAGCGCCAATAAGGACCAATACTAGTCCTCAAGCCCTTAAAGGTTTCGATTAGGGGCTAAAAGAAAGTCGCCCCAATAGTAAGTGCCTCTCATAGTTATCACAAGTGTATGAAATGACTTGATCCTATTTTATCACAACCTAAACTATAAGGGTACTCAATCGCTAAGTCCCATCAAGTCTTCCACGTCCAACTAATCACTAGCCGATAACTAGACACTTAGGTTATCTTGCACATATTTTCCCCAACTGCTACAATAAGAACCAGGGGTGACCATACACCTTTCCTTGGTCTATTTAGGTTCTTGACATAAGAGCACAATAGTTCATATGCCACATAGGCATCAATATGGGCATATTAGTCTTACTGTTCCAGTTCTAGGCTTGTAGCCTTTCAAAAGCATAAATGTTGACTGCAAACACACTACTCCACACAACCTTTCCATATAATCATATATTCAAGTACCCTTTTGTGTCTAACAAGACATGCTAAGATCACAAGACTTGATTATGAATGCAAGACATAATGGAATGATGATTTCACCTTGGAGCTAGGCCTAATTAGGCTATGGTTTTCACTACAGGTACCTCTTTCATACATCCAAATCCAAATCCAATTCTTGGATCATGTGAGGATATATCTAAGACTACAAAATACCAATTTTCAGGGCTCGATAATTCTCCAGTAGCGAATTGTGTGGACTGGTGTCAAAATTCAGAAGGTGCACACATGGGTATGTACACCTAGGGCATCAATAGAAATCCACTTTCCTAAAAGTTGGGGACCTTCACCTACAAAGGCTTGAAGAAAATATTAAAAATATTAATTCCACCAAGGGCCATCAAATTCCCATGGTGGATTTGGGAATTACACACAATCTTTGTGAAACCTCGGTTCAAGGCTCTTAATCTAGAAAACCAGGAATCAAACTTGAATAAATTTCAACTTTGAGGGAAAAAGGACATGTGATCAAGAACTAATGAAACCAAAACAAAGGTGAAACTAAAAATGTCATTATTTCATGTTCCGGCCTCCGTACACGTCCGTATGAATTTTCTGATACTCAGAATTGGAGGAAGATAGTTATATCTTTATTGATTTCAAATGCCAAATTACATCATCTTTCCTTCCACCCACCTGTCAAGGCTTATTAAGGCCTTTCCCAATGGTTACAAACTGATTTTTAAACTATCTAGATGTTGGGAAGTTAATTACAATTTTCGGCCACTTTAGACTTCAAATCCAAATGAAAATAACCTTGGATCAAACACTTTAGACTTCAAATCCAAATGAAAATAACCTATACTAAGGTTTAGGACACCTATTGACCATAGTTGACCAAGGGCTTATGAACGCTAATCTTGGGACTAGGTCTTACAAATAGGGTCCAATATAAAACCTTTTATTTCAAATGAGTGTCAATTGTCTTAGTTTGTTGAGGGTACTCCTGAACCACTTCTCCTTTATGATATTTTCTCTCATAGATCCTCTTTCTATACATAACTGAACTCCTTTATACAACATGTCTTCTTGAATGAAATAATCAATGCACTTGTTATTCCATGTTTTCTCCTTACAAGATTTCCAACATTCTTTAAAATCAATGTTAGTCTCATAAAAATATTTCAAATCATCAAAACCATGTATCTCAACCTTCATTTTAGTCAGCAAACTTCTTCTTCAGCTCAAGGCATCAGCAACCTTATTCAACTGTCCACTCTTATGTTTTAATGAAAATGAGAAATTTTGTAAGAACTCAACCCATTTCATGTCTCTGATTCAACTTATTCTGACTTCCCAAATACTGTAAAGCTATATGGTCTATGTACAACATAAAATCTTTAGGCATCAAATAGTGTCTCCACTTCTTTAAAGCTTGAACAATAGCATAGAATTCCTGATCATAAATTGAATATTTTCTCTTAGCATCATTCAAATTTTCACTAAAGAAAGCTATAGGTCTTCCTTCTTGACTCAAAATAGATCCAATTGCACTTCCACTAGCATCACATTCAACTTGAAAAACTTTACTGAAATTAGGCAAAGCAATTTTAGGAAACTCTACAATTCTTTGTTTTAATATTTCAAAACTCCTACATTCTCCATGTGTCCATTTGAAATCATTTTTATCTCCTCTCATGGTTTTATTCATAGCATTACAAATAGAACTAAAATTTCTGATAAACTTTCTATAGAAACTTGACAATCCATGAAATGATCTTACATTCTCTAGTGTAGGCCAATCAAGTATAGCCATTACCTTCTCAGGGTCCATCCTCAAGCCATCAGCTAAAATCACAAAACCAAGATACACAATCTCTTCTTTCATAAATGAATATTTCTTCAAGTTAATCAACAAGTTCTCTTCCTTCAACCTCTGCAATACTTGTCTGATATGCTCAAGGTGTTCTTTCTTAGTCTTACTGAATATAAAATGCCATCAAGATATACAATTATTAACTTACCCAAGGATCTTTTCAAAACTTCATTCATCAGCCTCATGAAAGTACTAGGTGCATTAGTCAAACCAAAAGACATAACCAACCATTCATACAAACCTTCATTAGTCTTAAAGGTAGTTTTCCATTCATCCCCTTCTCTGATCCTAATTTGATGATATCCACTTTTCAAATCAATCTTTGTGAAATAATTTTCTGCACTCGAGCTATCCATTATGTCATCCATCATAGGAAAAGGAAATCTATACTTCACTATTATCTTTTTTATGGCTCTAGAATCAGTGCACATTCTCCATTCTCCATTCTTTTTAGGTGCTAACAAAGTAGGTACTGCACAAGGACTCAAACTTTCCCTAATCAATCCCCTTTCAATAAATTCTTCCACTTGTCTATTCAACTCAGTCTTCTCATCTGGTGTCAACCTATGTCATGCTTTATTAGGAAAAATAGCTCCCGGTATAAAATCCATACAATGACTTATACTTCTCATAGGTGGTAAATGATCATGTACATTATCAAATATTATGTTCTTTCATGTCTCTTGCAAATGTTTTACCATCAACCAAACATACTCTAACTATGGTACAGTGACTTTCATCAAAATTCTCTATCAAAGACAACAATACTTGTTCTTTCCATCCATCCAAAAAGTATATTGATTCAATCTACCATCATGCAATGATTTCCTATCATACTGCCAAGGTCTACCCAAAATAATACGACAACAATCTATAGGCATAATATCACACAAGACTTCATCATGATAATCTCCAATTTTGAATTTAACAAGGCATTATTCACTTACAAGTAGTTTATGCTCCTTCTGGATCCGAGCAATGTGGTAAGGTTTAGGATATTTCAATCTCTGCAACTGCAATTTGTTAACTAGCTCTTCGAATCCAAATTATCAGAACTTCTACCATCAATGATTACTTTGCAACATTTTTCAGTGATCTTACATCTAGTTCTGAACAAGATTTTCCTCAAGATAGGTTCTTCATCAGCTTCTTTATTACACAAGATCCTTCTCAACATCAAGTTCTAACCATTTTCAGGTTCATTAGCCAATTCCTCAACTTCTTCACAAGCCAAGTTACTTCTTCTATTACCCCCAATCTTCTTTCCAGAGTTAGTACATTCAAAAGCTATGTCCTTCTTTAGCACATTTGTACCAAGTATCTTTAAACCAATAATTTTCTTCTCTCTTTCCATTATTGTTATTCCTAGAGTAACCAATATAGCTACCTCTAGAGTACTTACCTCTTTTACCAGCAGGGTCATATTTCCATCCTTTATCCTGTACTACATTGTCAGATCTGCTACTTTATACATAAGATCTACCTCTGCTTCTTTGAAATTTGCCACCTCTTCCTCTTTGTCTTTGATCATGTATTTTTGTCAATCTTTCCTCAGCCTTCAAAGAAAATTGGTATGGTTCTTCCACACTATCAATCTTCACATAATTGATCTCATCTTGAATAGATGTCCTTAGGCCATTCAGATATCTAGCCATGTTTTCAACTTCATCATCCACATGTCCAGATCTAATATCCCATTTGTAAACTTCCTTAGTATATTCTTTCACACTCAATTCCCTTTGTCTCAAATTCTACATTTTTCTCATCAAACTAACTTGGCAATCAACTAGAAGAAACTTCATTTTCATCTTTCCAAGCATTTTCATCCATGTCTTGATCTTTTCTTTTCCTCTCTTTTGTCTTTCAATTTGCAAATGATCCCACTAAAGAGATGCATGATCTTTCAGCTTTATAACTGCAATCTTCACTTTCTTATTATCATGAGTACCTTCATACTCAAAATACTTATCCATCTTAGAGATCCAATACAAAAGTGCATCAGTCTCAAATCTTCCATCATAGCAAGCAACTTCAACAGTAGGTCTAGAGTTAGCCTTAGACAAAACTATCAAGAGTCTTTCCTCATCCTTTTCAACTTTAGGTTCAGGATTAGGTGCTAGTTCTTCTTCATCACCAACATCTTCAAGATGTGTGCCTCTTCTCTAGGCTATCTCTATAGCTCCAATCCTAGTTGCAATCTACCTCAACATATATATGATAGAATTATCATTTCCTCTACCACAAACCATCTTGACAATCAGGTTCTAGTAAGAACATAACATTTTGCAAGTTATAGGTCAGATCTTAGATCCGTAACCCTACAACCAATATTTAAAGTTCTCCATGATCCAATCCACAAGAAAGAAATTCACTTTGATACCACTTGACACAAGGGTGGGGAGGTAAAAGTAGAATTAGGGTTAATTGAGACTAATTAAACACAAAACAAGCCCTATGAAGAGTTACACATGGAAGAAATATGAAAGCATGCAAGAAAGTAGTAAAACATATTGGATATGAGACAAGCAACTATCAACCACACTTGTGCAATTAATATATTACTAGCAACATGCCCGACTGTGAGGTCTTCTAGGTTTTGGCCTTATAGAATGAATTTATGAAATTAGACTCATAATTCACAACCTTTTTCTTGTTCTTCTGGTATCTCTCTTCTAGTCTAACTAAGCTACCTCTCTACAACAACCCAAGCTTCAAATATATAGCTATCAAAGCCACAAGTCGACTAGTCAGGCATTTAATTACAATATAGGTCCACTTAGGAGGAGGAACCAAAACTAAAGATAGAAATAATGAAACATGATGCAAAGATAGATTTAGATCCACACATGATCTAAGAATAGAATCCCAACCATGAAAGATCCAATTCCTCCATACGGGACCATAGAGGACAAAATACCACATGTTTCATGAGTGAAACTGGCAGAAAATTGATGCCCAATGAGAATTGTGATAACTTCCAAACCCAAATGAATTAGGGTGTGCACCCTTAGGAGAGTGTTCACAATTAGGTCCACATCTTTACATTAACTTTGCAAGGTAAGAAACCAAAATTAACTTTGGCACTAAAACAAACATCAGACAGGTATAGGAAACATAAAATATTTTTGGTGATGCAAGATTGCCCAAGCCCCAAGATGCTCTTGCATCAATAGAGTTGAAGCTTGCATCCATGCTCAATGAATGACTAGTAGACTTCAAGTATAATTGCAATTTATCAGTCAAATCTTGATTATCCTTAATGAAGGTTTCTACATCGTATAATTCTTGTACAAAGAATAAACATTCTGTAAAACCTCTTCTAAATTTTTCACTAAGTCAAAAAGTTCTACCTATTTGATTGCTATCTCAATTGAGACCCTTTCAAGTACCTTTGTCTCAAATTTTCTTTCTAACCATTGCATGAGCTTTCCATTGGCTTCACTATCATCATTGTTCACCTTTTTAACAATATGAACCAATTGTTCCAAAATAGGTGAAGTCTCATTCACATCACCCATTTCAAAAGCTTCTACAAATATACCTTTCATTTCATGTAGTACCTTCTTCTAGTGATGTCCTCTCCTTAGTTCTTATTTCTTTTTGTTCTTCTTCAAGAGATCTTGAAATATTTTCATTTGGTCATAAGTCAAGTTATCAATGTCCCACTTTGAAATCACTATAACTTTATCAAGTGTGACCTGTGTGCCAGGAGACTTTTCCTTCTTCTTATGTTCTTTCTTCTTTTGTGTATTTCCACTCAGCATTTCTACTAAGTCTTGGATAGGCTCTTTCTCCTTAGGCTCTGGATGCTCCTTAGTGGTTGTCTCCTTGGTCTTATTTTCTTCCACATGAATTCCAAAAATTTCTGTTACATATTTATTTTCTTGATCTTTCAATTTCTCCTCTCATTTTCCTTTATTATCTTCCTCGACAGATGCAATTTTTGTTGTTATTGTTGGCTTGTCTTGTTTCTTGGCACTAGTACTCTGTGAGACTTGTTTCTTAAGTGTGACCATATTAGATCTTGAAGGTTCAGTGTCCAAAATTCATGTACCCTCAATCCTTTTATAATCATGTAATTTAATAAGAATGGGATTGGTACTCGGTAATATGGGATCTGAGGCTACCTCCTTAAGAATTTGGTTCTTTATTTCTTCCTTAGTCAGTGCATTGATGTTAAATAGCATGTCTTCAAGGATATCATCAATAGTGATCACATCCTATGATGCACTCACTTCTTCCTTTTCTCTTTCCTCTTCCTCATGATTTTGAGACTCATCTACATTTTCTTTATTATCTAGTGAGATCTCCCTTCACCACGCTTTTTAGTATGACTTGGAATTTTGGGTGCTTACATGCATCACTCCTTACTAACTAAACATTTAAAACTTATTTCCCTTTCTTCCTTACCACTACAGATGAGGTAGATGCCTTATTTCCAAATTTAGGGTTGAAATTAAAGGTTCAAGTAGCTTGGTAATACCTCATTTCAATAGTCCTTCATGATGTTTGTTGATGGCAAGCTATAGGAATCTTTAGAAATTTGTCTTGGCACAAATCACTCTTCATAATTATTATGAACCGCTCTGCAAATTCTCAAATCATTGCATGAAATGAGAATGAATGGTAATATTTCACTTTATAGTCTAAAACGGTCAAATTAGGTCTTTATTAAATATTATGTACACTTTTTAGGTGAATTACAGTTGTCTTGGCATTCACATGATAACTCAGTTACTGTGTGCTAAAATGTTGACACACTTATATGAGTCATTATATCCAAGATTTCTCAAGAATGAGGTCTTAAATGGTGACTCATAGCTCTCTATTCATGGAGTGCAAGGGTTTGTAATGGAGTCCCTTAGATTAGACCTAGTTTGCACCCATGCAAGTACACCATAAAACAAGAGATTCAAAGAGGAAAAGCAAGAATGCTAGTCTCCATGATCATCAAGTAGGCATGCAAATGAAAATAAAATCTATTCTATATGTTAAAAATGCATAAACGAAAACTAATCTATGAAAGGAAATATGAATCTAATCTAATATGAAAGTGCAAGATTAATCTAAATGGATTGCCATGAGGCATGAGAGAAGAAGACAAGAAAAGAGAAGTTGCAATGTTCAAGCTCAAGTGCTCAAATTCTTCTCCAAAAATTGCTCTCCAAACCTACAACATAACTGTTAGAATAACTGAGATAGGTGTGAATCAATTATCCATAGTCCCAAATACAAAATGTATAACCAAAAACAATTTACTAAAAATTCTGTAGCTCGGTAATATAAAATAGTATTCTATATGTGATTTTACTGATTACTAGTTAATATCATATACTGATTACCGATTAAATCCAATATGCAACATGAAAAGTATGATAACACACAATCATCATAGTTAACACATAAAAAAAGAGATTTAACATGGAAACCCTGTTAAGGGAAAAACCACCTGGGACCAGCAACCCAAAAATTGTTTACTCTTCTCAAGTGAGTTCGGTGAAGACCCAACCCTGTTAAAGGTTACAAACACACTATTAGGTGTGATGTTGTTAGAGGATTTTAGACCAACTGTTATCATCCAACCAGAATTCACTATGGGGTTAATAGGATAACAAATGTACACTTTATGAATCACATTAGAAGACTTTCAAGCCCACTCTATTAAGAGATTTATCTATTTAAAATGGTTAAACTGTAACAATAGATGATCTAATTACAATACAACTTCAATTGCAGATGTTCAGATCTATATTATGCTCATTCAAATCCTCTGATCAATATATCAATTCTATTTCAATCAACATTTAGTAACTTACTAGCACTCAGTTATAGCTTCTTGACGCTCGATAATCTTTGTAGTTTGGTTCTCCTTAACCAGTTTGATCGGGCATGCATGAAGCTTATTCATGCGATATCTTTTTAGTCTCCTTCTTTCAGCATATATTTCATAATGAAATCTTAGTCTCTTAAATAGACAAGTAAACCATTTTCTTCCCATCCATTAGATTTTTCTGCTTAATATTCTTTGTCCATTTTGCCACTTTGAACTTCCTCGGCTGATGTGTGAGTAACATGTTTTGTTTCCATCCTTTCGATCTTCTTTAAATTTTTTTAGCTTTTGATCTTTGTAAGAAACATTATCTCTAACTCCAAAATCATACACTTTACAGTTCATCAATCCTTGTCGATAAAACTAATCATTTAGTTCTTTTCTTCTGGTTGGTTAACAAAGAAATGCATCTATGAATATAAGCTCAGTTTATACTATCCTCGGTATACGCTACACTCTTTCGGTGTATACTGAAATGCTTCTTTAACTGACCACACTGCTTTGTGCATTTTGGCTCTATCCTTCATCATAGATGAATGCAACATAATCAAGTCAATAACATAAGGTCATAGACTCATTCATAAGTTACCCAATATAATCCTTATCCTCATCTATCATATCCATCTTTCTCATGTAGATATATCTGTTCTTCATCTCTTTTCTTCTTCTTTCTTCAGATGTTTGGGTATAGTAACTTATAGAATAAGTATTGTCAAACTAGTTGACATCAATGACAATATATTACTGATTTAATCATCTTACATATCTAATCAACAACTCAGTGATCTCAAATCATAGATCTTCAAGTCATACAATGTATTCAAATTAGTTGTAGTTCATCAATCTCTCCCTTTGGCATTGCTGGCAACACAAGAAATATGAAATATGCCATACACATACCAAACATGTATTATACAACTCTTTTCAACAAATGTTGTAACTCAGTAAGCTCTCCCTAGCTTGATATGTTTAATCACTACATTAGAAAACAACATTACAAATACAAACTACATTCTGCAGATATGATCTTTTCTCTCCCTTTCTTTGTTTCTCTCTCCCTGTGTCTCTGGTTCATATTTTCATCTCTCTCTCTCTCTCTCTCTCTCTCTCTCTCTCTCTCTCTCTCTCTCTCTCTCTCTCTCTCTCTCTCTCTCTCTCTCTCTCTCTCTCTCTCTCTCTCTCTCTCTCTCTCTCTCTCTCTCTCTATCTCTCTATGTGTGTGTGTGTGTGTGTGTGTTTCATATTGAAATCTCTCTCCCTTTGACAACAATACCAAAGAGCAATAGAAACATATAGCTCTATGGTAGCCATGTAACTCTCTATTGTCTAGTGCATTCTCTGTATCTTGGTATACTGATATGCAAATCTATAACAATTCTTCAATCCTTCACAACCTTAGACAAAATCCAATGTGTGAACTTTGTTGTATCAACATAAATGATCTTCTGATAAGATTAGGCTGATACAACCTCCAGATCACCTTAGTGACTGGTAGATAGGGGACGGAGCCCAAGTCTATTCCTCAAGTATTCAAATGTATCCTTCAGTAGAGGCTTAGTAAATATGTCAGCAAGTTGCTCCTTAGATGTAACAAATTCTATCTTCACTTGCTTCTCCTATACTTGTTCTCTTAAGTAGTGATACTTAATAGATATATACATTGTTTTAGAGTGCATCACTAGATTCTTTGAAATATTAATTGCACTAGTGTTGTCACAATATATAATCATAGGCTCAATGATTACCTCATTCATACCTTCCAACACTTGCTTGATATAAGCAATATTTGAATAGTTAGTAGCAGAAACAACATACTCTTCTTTAGCTATAGACTAAGAAATAAAAGACTATTTCTTACTTGTCCATGTAACAAGTCTTTCACCAAAGAAAAAAGATCCTTTGGTGGTACTCTTTCTATCATCCATATTTCCAACCCAATCAGCATTGGTGTATACCTTAAGTTCAAACTTGCCTTCCTTAGGATACCATAGTCTATAATCTTCAATTTTCTTTAGGTATCTTAAGATTCTCTTTGTAGCAACCATGTTTGATTCTCTAGGGTTTGCAAAAAATCTAGCAACTATTCCAATAGCATGTGATATATCAGGCCTACTGTGAACTACATACATTAACTTACCAATCATGGATCGGTACAGTGTCTGATTTACCTTAGTAGTTCCATCTTCTTTAGTCATTTTACATCTTGTAGCCATCAATGTTCCCACAGGTTTAGCATCTTCCATGCCAAAAGTCTTCAATACTTCCTTTACATATTTAGATTGTGTGATGAATATACCATCGTTCTGCTAAATCACTTGTAAAACTAGAAAAAACTTAATCTCTCCAAACATAGACATTTCAAATTCACTCCTCATTTCATTAGCAAATGACTTACAAATGTGATCTTGTCCTCCAAATATTATGTCATCGACAAATATCTTAGTAATCAAGATAGTATCATCAGAATTTCCTTTCATATACAGATTTCTATTCTCACTAGTTCTAACAAATCCAATACTTTGCAAATAGTTATGTAGCCTTTCATACCAGGCTCTCGGTGCTTTCTTTAATCCATATAAAGATTTATGCAATCTACATACCATGTCTTTGTTTTCTAGATCAATGAACCCTTCAGGTTGTTCTATGTAGATTTATTCTTCAAGCACTTCATTCAGAAAAATAGATTTGACATCCATTTGGTAAACTTTAAACTTTTTGTGTGCAGCATATGCAAGCAGCATTCTGACTCCTTCTAATCTAGTAATAGGTGCAAATGTCTCACCATAATCTATTCCTTCCTCCTGTGCATATCCCTTGCATACTAACCTAGCTTTGTTCCTTGTTACCTCTTCATTCTCATTGAGCTTGTTTCTAAATATCCACTTAGTACCGATAACATTCTTGTCCTTAGGTCTAGGTACTAAACTCCAAGTTTTATTCTTTTCTATCTATTCTATTTCTTCTTTCATTGCATTAACCCATTCATCATTTAATAATGAAAATTTTACATTCTTCTATTCATATTCACAAACTAGACATGTACCTTGTCTTGCTTTACTCCTCGTTTGTATGCTAGCTTGTCTGTCTCCAATGATTTGTGTCCCAGGATGATGTCTAGGTAGGTTCATTTTCTTGTTCAGTAGGTGCTTCCTCCTCTTCAGTTTCCTTTATCTATCCATCGGTATTGTTTTCCTGTTGACCAGTTGTCATTGTCTGCAGTGTCAGTAGATGGTCTGGTTGTTCAATGTAAGTGAATATACCATAGTCTTTTGGTTCCTCTGTGCTTCCCTCTACATTCTTATCATCAAACTCATCAACCCATACATTATTACTTTCAATCATTTTATTAGTTACTTTTTTAAGACACTTGTATGCTTTACTTTTAGTGGAATGTCCTAGAAATATCCCTTCATCACCTTTTGAGTCAAATTTTGCATTTCTTTCATCTTTCAGAATAAAGCATTTACTTGCAAAAACTCTGAAATAGCTTACAGTGGTTTTGTGTCCAAACCATAACTCATAGGGTGTCTTATTAGTGTCCTTCAGTTGTACTCAATTTAGAACATAAACTGCTATGCTTACAACTTCTCTCCAGTATGTCTAAGCAACATTCTTTTGTAACATCAATGTCCTAGCACAGTCAACTATTGACATGTTCCTCTATTCAACTATTCCATTTTGTTGAGGTGTCCTCGATGTTGAGACCTATTTTTTAATACCATGCTCATTAAAAAAATTAGTAAATTCATCAGAAATAAATTCACCACCTCTATCAGATCTCAAACATTTCAATTCTTTACTAGTCTCTTTCTCAAATTTTTTTTTATACCACTTGAACATCTTAAATGCCTCTGACTTTTCTTTCAAGAACATGACTGTCATTAATCTAGTATAGTCATCAACAAAAAGGATGAAATATCTATCACCATAGTAACTTTGAGTTCTCATAGGACCACATAGGTCGGTATGAACTAACTCAAGTAATTTCTTTGTTGATAATATTTTCTTTTGAAACTAGACTTAGTCATTTTACCTTTCTGACATTCATGACACATAACATGATTAGGCTTAGATAAGTTAGGCAGACTTCTAACCTTTTTCATTTTACTGATTTTAATCATGTTATCAAAATTCACATGACATAAGCTTTTATGCCACAGCCATGCATCTTCATATTTCATCATTAAACAAGAAGACTGATCATTATCAAGATAAAACAAATTACCTCTTGATTGTGTTCCACTCCCAACAAGTCTTCCTCCATCATCAAATATCTTCACTTTCTTTCTCTCAAAAGAAACTCGATGGTCTGAATTGTTTAGTTGTGCCACACTTAGCAAATTGTAGTTTAATTCTTTTAGCCAATAAGCATTATCAAATTTTATTCTATGATTTATCATCAAGGATCCTTTTCAGTTTACCATATAGGGTGCATCATTACCCATTCTCATAGATCCTCCATTGTATTCTTCAATATGACCAAATTTTTCTTCATCACCTATCATGTGATGTGTACAGCCACTATCTATGATCCATGTGTCATTTTTATTTACCTTAGAGATATGTGATGTCTCTACATAACTTTCATCTTCCTCTAAATCATCAAAACAAATACTACCTCCACATCTTCATCAATGTCGGTATCGGTGAAATCTTCTTCTGCAATGTAGTACACCTTCTTGCCTTTATCATTACTATCTTGGTTGTCTCTATTGTGGTGTCGGTAACTCCTTTTTCCTCTTCTCCCATAGCTTCCTTTACCAGATTGGTCTTTGTTTTTGTCATCATATTTCTTGTGTGGACATCTAGTAGCAATATGACCTACCTCTTTATAGTTGAAGCATGCTAAAGGTAACTTACCCCTATATCTACCTTTAGCTTTAGGTAACCTTCTAGCCATAAGAGCTTCAATTTCATCAAGCTCATCATCAGTATTGCTATCACTATCATCATTCTTATTTCTACTACTAGACTTACCAATCTTTAGAGAAGACATAAAAGTAGATTCAACATATGGTACAACATTGTTATCATAGTTGTTCAAATCAAAGGTTGTTAACTTACCAATTAGATTATCAAGAGTATGGTTATTACCAAATGCAGACCTATTTTCATGAATTGTAGATATTCTGATTGCATAAACTGACAATAAGGTTCTAAGAACTTTTCTTACAATTGTCTCTTCATCAATAACTCTATCAGATCCTTTGATAGCATGAACTACCTCTTTCAATCTATTTTTATACTATACAATATTTTCTCCCTCCATTTTCATATCATTAAATATTCCCCTTAGGCTTTTGGCTCTGGCTCTTTTGACATTCACATCACCACTATAAACTTGAGAAAGTTTATCCCACATATCTTTAGCAATAGTATAGTCCTTGATATCTTCAAATTCAGCATCTGTACAGGTAGGAACAATCTCCATCATTGTAACATTATGCTCATGTCTATCTTTCAGTTGATCAAGGTTCAAGGCACCAGTGGGTGGTGCAATGTAGCCATTCTCCATTAGTGTGAGGGCAGAATTCCCAATTCCAGATACATGTAGCTTCATTTGGCTTTTCCATATTGTGAAGTTATCTTTGTTTAGCTTTGGCAGTTCCCTTTTATACATTTTGAGACCTTTATGATGAAGTCCTTAAAACTCTGTTCTAAGAAAGCAATGCTCTAATACCAATTGTTAGAATAATTGAGAGGGGGATGAATCAGTTATCCACAGTTCCAAATATAAAATTTATAACCAAAAACAATTTGCTAAAACTTTTGTAGCTTGGTAACATAAAAGAGTATTATATCTATGCTTTTACTGATTCCTAGTTAATATCATATAGTGATTACCGATCAAATCCAATATGCAACATGCAAAATATGATAACACACAATCATCACAGTCAACACATAACACAAGAGATTTAACTTGGAAACTCTGTTAAAGGAAAAACCACTTTGTACCGGCAACCCAAAAATTGTTCACTCTTCTGAAGTGAGGTCAGTGAAGACCCAACCCTGTTAAAGGTTACAAACACACTGTTAGGTGTGACCTTGTTAGAGGATTTTAAATTAATCGTTATCATCCAACCAGCATTCACTATGGGGTTGACATGATAACAAATGTATATTCTATGAATGACATTACAAGACTTTCAAGTCCACTCTGTTAAGAGATTTATCTATTTACAATGATTAAACTGTAATAGTGGATGATTTGATTACAATACAACTTCAATTACAGATGTTCAGATCTATATTATGCTCATTCAAATCCTCTAATCAATATATCAATTCTATTTCAATCAACATTCAGTAACTTACTATCACTTGGTTATCAATAAGAATACTAAAAATCTTCTATATCCCTAAAAATGAGAAGGATAGGGCTCCTTATAAAGGATTTTGGACGATCAAGATTAAGAGGCAAAAAGAAATGAGCAATGGTGGAGATTAAATCTTAGTTGATCCATGTGCTCAAGATTCTCAAGAGGCAAAAATATGTGTGGAAGATATTAAGAGGAAAAAGGAGATTCCACTCACCTTAGAAAGTGTCCATTCAATGTGTAGACAAAAAGTCTTCTTCTTTTTATTTTTATTTTATTATTTATTTATTATTTTTAGCAAAGTGGTTTCCATTATTTGATTAAAACATTTTTTATTTATTTAAAAGAGATTTGTTCTTTTAATTAAATGTGGCTTAGGATAAAGTGATTTTATTATTTAATTTAAGTAAAAAGGAGCATGTTCTCTTAATTAAATAAAACTTAGGATAAATGATCAAACCTTAGGAAATATTGAAATAATTGAATTAATTATGATTTGATCAAGGAAATTGATTTAAATTGAAAATATTGCAAAGTATTGATTCAGGAAATTGATAAATTAGTTCCATCATTTGATAAATTGAAGAATGGGGGCCCAAAGTCTAGGTGACCATTTTAGGGTGCATACATTTGCCCCTCTTTGACTAATGTGTGATCTTCATGAGAACACATGTAGTCAAAGAATGAAGTTCAAATGTGAGATCAATTTGGGATCACAAAACAACCCAGATATGTGATCAATGAATGAGAACACATTAGGACAAAGATAAGATGATTGAAAAAGACAAGGAAAACACCCCTGTAAATAGGTAATTGTCAAGTCTCAAGCAAGGTTTCCCCAAGTGAAGCAATTTATAGGATTGATAAAGCTGAATCAAGGATTGAATTTTGATATGTACTACCCCCTTGTGATCGAAATTGAAATGAGATTGAGGAGAAACAACAAATTGATAAATTTGATCAAATCGAACTAAAGATAAGGTTCTTGATGTAAGATGAAAGATGTAAGGATCACAAAACCAAGGTAGATCATCAAACATGAAAGATTATGCCCCAAGGTTTAATTACAAAAAAATAAGTGGGGTGATAGAAAATGGAAGATAGAAGTTTGGAAGAGGTGGAAAGAAATGGAGAGAAGAAAGAGAATTGCCTCAAGAAAGAGGATGCCTCAAAATTAATCAACTATTTAAGATAGAAAATTTCAATTGAGATCACGAAAGAAGATAAGGAAATGAAGATCAAAATGTGATCATAGCTGATTAAAAGTCCAAACGAAAGATGATGGAAAATTCTCTCAAACTCCTAATGCAGCCTAAAAATGCAAATTAACTTGAAGTCTAACAATGCAAGCTACATGAAAATGCAAAGGTGTACTTGGAATAGAGAAATTGTAACATAAGATTTTGTGTTCATCATTCATTAGAGAATGTTAAGGAACTTATTTTCATCATTGGGCCATTATTAATGGACATTGGAAAATCAGACAATCATCACTAGTCACAAGCACAACTATGAAGATATGAATGTGATTTATATCGGATTGGAATGTGGAAAGATTCTCACATAAGCATCAAAGACATAAGGTCAAGGTAACTTCAATGCTAGCTTACCCAATTTAATGTAGCAAAAGCACACTCGCATCAAGGCATAGATGTCAGGATGCTTATAAGAATGGTAGTGCAAAAAAAGTCAAAGATGATGCCTCAAACCTCTCAAGTGTTTCAAGGAGACAATAAGAGATACTTTAGAGCTTCAAGACCACACCCAAAAGAAGAAAGAAAATAAAAACATGCCCCATGCCCCAAGTCCTCTAGCTATGCATCCCAGAGAAACTTATTAGATAAGGACACTCAACGAAAATCAATAGCAGTTAGCACACATAGAAAAGATCATGACATATCTCAAGCATTAAGTGTTGTGTTAAAAAATTTATGTATGTTAATTGATACTAAGTTCTGAGGATAAAGATCGAATGTTTGCAAGCAAGTAAGATCACATGACAAATCTAAGTAAGACCAAATCGAGAAGTGTTGAGAAACACTCAATGTTAGGGGTTGTGTTGAAAAACACAATTGGGGTGGTGTTTAAAAACACTGTTTGTGAGGTGTTCTTAAGACTAACACATCCAAGAGACCAAAGATAACATAGTTATGCCCTCTAGACAAGGACAAAGACCAAATAAGATCACATCGTTTAGTCCCAATGTCTAGCAAGGTGGAGAACAAGAGGGATTAGCAAGATGGTGGTAGAGATGGAAGACAAGAGAATGAAGGAGAATGAAGGGAAGAAATCTTCAAGGGTAAACTCCTCAAGAGTACCCAAGCTAGGGAAAAATTATCATGTAAAGCTCATTTGGACAAGAAATGAAAAGCCAACATAGGATAAGTCACAAAAGCATAATCCAAAAGAAGGAAAGGATGCAATCCAAAGCAGTAGACATGTCAAGAGGCTTCACAGCATCATGTTTTACTATTTTTAATTAGATCAATACCAAAGGGGAAAAGGATAGCGAAAGGATAGAATGAATGGAGGAAAATAAATATGAAGGCTAAACATGAATGGAGTGAAATAAAGATCACCTTAAGATAGCTCACAAAATAGGCAAATTTTTGTGTATAGGTCAATATTGTCAAAATCAAAGAGAGAAGATGAAATGGATGAAATATGTAGAAGAACTACACATGATGCTTGATTGCTAGGTTTTCATCATATTACTTATCCAAGGCACCAAAAGGGAGTGGTTTTCACCATAGGATGAATTTATTTCTCTTTAATTTTTCTACCAAGGTGCCTGTTTCTAGGTTTCCACCAAGGCACATTTTCAAATTTTTCATTTTTTTTGTTTTCTTTTTGAATTTTTCTATTTTTTTTATTTTTTTGGAAGAAGGCAAGCTTTTGACATAATGCTCCTTAAAAGGATAAACCATGATATGCCAAAGATTCAAAATGATATGTTCAAATATGCTCATAGGGAAAGGAAGATGGAAGAGAAAAATGGAGGATAAGGTTTTATGTAAAGCGAGTGAGGTTGGAAGATAGGAGGAATAGAAAAATGAGGAAAAAGAATAGAAGGTAGAAGGATAATGAATGAAAGGATTGTATAAGGGTAGATGGAAAGGAAAGCAAGATCAACATCAACACACACTTTGAAGGATGGCGAGAGGATGAAGGAAATGTGAATCAAGGAATACGTGAAGGAATATGGTGAATGGATAGCAGAGGTTGTGGTTTAGGTGCATGGAATGGAAGAATATTATTTGAAGAAGATGAAGTGGAAGCCTTTGGGACCTTGACTGTCAACTTCACTTATTTCTCAACATTAGACTCTTTCAAGAGAGACTTTGGAATCCATATAGCCGTAGGATTTTCATTTTTTTTTGATGATTTAGAGAGAATATCTTTAATGATGGATTTTGGAACCCATACTTTTCCTGTAGTTTTATTCCTAGATATCTCTTTTGACTTTATGCCTCCATGTCTATTAGAGGAGACACGGTGATCTTCTTTTTTTGATGGATTATTTTATTGCTTCTTTTTCTTGTATTGAACATTCAAGTTACTTCCAAAAGACTTGGGACTTGTAGAAGAAGAAGGAGGATATGACTTGTTTAGATGGGTGGGTGGATGAAAAGGATTCAATGGTATGCATCTATGTTGATCTTAAGGAAAGATAGGAGATGGAGGGACATAAGGACCCAAAATGGATGACAAATTAGGAGAGTTAGGAGGGAAAGTGAAGGGACATAAGGGACCAAGATGGAAGGAAGACATGAAGCCCTTAGTATTGGTGGAGGAGGTCCAAGGATGGACGTGGAAGATGCAAAAGGATAATCAATAAGTTCATCAAAATCTATATGACAACCAAGGACATCAGCATATTTAGAGTGAGCATTAGGATTTACAATAGGATCATGAACATCTTGAATAGGAGAAACTTCTTTGATAGGATTTTTCAGAGCTTGAAAAGACTTAGGAAGAGTAGAAAGTGGAAGCGAACATGGAGTGGTAGAATAAAAAGATGGAAGACTTTGATCTTGACAAGGAGCTTTGGATAGCATAAGCATATAATTTTTCTCTTGATTTTCAATAGGCTTAATAATGGAATAAAAACACTATTTTTAATAACCTTAATGGAAGTATCATCTTTGGAAAGCGCAAGTGTAGTAAGGTTATTTTGATTGTCAATAAGCTCAATAGTGTAAGTAGTAGCTTGATATTGCTTAGGAGAAGACTTAAGACATGGTGGAATGAATGAGAAAGGGCATGCAGGATCAAAAGAACCATGAAATGGATAAGAGACATCATGAAAAGGATTGGATGACATGGAGGGTTCTTGATCTTGATCTTTCTTTATGTTCTTTTCTTTATCATTTTTAAAGTCCTCTTGACATGGAGCCACTTCTAAGGACAAGGAAGCATGTTGGAATTGTAAGGAAGACTTTGGAAGAGATGGTGAAGGACTAGCTGAAGTAGGCATTATAATAGCATATAAAGGCTTAGGCTCTTTAGGTTTAGCATTATTGAAAGTATTTGTAGGCAAGTGAAGGTTAGCTTGAATTTCTTTAAGAGGTAGCCCTTGAGGAAAACTATAGGGAATTGCATAAAAAGTATTAGGACCTTTTTTGGATGAAGGATTTGTGAAAGATTGGAAAGACTTGGAAGCTTTAGGAAATGTATGGGTATTGGAAGAAGTAGGGGATGGAAGGGACCCATCACAAGACAAATGTCCATGATTAACATAATCTTGCACCAATGTTTATTTTATGCATGGGAGTTCTTAGAGGAGAGATGCTTATAGTATTTATGTTTATAATCAGCATAGAAAGCTTTCTCTTCCTCAATAGAAGTAGATGTATCATCTAGGTATTGTTCACAAAAATCATCAAAGTCTATTTCAAAATTATAATCATATGGATCAGCATCACAATTTATCCAATGTGATGACCCATTTCCAGTAAACACGAGTACACAACTAGGAGGACTCTTAGGAATAGAGGTGTCATAGGTATCACTACATTGTCCATCATCATATTCATCAAAGATGGGTGTGTCACTCTTCATGGAAGAGGTATCATAAGGGTTATCATGTTGCTCATCATGGTATGTCTTGAGAAGAGAAGTAAGACTCTTGGAAGGAGTAGAAGAGGAACGAGATCATGGAGAAGAGGAAGGTGAAGACCCCGTGGAGCAAGAACACTTGGAAGATGAGGAAGAATGAAAAGACTTAGAAGATGAAAAATGTTTGGAAGAAGGAGGTTGTGAAAGGATGATGCATATGATCCTAGAAAAGACATCTGATTCAATCAATTTTTCTTTTATTTTTGTCATAAATTTATTACCCATGCAATTTTTGGAGGAATAATACTCTTCAAATTGAACAATGAGTTCGAGATCATCTATTTTCAAGAGAGGTTCCATAACAAGATAGTTGAAATTTATGGTTTTGGAAGAGGAGGAATCAAGAATGGAAGTGACAGAAGAGATGAATAGAAGAAGGTAGACTAGATAATAAAAGGAAAAGAATAAATAAGACATGAAGAGTGTAGGAAGAAGAGGAAGAAGCGTGAAGGAAGAAGAGAAAGGATGAAAATGGGAGACTAGGAAGACATGGGAGATGTGGAAGAAACAAGACCAAGAGTCATTTTTTTGCAACTTGATACCATTTAAATTCATTTGGATGTTGAGAAACATGTCATAGCACTTTTGGGGAGATCTTTGAAGTTTTTATCACTCGGGAACTTGGATTTGTTTGTTTAATGTGACCAACTAGATGCATTAATAGATTTTTACCGCTAATCAGGTACACAAGATAACAATTAGGAAGTTCAAGAAAACAATTGTCTTCAAACAATGAGCAAGGGACAAAACAACCTTGTGCTTGAACAAGAATAGTGACATAGTATTATACTCCCTAAAGATTTTATTTATGTATGTTCTTAAAATATTTTTTAGTCACGCACATAGTCGTAGAAAGAAAAATTTTGTTGCACTATGGTTCGTACTAATGGTAAACTCTATAAATTTTGCAATCTAAAGAGAAAACTCCAATCCAGGCATACTAGGGTTTTGACACATTCTGAGAATTTAATCAATCAGAGATGCGGAGGAGATCTGATAGCCCAACAAGAAACTACACCTATGGATATTTCTTCCACAAGGACATTTATATAGCGGTTGTTGCTACCAAAGTGAAAATGGCTATTACCACTTGAGGTTTCATCCACATGGTTTACCCAATAAAGAGAGTGTCCACTGCGGTTAACCCTCTCTAAAAAGGAGAATCACAAAAAGGACCACATGGGTATTTAGCTTGGATTCAAGGATTAGAGTTTCTGATACTACCCAAAAAGTGAGTAGTGCATAATCCTCTAGCCTCTTCACCTTACTCAAACATAGAAATAAAATTCATTAACATGCTAAGATTGAAACCACCTCACTAAGGATGATGATGTCAAAAACAATGTCTATCAAGCTCTCTAAATTGGTCCAAGAGAGAACGTACTGATCAATGTTGAGGACTAAACCAAGTAAGACTGTGAGATAGTAACAATATCCTCCCTACCTACAAGGGGTTCTATCTTCGAGAAGAGATTCAAATGTAAAACAAGTGAATGAATCCCACTCTCTGAAGAATGCCACAAATAGTGTTCATAGGGCCTATTTACTATGTGAAACATATATGGAAGAAAGTGAATCTATGTTCTTTTTAGAGCCCAAAAATGAAGTGTAATTTATGAAAGAAAGAAATCACTCAAGTAAGACAAATGAGAGGTTCATTTTAATTTCCAAAATCCAAATGTTATAGAGATGCAACAAAATACCTCAAGTCCAAAGCAAAATGCTTAGTAGATTTTACCTTATTTTTATTTTTGTTGAGCTTTTCTGTACAAACATGCCACAAACTCTCCAACAAGCAAACAAGATATGCAATGTATATCCAACTTATGCAAACCCTATGGTTAGATCTAAAAATCAATTATTAGGAGCAATAATAGCCAGCAAATAATCCAAATGACAACTCATATCATGCATTGAACCATGAAAAATAAGTGCATACTCATCACAATTTATTTTTTTAACATTTGACCTAGTCAACAAGAACTAATTTTCTTGATATGATTTCAGCCACAAAATTAGAAATAAAAAATAGAGACCCCTACTAAAAAATAGAGAGTATTCCAAAAATGTAATTTTTTTAGAAAATCCTCTTCATTTGTGTCGTAGAGACCTATTTTACCAAAATAGACTAATTTTTGTAAATCGACTATTCGAGCTATGATATTGCATCCAAATTTAAAACACAAAGAATAGACCCCCTATAAAATTTTAAGAGATTTCCAAAAATGTAAAAATTTCTGAAAAATATGATGATTTGCACCAAAAATTAATTTTTTATGAAAAATAATGAAAAAATTATAAAAAATTCAAAATACCTCAAAAAATTTTGAATTTTTTACTAAAGCTTCTCTGATATGTCGCCAACTTGAAAAAAGAATTTTAGACCAAAAATCAAAGCCATCTGGGAGATATGATCAAATATTTGAAAATCTAGGGTTTTAATCTCCAAGCAAATCTATACAAGGGGGTTAGCTCCAAAAATAACAAAAAAAAAACATGTAAAGGTGGGTTGCCCCATGGTGAGCACCAAAAATGTGTTCTAAAATGTTGACACACTTCTATGAGTCATTATATCCAAAATTGCTCAAGAATGAGGTCTCAAATGGTGACTCATAGCTCTCTATCCATGGAGTGCAAGGGTTTGTAATGGAGGCCCTCAGATTAGACCTAGTTTGTGCCCATGCAAGTACACCATAAAATGAGAGATTCAAAGAGGAAAAGCAAGAATTCTAGTCTCCATGATCATCAAGTACGCATAGAAATGAAAATGAAAGCTATTCTATATGATAATAATGCATAAAAGAAAACTAATCTATGAAAGAAAATACTTATGCAAGATTATTCTATGAAAGGAAATATGAATCTAATCTAATATGAAAGTGCAAGATTAATCTAAATATATTGCCACGGGGCATGCGAGAAGAAGACAAGAAAATAGAAGTTGCAATGTTCAAGCTCAAGTGCTCAAATTCTTCTCCAAAAATCGCTCTCCAAACTTGCAGCATAACAATACTAAAAATCTTCTATATGCCTAAAAATGAGAAGGAGAGGCAAAATCAATGGACATGGTTAAGAGGCAAAAAGATGTGTGGAAGAGATTAAGAGGAAAAAAGATATTCCACTCACCTTGGAAAGTGTGCATTCAATGTGTAGACAAAAAGTCTTTTTCTTTTTATTATTTATTTATTATTTTTAGCAAAGTGGTTTCCATTATTTAATTAATTTTTTTTTATTATATAAAGTGATTTTATTATTTAATTAAAAGGGAGCATGTTCTCTTAATTAAATAAAACTTAGGATAAATTATCAAACCTTAGGAAATATTGAAATAATTGAATTAATTACGATTTGATCAAGGAAATTGATTTAAATTGAAAATATTGCAAAGCATTGATTCATGAAATTGATAAATTGGTTCCATCATTCGATAAATAGAAGAATGGGGGCCCAAAGTCTAGGCAACCAGTTTAGGGTGCATATAGTTACCACATACTCATACTCAGTTGAAACCATGAATCGATGAATACAACCATTTATATTTCATCTTGATAGATATAATATCTCGACTATTACAGCAGCTAGGCACACACTAAGTGACTCAGTCACTATAGACATAAATACTGATGCTCAACATTAATTATTCAATTTGTGTCTCTTCTCAAATCTATCCTAATGCATCTTAATTCATGCAAATATGGATTACCATGTGAAAATTTTAGTAACTAGTGCAAAATATAACATTTGAAAGTTTACTTCCTTACATACCTTTTTTCTTAGATAGAAGTAGTGTGGTCATGTGATCCATTGGATTGGGTGACTTTAGGTTCACTAGATCCACTAATTGTTTCTTCCTCTTTATTTTTCCATGTCTTATTCATCGGGTTCCTTATCTGTTCAACAGTCTCTTCATTCTTGAATTGTTCATTGCTTGGTGCTTGTGCTCTGCAGTCTCTTTTTATATGACCAATCTTGTGGCATTTGTAAAAAACAAGACTTCCATGTATCCAACTTTTGGATTTACCTCTAAAATGTGTCTTTACATAGTTTTCTCCAAGATGACCATACTTTCCACAATAATGACAACTATACCATGTATTGTAATCCCATTTGAATGTGTTACCTTTCCTAGGTGTTTTATTCTACTTGATGGATGTCCACTTTGGTTTAGCATTGGATCTGCATTCTTGTGCTCTATGACCATATTTCTGGTAGTTAAAACAATGTCCTTAAAATCTAGATGTAGTAGGTGCCTTACTAACCTTTGACCTACATTCATGTGCCTGATGTCCATGCTTCTTACAATTAAAACAATTTCCATTTAATTTAGGTTTAGGATTGGACTTACCATTCTTGCTTCTACAAATGTTTTTTTTGTGTCCTAGCTTTCCATAATGATGGCATGTAGGTTTCTTGTTCTTTGACTTTTCATTCCTCTGTTCTCCATTCTTTGATGATTCACCTTCTTTAGTGGATCATAGGTTCCCATCATGTCCAAGTCTAGAAGTGTCACTAGATCTTCTTGGTGACCTCAAAAGTTCCTCAAAGTATTTAAAAACTTCATTTGGCTTGTTCATCCTTTCATTAAGTTCCTGTTTACATCTCAATTCATTCTTTAGTTGATTATTCTATGATCTCATATTTGTGATTTACATATCTTTCCTTCTCAACTCTTGGTTTGAAATTAATAGTTGATTTACCATATCCAATTGATTGTTTGTTAGCCTCTGTATATCACATGTCCTTTCATCAATTCTTACAACCATTTATCTCTTATATTCTTATGTCATTGTCTTGTCTTCTTCAACTTTCTTTTTCTGTTCAATCACTTCACATAATCTTACTGATTAAATTTCCTCTTTGCTCTTTAGACTTCTGACATCTTCATTAAGTATTTTGTTTCTTTCTAATAGATCTGCTATAGCGGCATCACTTTTAGTAGAGTTTCCATTGTCAAATAGACTTTTAGTATCTTGTTCTTGATATTGTCTGTCATTCAGTTGGATTTCCAACTCTTTCCTTCTACTTAAGGATTTCTTCAATTCTCCTCTAGCTGCTTCAAGATGGTGTAATGAAAGCTAGATTTCAATCTTTTGATTCTATATGATCTTTCCTAACTTATAGACCTCCATCTCCAAGAGCTTAAGTCCCAAGTGGTTAGACTTCTTCTAAGATAACTCATCTCTAATACCAAGTGTTGGAAATCTAATATGGAAGGGTGATATACTGAGAAGGGGGGTGATTGAGTTGTCTAATAATATTTAATACTTTGAAACTGATTCCACTTGCATATGATAAACATAGATTTAAAAAATGAAATTAAACTAACATTCTAATCTCATCCATCAAATGAAATACATAACACATAAATTTGGTAACCCAGAAACCCTTGAAAGGTAAAATTGGGGCAGGGATGAAACCCATAAATATTTACTATTGTAGTATTAAAGTGTTCCTATTAGGGCTACCAAATTTGATCACTTCATATGATATACCCTATGAGGGGTCTGCCCTATTAAGAGCTTGCAGACTTATACAATCTACCTTAATTAAAGGATATTAAAACTTACAACTAAGTAAGCACTTGGTTAACATATTTATAAAGGCCTGTGAGGATGAATCTATTAAGAGATTTACCCTAATTCACCTGGTAAAATGTATTAGTACCTAATCCTTTGGTTTTCACTATGAATGTTGATAATGGATCTTCTCCTTCCAATACTTTTTTCATCTCCAAAATCAAATATAGCTATGTTGTATCCTTTACTTCTTTTCTTGGTCACTCTGCCTGATCTCTGCATCTACACTTCTCTATTCTGCATACAAGAGATCTTCTATTCTCCTCTTCATTATTACTACATTAATGGTTTTGATATCACCTTATATAAACATTAGATCAAGCTTATAGATCAAGATCAATGATCTAGATTCATTACTTATGCTGCTTAAGCATTCTCTTTTTCTTATAGGTTACATGGCTTGCATAGGGATTAATAATAATAATTAAAAAGTGTAATCATCTCCTTTATTCTCTCAATAATCCTTAAATATTGCATAGAAGTAGGCCAATATGGTTTACCTTGGTGTTTGTGCCATAACAAACACATATGTCAAAACTGCCTTGCTTGACATATGAAGTCTCTGATGCTCGGTCAAAATTATCCTTCATATATTAGTGTGTGGAATTGACTCTTGTATACAACTCGACATAAACTTCTCAGTAACTACTGAAGTACTCCACAACCTCTAACTTTCTCAGGAGTAACTACTACTCGATATCTATACAAGTTTACATATGACACAACCTTAATAAGATGGCTCAGTCGCAGTGATGACCAACCAACATTGCCTTGAAAATGACTAAGTGTTAGACAATAATAGACAACATAATGAGGGATCAACAATTTTTTATGTGATTAAACAAAATGTTTGTTTCTTACACTGTAAAAGCAAGTAGATATTGATAAAATGAATGCATGGATTTGAATGTTGAATTTATCTATCAAAGGTAGAAAATGAACATTTTTAGAGTATTCCAAAAGTTGAATTTAGTATTTAAACAAAAATATCATTTCGATAAATAGCCTATGCTTCAAACTTATTTGAATCAAGAACAAAGGCTTGGACATATCTATAGATGCCTAAAAGTTTTCAATTTGATCCAAGTGAGCAATCGAAGAAAAATTAGGAATTAATTGAAATCAAAGCCAAAAAGGATTAATTAAATCAAATAAATCATTTAATTATGAAATTAATCAAATCAATTGTATAGTTGAATTAAATCAAATCTTACTCACTCAAGGTGTACACATGGATAAATAAATTAAATAAATCAATTAATTAACTCCTAATATTTCTCACCTACCACATGGGAGGGATTTACCTCAACCAATATGAATTGAGAATTGAGCTCACATGGTTCAAAGCCACATTGAATCTCAATCAATCACTTGGAGAATACATCTTGACCACTCATTTTGCCTCATTGTCCCAAGATTTGAGGACACAATATTTAAATTATCTCAATACTTGAACCCATGGACTTAACCCAAACTCAACCATGATTAAATCGACTCCATCCCCTATGCTTGGAGAAATCTATAAATACAAATCAAAACTCAGGAGAAAAGGACTACAAGAGCATTTTAGAATTGCATCCTTACTATAGTGAATTTGATTTGAAAGCTTAATTTAGCACGTTTTGAGAAAATATAGGCATAACAATTCATCATTTAGCTTAATTTCTTATTTTAGAGTTGTCTCTAATGGAAGCTTGCTGAGAGCTTATCATTAGCATCTTTAATTAGAGAGCCATAGGATGTTTATTGTCCTTATTTTTATTCAATAACTTATTAATTATTATATTTTGTATAATGAGATTGAAATATTGATGAACTAATCCTATGAAGGTAATTCAAGTACACAAAATGGTGCCCACCATGGGGTTCTTGCCTTTACTAACCAAATTTTTGTGTTTATTTACTAAAATTGCATGAAATTATGTCTTTAATATCTATCAGACAGGTGAAATAGTGCATACCAGGCCTACAGTAGTGGGTTTAAAGAAATGTATGATGCCTTTACATAGTGAAATGACATGTTCACGATGAAGTTTAACGAATTTACGTAGCCTTTAAGCACATACAAATAACTTCTATCTTTTGTCTTTCTTTCTTTAAGTGCATACACCTTGAGTTCATAGTGCATACACGCCCTATATGACCATGTACACTTTATTTTCATGTTTAAATGCCACTTTATAGTACTCATATATTAGTATTTAAATAATTAAGTAGTGCATGTAATCTTTTAAATAGCGCATTTGATTCATTCTGTAGCACATATGCTATCAAGAATAGCACTTACAATACTTTTTATAGTATATACTACTAGTTTTATAAAATTTAATTTCTGATAGAAAATAATGAATTCTCTGTGTCTATCTAATGGAAGAGTATAAAGGGGTTTGGAAACTAGAAGCTAGGGTCAACATTGAAGACAAGAAAATAAAGGAAAGGTTGAAAATAGAGAAAACACACTTCATCTTAACAACTTCTTGGAGGATTCCAAGAATGAAGGTGAATCATATGAGAGATATTTGTTGATACTCCTAAGAGTTATTTTTCTTGTCATTAGTTATGAGGAAGTCATATTGTTCATCAAATTCATTCAGTAACAAAGAAAAGATAAGTCATTAAAGAAGAGAAAGCTATTCGATAAAGGAAATAAGAAGACATGGAATTTTGGTAAAGAAGAAGAAAGCATAGGCACCAAGCAAGGAAGAATCGAGGATGAAGAACCAAGTTGTACCAAGCACCAAACGGAGAAGAGGAGACAATTACCGAGTTAAGGAAAACATTTTACCAAGCAAAGCAGGCCGACACCAGAAGATTTTTTAAGTACATTGAGTTTGGACACCAAATAGAAAATGGTTTACTAATCTCTAGGAGATTGTATGATAGAACATTGGAGATTGGGACATGATTGAAAGGTACATAGTATGAGCTAATGAGTTAGTAAGTGCATAGAGTCTAATAACAATATGTTTGATGCAATTTTGATAGACATATTTAGAGTTACTAAAGATTAATCAAAGTTGTAAAGTCTCTTAACTAAGCAGATCCTAGCAGATCTTATTTGTAAATCCTTTAACTAGGTGAAATTCTTAGATTAGAATTTTAAAATCATTTTACAAGGTAGAATTATCATTCTGAAGACTCTTAATCAGGTTAATACTCTTAATAGGGTAATCTATCAGAAATAGCTTTAAACATTATAGATCTAATCAAGAAAACTTTATTCTATAGTATTGAAGTCTTGTGGGTATCATCCTCATGGTAGTTTTTATCTTCTGAAAAGGATTTTTGTGATACCAAATATTTGTGTTATGTGTTATGTGTTAATTTTTTTATATGTTTCATGTGATGCATGCAAATATTAAGGAATTAGTAAATGATTGTGAAGAAAGTTTAAATTTTTTAAAATTGTTTTACAGTACAAATTCACCCCTCCACTCTCGTTACTTACCTTTCCACGCCTAGTCCAAAAATTGGTATCAGAGATCAGTATCTTATTAAGAAGTTTAAGCACTTGAGAGGAAAGATCTGGAAAGATGGAAAGCTACAAGTATGAAAGAGTGATTGAGAATAGGGAAATAGAACTCAAAATGTGTTAGGATTAAGAAATACTAGGAGGGGGGTGAATCAGTATTACAAAACTTTACTATAAACTTAAACCAAATCCAAATAAAATATATGAATGCTGAAATGAAAAGAACATAAACACATAACACATAACTCATAACACCATTTTCTTTTTCAAGGAAACCCTGGCCAAGGGAAAACCCCGGTGGGGATGGTACCCACAAATGTGCACTAAAATGTAGAATCCTTGTTAGGAGATCTAGCCCTATTATGAGTTGATTATTACATAGTACATTTCCTTGTTAGAGGTATACAAAAACCCTGTTAAAGGTGTAATGAACTTATAGCTCTTAGAATCAAAATTTTGTTACAAAAGTGTTCTTCAATAATGAACAATACAAGCATCTGATGTGCTTTGATAGTTCTAGTTATGTTTCACAATAGCCTTTGTCAATCACTGATCTCGCATTTTCTATTAGTCATCACTAATATCCCAAATTCACATCCATCATACATACATGGTTGTCACACTTATCACTTCCACAAAACACTCTATACTTATATCAATTTTGCCATCCAGTCGGCTCTCAAATACAATACAAAACATAATAATTATTTATACAAATGATAAATAAAGAGTCAGTGATTTTATATTACCAAAGTGTTGGTAATATAAAACCTTCATCTGACTTAGCACATTACTATTCCATCTAGCCTTCCCTTAATCATCACGATTGTTCATATGTCATGTTTCATTGTTCCTCTATCTTTGCATGCCTTCATCACACTGTAACTTACTAATATCAACACCAAAACATGTGCAACCTTAACTGAGGGTCATACATATCCCAAACTATCTTCCTCTAAGTTCACAAGCCATAAAACATCATATATCACCTTCACTGACCAAAATAGTATTGTAGTATACTGTAACTCTAATTTTGTACTTAGTCATTTTCATGACTATGTCTCCAATACTTATACTCACTTCATGCGATCACTTGATCATATGTATTTCCATAAATGAAAACCCTCAAGTGATCCATAGTGCTCTTAAAATATCACTTGCCAACAATATCTTCCTTTGGCATTGATGGCAACACTTAGCGAAAAATGACTAAGTGTAAAAACACTATCTTCCTTCTACTTCTCTATATACATATTCTTTCTTTTTTTTTTACAATTTTCTCTTTCTCTCTTCTTTTTCTTTTTCTTTCTCTCTAAAGCATTTGATACGTTTAAGATTGTTAAGAATAAAGTTGAGAATGAATCTGGAATGAAGATTAAATGTTTGAGATCTGATAGAGGTGGAGAATTTACTTCTAGAGAGTTTAACAACTTTTGTGAAGAAAATAGCATTAAAAGACAGTATTCAGCTCGTAGAACACCTGAACAAAATGGCATTGTAGAAAGAAGGAACAGATCAGTGACTGAAGTAGCAAGAGCTATGTTGTTTGAAAATGATTTGGCAAAGATATTCTGGAGAGAAGCAGTGAACACAACAGTGTATACAATGAATAGAGTACAAATCAAAATAGACACAGAAAGACACCTTATGAATTATGGTTTGGACATGCACCCTCAGTTAAGTATTTTAGAATTTTTGGAAGAAAATGTTATATAAAGAGAGATGATGATATTGGAAAGTTTGATCCGAGAAGTGATGAAGGTATATTTCATGGAAATTCTTTGAAAAGAAAATCATATAGATGTTTCAATAAAATAACTAAGACTATTGTTGAAAGCACAAATGTTAAAGTTGATGAAAAGTTCAAAATTTAGGAAAGACAACTTGATTATGAATATGATGAAGAAGCTCATCCTAAACCTAACACTAGAACTACTGAATTGTTTTATGAAATTGACAGTGATTTATTGAATGAAAGCCACAGTGAAGTTATTGAAGCACCTACATCTGAAGAGAGATCTGAGACAATGACACCTAGCAAGGGTTTATTAAGGAATCATCTTTTTGAACAGATTACTGGGAGCATCAAAAGAGGAGTTCTTACTCGAAATAAGGCACAAGAATAGTTATGTTTGATTTCTCAAATTGAACCTAAGACTACTAATGAAGCTTGTGAAGATGAAAGTTGGACTAATGCTATGAAAGAAGAACTAGATCAGATTGAAAAGAACAAGACATGGGAATTGGTCCCTAGACCTAAAGACAAGAATGTTATTGGAACTAAATGGGTATTCAGAAACAAGATGAATGAACAAGGAGAAGTAGTAAGAAACAAAGAAATATTGGTATGTAAGGGTTACTCACAACAAGAAGGAATTGACTATGAAGAAACCTTTGCACCTATTGAAGGAATTGAAGTAGTAAGAATGTTTTTGGCATATGCAGCTTACAAGAAATTCAAAGTGTATCAGATGGATGTGAAGTCATCATTTCTGAATGGAGAATTGGAACAAGAAGTCTACATTGAGTAGCCTAAAGATTTTCCTTTAACTCAAGAAGGAGACATGGTATGTAAATTGAAGAAAGCTTTACATGGACTTAAACAAGCACCTAGAACTTGGTGTGCAAGATTGGATAATTATTTGTTAAAATTTGGATTTATAAAAGGAACAACTGATAGCAATCTATACACAAAAGAAATTGAAAATGGTTTGTTAGTTATAGTTATTTTTATTGATGACATTATCTTTGGAGGAGAAGATGAAGCTAGTGACAAATTTGCTGATGAAATGAAGATTGAATTTGAAATAAGTATGATTGGTGAGATGAAATAATTTTTGGGATTATAGATAACACAAAACAATGATGGTATCTTTGTAAGTCAAACAAAGTACTTGAATGACTTGTTGAAAAGATTTGGAATGGAGGAGTGTAAACTAGTTGGAACACCTACGGTGACTGGACATAAGCTATCTAACATAGATGAGACTCCTGTAGTAGAACAAAAGAAATATAGATATATGATTGGAGGATTGTAGTATTTGACTCATACAAGACCTGATATAGCACATTCAGTTAGAATTGTAGAAAGATTTCAAGCTGAACCTAGAGAATCACATTATGCAGTAGTAAAGAGGATACTGAGATATGTAAGAGGCACAATGGACTATGGACTATGGTATGAAAAATTTGATGATTTTACCTTATGTGCATATACAGATGCTGATTGGGGAGGTAGTATTGATGATAAGAAAAGCACCAGTGGTGGAGCATTTTTCCTTGGAGGAAGATTAGTTTCTTGGCTAAGTAAGAAGTAGAATTGTATCTCACAAAGCATAGTAGAAGTGGACTATGTAGCAACAGCAAACAATTGTAACCAGATAATTTGGATGAAGCAGATGCTGAAGGATATTGGAATAAAATTTGTTGAACCTGTTGTTATACATTGTGACAACACTGGTATAGTTAGTATGTCTAAGAATCATGTATTACATTCTAAGACAAAGCATATAGAGATTAAGTATCATGTTGTAAGAGAGAAAGTTGCTAAGAAAGAAGTCAGACTTGAGTACATAAGTACAAAGGATCAGATAGTAGATATATTCACAAAGCCTTTTCCTAAGGATACATTTGAGCGTCTCAGAGGTATGCTTGGTGTTATGCCCCAGCCTACTTTTGAGAAGTGATGTAGTTGGTTGCATCTGTCTAGTGGTATATGAGCCTTATCTTTCTTTTGGACTAGATGTTGGTACTTCCTCTATGGGGGAGTATGTGTATCTAAGCCGAGTCATGAGGACTCTAGTAAATGTATTTTCTAAAAAGTGTCTTTTGACATTGAGTTGTTGTTGACTTAGTGATGGAATTTCTATCATTGATGTCAATGGGGGAGAAGTATGCATGAAAAAAAATCTGAGACATCTGTTGAAGAGAACTGCATAGGATAATGAAGCAAGATTTGAAGAAGCAATGTTGTAGTATTGGATTTTTTGAACATTGGATGTTTTTCATCTAAGTTGCCATCAATGCCAATGGGGGAGATTATTAGGAATGAATGCTAAATGTTTGGCAGACATTTTGTAGCAGTTTTTGTTGCATTCATGACTATGATTGTCATTGATGTCAACACAGTGATTTACCAAAGACTTGCAGAAAAGTAGACAGAGTTTGGATTAGCGCACGTGGGTTATTATAGTTGGAGCTATGTGATGTTTAGGTTATACTCTTTGATATGTCATATGTCTATGGTTAAGAGAACATATATTAATTCATTGATTCATGGAAGTTATGATCATTTTGGTGGAAGCAGTATTCAGGCAATGTTCCCGAGTAGCGGTTTATGGAAATCAGATGATATCTCCTAATCGGGATGGAATCTAGTTTTGCGCAGTTAAAGGGAAGTTGAAGACACATTGATAGTGATTTGGTTGATAGTGTAGAATTTGAGGTTGCATGAGTGAATATTTATTGTATTTGGAAGCTGACAATTTTGTTTAATTTTGGTGTAGCGTGTGGAAACTTTTATTTTGTAATTGTATGCTGACTCATTTGTAATTATTTGAGTGTGGTGTAAAGGAAGGAATGTATTTCCTTATTGTAGTGTAAAGTTATGATTGTGTGTGATGTTGTACGCATGAAGTGAAGAAAAGAGCTAAGTATGAAAGTGAATTTGTGAAGGAAGACATGAGAAGCACAAAGATCTAGAATTGAGATCTGATGTAATAGTGGTGCAAGGGCACCTAGAACAGAGCCCTCATCAATCCTTTAAGTTTTTGTTGTGTGGTTCTCTTGATGAGCTATGTAATTAGAATAAAGGTCTGAGGACCTCTTTTGTTTGTACTCGACAAATCTAGGATGGGTTTAGAAGGTCTTAGGAGTTGTTAGGCACTTTGGAGAATAGGGTCCTTAGAAGAAGTTAGTAATCCAATTTGAATTTTTAAAGATTTTTTAGAGTGGAATCAAAGATTAGGTACTTTAGATTGCCACTAAGAGGGGTCATAAGCCTTAGAAGGCTTCAAATAGGTTTATGAAGCAAGGAAATTACAAACAATACAAAAGTTTTTGTACTTGGCAAAGCTAGTTGGGGTTTAGAAGGTCTTGGGAGTTGTTAGGCACCTTGGAGAATAGGGTCCTTAGAAGAAGTTAGAAATCCAATTTGGATTTTTAAAGTTGTTTTAGAGTGGAATCAAAGATTAGGTACTTTATATTTCTAATAAGAGGGGTCATAAGCCTTAGAAAGCTTCAAATAGGTTTATGAAGGAATGAAATTACAAACAATACAAAAGTTGCAAAAGTTGCAAAGTGCAACTTTACAACTTTTGAAAGTTGCTTGACATAATTTCTTATAATGTCCTAAAATAGTGAAGGCTCCCTCTAATGTGATGAGAACCCTAAATGTACTAGGGAAAGACCTAAGAAGAAAATATATGAAAGGAGAAACACTAATTTTTCTAGTACAGTGTGTCAGAGTACAGACAGAGTGACTGGTGTGACTATTTTGTACATGGAAAATACAACAATGAATGAAATGAAGAGTTTTGTGTGCTATTTTTGATCTTTTATAGTTTGGCATTGTAATTAAACTTGTTTGTAGTAGATTTTACTCAGTAGTTTTTGTGTAACTAGGTTTCTTTTACCAAGTTTTGAATTAGTTTGTGTGTGCCTGTTTATTGTCCTGAACCAGGCAGTTGAACTTGTAAATGATGTAGCTCACTATCCCACTATAGAATCAGTATGGCCATTTGGGGATAGTGAGTAGGTTCAATGTATTATATGTGTGTAGGAGGAGGGCCCTTCAAAACAAGAGGAATTAGTTTTAAGCTCTTGCCCTAGGTAAGCAAAAGCCAGCCCGGCTAGAGAAGTTGATTGTTGCAGAGCTTGCAAATGGTAGGGTTGTGAAGATGGTGATTCAAGAAGGCATGGAATAGTTTGGAGAGTAAGTGAAGGCCCCTTGATGAAAAGGAGAAGACTTTTCCAATCCTATAAGGCACCAAACCAAACCAAGGAACAGATAGGCCTAGAAAAGGCCTAGAAACCCTCCAAACCCTCAATTTGTGTAAGGGTACAATACAGCCTCTCAAAGACCCAAAACCTAGAAAATCTCTAAGGTTGCACTAAATAAGTGATAGTCTTTTAAGGAAGCTTGTGGATATCATTGGAGGAAACTAGGGTAAAAGCCTGATTTCTCAGAGTAGGAGGGCTAATTAGGGCTCCCTCCTTGCAGCCCTATTTTGGTGGGAAAATGAGGAATTGATAGAGAGGCTTAGTGTTTGGAGTTGTTCTAAGCTTGGAATCAAAAAATTTGGGAGGTTTTGATCAAGATAGAAGAGTGGGGTTTAGGATTAGGGGATATAAGCTTGGAAGAGATCCTAGAGGCCCATTTGGTGTAATAACAAAGCACCTAGACTCTTAAACATAAACAAAGCAACATGAACTTGTGATTGGTTCATCCTCTCTCCCTATCAAATAGTAAGTGCAGTTTGGCATAGTCAGAGAAGAGATAACATATTATTCTATTGAGTAATGCAAAGATTATTTGGATAGTGTGTTCAGTGATCTTACCCTGAAGTTGTTTGGGCAGTGGGTCCTTTTGTCTTCCATAACTCTTAACCGGGTTAGAATCTTTTAACAGGGATTCAAAATCTCCTAACAGGGATTCATATGCACTAAATGTATTTCATAAGAATCCTAACAAAGTCCATCCTCTCACAATGAATATTCATATTAGTACATCTTTTGTGGGCGTCATTCTCACTAGGGTTTACTCTTTGATCAAGAGGTTCCCTAGTCAACATATCTTGTGTTATTGTGTTATTGTGTATGAATATCTTTCTATGGTTGGTAATTATATTTATTATATGGTTTAATGTTGTTGAAGATGATAAAAGTTATAATTACCTAATATCTGATTCACCCCCCCCCCCCCCTCTCAGTTATCTTGGTGGACTTTACTTTCTAACATTGTCTTGTTCTTCTCTAACTTTTCTTGACTTTTCCAAGTAAGTTCCCCATCTTTCTTCAAATGTGTCTATCTTAGTTGCTAATACATGTTCAATTTGCATTGTAGGTATGTGCTAAAATGTTGACACACTTCTATGAGTCATTATATCCAAGATTTCTCAAGAATGAGGTCTCAAATGGTGACTCATAGCTCTCTACGTATGGAGTGCAAGGGTTTGTAATGGAGGCCCTCAATTTAGATCTCATTTGTGCCCATGCAAGTACACCATAAAATGAGAGATTCAAAGAGGGAAAGAAAGAATGCTAGTCTCCATGATCATCAAATATGCATGAAAATGAAAATAGAAGCTATTCTATATCATAACAATGCATGAAAGAAAACTAATCTATGAATGGAAATACACATGCAAGATTATTCTATGAAATGAAATATGAATCTAATCTACCATGCAAGTGAAAGAGTAATCTAAATGGATTGTCATGGAGGCATGAGAGAAGAAGACAAGAAAATAAAAGTTGCAATGTTCAAGGTCAAGTGCTCAAACTCTCCTCCAAAATCACTCTCTAAACCTACATCATAACCATAACATAAAATTTGGATCTCTAAAATCTTGATGCTTGGATACCTGGATGCCTAGATGCCTGGATCTCTGGATCTTTGGATGCCTCAAATGAGAAGGAGAGGGCTCCTTATAAAGGATTTTAGAAATGAAAGGACGATTAAGATTAAGAGGCAAAAATAATTATCAAAGGAGGAGATTAAATCTTGGTTGATCCATGTGCTGAAGATTCTCAAGAGGCAAAATCAATGGACACAATTAAGAGGTAAAATAATTATTGGTTGAGATAAAGAGGCAAAAATGTTTTTTCAGAAGTCCAAAGATTCTATCTCATTGGAAAGTGCACTTTTCTTTTTTATTTTTATTTTATTATTTTTAGCAAAGTGATTTCCATTATTTAATTAAAACATTTTTAATTTATTAAAAGGGATTTTTATTTAATTAAAAGGGAGCATGTTCTTTTAAATGAGACTTAGGATAAATGATCAAATCTTAGGAAATATTGAAATAATTGAATTAATTACAATTTGATCAAGGAAATTGATTTGAATTGAAAATATTGCAAGGCATTGATTAAAGAAATTGATAAATTGGTTTCATCATTTGATAAATTGAAGAATGGGGGCCCATAGTCTAGGTGACCATTTAAGGGGGCATAAATTTGTCCCTCTTTGAATAATGTGTGATCTTTATGGGAACACATGTAGTCAAAGAATGCAGTCAAAGTGTGAGATCAATTTGGGATCACAAAACAACCTAGATGTGTGATCGACAGATGGGAACACATCAGGACAAAGATAAGCTGATTGAAAAAGACAAGGTCAACACCCCAGTAAATAGGTAATTGACATGTCCAAGATATGAATCTCAAGCAAGGTTGCCCAAAGAAAATAAATTGATAGGATAGATAAAGCTGAATCAAGGATTGAAGTTGGATAGGTATTGCGCCCCCTTGTGATCGAAATCAAAATGAGATAGAGGAGAAACAAAAAATTGATAAATTTGATCATATCAAACTAAAAATAAGGTTCTTGATGTAAGATGAAAGATATAAGTCTCACAGAACCAAGGTAGATCATCAAGCATGAAAGATGATGCCCCAAGGTTGAATTAGAAGAAAAGAAGTGGGGTGAAAGTGAATGGAAGATAGAAGTTTGAAAGAGGTGGAAAGAAATGGAGAGAAAAAAGAGAATTTTCCTTAAGAAAGAGAATGCCCCAAAATCAATCAACTATTTAAGATAGAAAATTTTGATTGAGATCACAAAAGAAGATAAGGAAATGAAGATCAAAACATGGCTACAGTTGATTAAAAGTCCAAAAGAAAGATGAAGGTAAAAATGCAAATTAACATGAATTCTAACAATGAAAGCTACATGAAAATGAAAAGGTGTACTTGCAATATAGCAACTGTAACATAGGATTTTTGTGTTCATCATTCATTAGAGAATGTTAAGGAACTTATTTTCATCATTGGGCCATTATTAACGAACATCAAAAAATCACACAATCATCACTAGTCACGAGTGCAACTATGAAGGTATGAATGTGATTTATATCGGATTGGAATGTGGAAAGATTCTAACATAAGCATCAAAGACATAAAGGTCAAGATGAATTCAATGTTAGCTTACCCAATTTAATTTATAAAAACCACACTTGCATCAAGTCATAGATGTCGGGATGACCATAAGAACGGTTGTGCAAAAATATTCAAGGATGATTCCTCAAATCTCCTAAGTGTTTCAAGGGGACAACAAGAGACACTGTAGAGTTTCAAGACCACACCCACAAGTAGAAAGAAAATAAAAACATGCCTCATGCCCCAAGTCCTGAAGCTAAGCATACTAGAGAGACTTATTGGACAAGGACACTCAACAAAAGTCAATAATAGTTAGCACACAAAGAAAAGATCATGACATAGATCAAGCATTAAGTGTTGTGTTTAAAAATTGAAGTGTGTTAACTGATACTAAGTTCTAAGGATAAGGATTGAATGCTTTCTAGTAGGTAAGATCATATGACAAAACTAGGTAAGACCAAACTGATAAGTGTTAAAAATACTTGATGTCAGGGGTTGTGTTGAAAAACATAGTTGGGGTGGTGTTGAAAAACACCGTTTATGAGGTTTCCTAAAGACTAACACATCCAGGAGACCAAAGCTAACATAGTTATGCCCATTAGACAAAGACAAAGACCAATTCCAAACCAAGGCAACAAGGATAAGGCATGATGGAGAAAGGCTAAATTTTGAGGACACATTCTAAGATATAGGGGTGCAAAGGCCTCAAGTAGCATCTGTTTCTAGGTTTTCACCACTTGGATTTTATTGCAAATTTTTATTTTTATTTTTATTTTCATTTTTATTTTTATTTTTTAGGACTTTTTATAATTTTTTTGTATTTTAGCTACCAAGGCACCTGTTTCCAGGTTTTCACTACGGCACTTTTTCAATTTTTTTTTAATTTTTTAATTTTTTTGGTATTTTTGGAATATATAATTTTTTTTGGAGATACATTAAAGCGCCTATTGCTAGGTTTTCACTAAGATGATCATTTTTTCAGGACATTTTTAGATTTTTAGAATTATTGACAATATATCAATTTTTTGGATTTTTTCAGGATTAATAAGTATGTACAAAGGATGCCCCCAGAAAAAATGGGCATCATGGATAGAACTTCTTCAGGTGCAAGACATTTATAGGATCAGGGAGCTACTCTCCTGTTATTGTAGATAGTAAATAAACACTTGTCCCAAAAGCTATTGTAATGATGTAAGGTCCAAGCCAATTAGGTTCAAATTTTCCCTTTTGATCTCTATGTTGTTGATTCTTAGGATTTTCACGTAGGAAAATATCTCCCACTTGGAATTCTCTAGGGTGAACCTTTTTATTGAAGGCTTTGGACATGCTCTTTTGATAAACCCTCATATGGTCAAATGATGCTTGACATTTCTCATCTAGAAGTTCTAACTCTTGAAGTCTCATGGCACGGTAGTCTTCATCTGTAACTAGTCCTTTGAGGGAAACTCTAAGTGAAGGAACTTCAACCTCCAAAGGTAACACTACTTCAGCTTCATATGTAAGGGCAAAAAGAGTAGCCCTAGTAGGAGTATGAATACTCATTCAATAAGCCCACAAAGCTAGATTTATCTGTAAATGCCAATCTCTACAACTCTTACAAATTGTTCTATGTAGGATTTTAAGAATGGTTTTGGTTGATGCCTCTTCTTGACCATTTCCTTTGGGGAAGTAAATGGAAGACCAATGTTGCTTAATCTCGAATTTCTTGCAGAGTTGCTTAAGGTCTTTTTTTTTGAACTGGCCTCCATTGTTAGTGATAATCTTGGAAGGCACTCCATATTGAATGATGATATGGTTCATAATGAATAGAGAAACTATCTTGCTTGAGCCAACAAAAAGTGGGATAGCTTCTACCCATTTAGTGAAGTAATTAGTAGTAGTGATAATAAACTTGTGTCTGCCTAATGAGTTAGGATGAATCTTCCCAACAAGATCAAAGGTCGAGCACTGAAATGGCCAATGAGATATAGAAGGAATGAGCTCCCTTCCTAGAGCATGTATTAGGTTACCATATTTTTTACACTTTTCACATGACTTTGCAAAAGATACTGCATCAATATGCATCGTAGGCCAATAGTACCCCACCCTAAGCAACCTTCAGGCCAATGGCAAGACCATTGGAATGTCCCCCACAAATGCCCTCATGGATGTCAACAAACACTTGATCAGATTCTTCCTTTTCTAAGCATTTAAGAAGTGTTCCATCTAGACCTCTCCTATAGAAATCACCAAAGATAAGGGAATGGGGAGAGGTGTTTCGGGTATGGTTTCTATGTTCAGATTGATTAAAGGTTTTAGGTATAATGCCATCACAAAGGTATGAGTAAATGACACCATAATGGGATGACTCATGACCAACAAGGGTACAAATGACATGACTTTTTGGGAGCCATAGATAGGGTGATGTAGCTCTTCCACCAAGAATTCAAATCTAGATTCATGTTCCCCTAACTGAAGAAGTGAAGAAAGTGTAGCCATAGCATCAGCTACTTAATTTTTTTCTCTAGGGATTTGCTGAAATGTGACAAATGGGAAGTATCATTTCAAGGAATCAACCATTTTATTGTAAGGTACCAATTTCTCATTTTTTGTTTGATATTCATCATTGACTTGGTTGATTATCAGTTGTGAATCCCCATAGATGTGTAACTTTGTCATTCTCCATTCTATGGCTATCTAAGGTCTATTTGTTAAAGCTTCATACTCAGCAATTTTGTTTGTACATGGGACCCATAACTTGTAAGACTTAGGAATCATGTACCCATGAGGAAAAACAAACAACACACCATCTCTTGAACCATTTTGCATAAAGGATCCATCAAAGAACATCTTCCATGTTCTTTTAGTCATACACATGAGGTGTTCATCTAGGAAGTCAACTTGAATAGGTGCATTATCTTGTATTGGGAACTCAGCCAATTGATCTACTATGGCTTTTCCTTTGATTTCTTTACGCTCAATGTACTCTATGTAAAACTCTAAAAAGGGTCATCATCCATTTAGAAAGTCTACCTATGAGGGCAGCCTTACCTAGTAAATACTTGAGCAGATCTATTTTTTCTATGAGGTGTATAGTGTGCGCAAGCATGTAATGTCACAACTTTTAGGAAGCAAACACAACTACAAGGAAATCTTTCTCAATGTTGGTGTAGTTAACCTCATATGACACAAGAGTGTGACTAATGTAGTATATTGCTCTTTCTTTTCGATGTTCATCAAGTTGAGCTAGTAAAGCCCCTAATGAAGATTTTGTCGCTGAAATGTATAGAATAAGTGGTTTTCTTGGAATAGGAGGCATTAAAATGGGAGGATTTTCCAAGTATTTCTTGATTTGATCTATGCTCTTTTGACAATCCTAATTCCAAACACATTTTTCTCCTCTATGTAAGTTCTTGTTGAAAGGTTGAGCTCTATCCACCAACTGTGAAATGAACCTTGTTATGGATTGAAGATGTCCTTGAAGACTCCTCATTTCACTAATTTTTCTAGGAGGTGGCATATCTAGGATTTCTTGGACTTTTTCAGGATCTACCTATATTGCTTTTTCTAAAATGATGAATCCTAGTAGTTTTCCAGAGATGACACCAAATGCACACTTTTTAGGATTTAACCTTAGCTAAAATTGTTCCATGCAATCTATAATGACTTCTAAATCATCTAAGTGTGTGTCTCTTTTCTTAGACATTTCCAAGGTGTCATCCACATAATCTTCCATGTTTTGATGCATCATGTCATGAAAAATGATTGTCATAGCTCATTCATAGGTGGCTCCTTCATTTTTTAATCCAAAAGGCATAACGTTCCAACAATAGGTACCCCATGCACAAGTGAATGGAATCTTTTCTTGATCTTCATGAGCTATCTTAATCTTATTGTATATGAAAAAACCATCCATCAAGGAATAAATCTCATAACTTTCAGTCATATCCACTATCATGTCTATATAGGGAAGTGGAAAGTCATCCTTTGGACATGCTCTATTGACATTTCTAAAATCTCTGCAAATTTGAATGGATTTATCATCTTTGGAAATTGGTACAATGTTTGATATCCATTCAGCATAGTCAATAGCTCTTATGAACCCTGCACCAAGGAGTTTTTCTAATTCTTCTTTGACTAGGAGAGCTATGTGAGGATGCATCTTTCTCAATTTTTGTTTAACCAGTTTGACATCTGGAGCTATGCACAAGTGATGCACGATAAGATTAGTGTCGAACCCTAGCATATCTAAATATGTCCATGCAAAGTTGATCTTGTTTTTCTATAAGAACTTAGTGTAAGCTTCTTTTTTTTATGGTGACAAGGACTGAGCTGAGTGTACTATCTATGGAGCCTCATCTACACCTAAATTGATTGTTTATGTTGATTTGATCAGCAGTGAAGATCTATCTTGAAAGTAGCTAGGGAGATGATCTAGTACCTCATCCTTAGGCACCTCAAAGAGGTTTTCACCCTTGGATATGTCATTTATTTTTACTTTTTTTGGTTTTGACACCGCCACACAGTGGTTTTCACCATTATAACTCTTACTCTTTTGATTTTATTTTCTTTTTATTTTGTGATGAAGGTACTTGATGTCTGGCTCTATCATGCTAGTAGCTGGTTCACTGGTGGAAGAGACTACAGGTTTGATGGCATTCAAGTAATAGGTTATCTTATAAACATTTTGGAATTTTAAGAGCTTAGGTTCTTGATAGCATTGGGACCAATCAATGAGGTTAGGATGAATATGAGGTATGTCAATGATTGGTTCAAGGTTATGAATGTGAATGATATCATCTTTGGTGAGTGAAGAGTTGGAGTCCATCAAGCATCCATCTAAGCTACCCAAATTGGGATTCATCCTAACAAGTGAAAAATCATCCACTAAGGCAACATGTGGCTTCAAATATTTTAATCTTACATGTGACTCATCGGCTACCTCGGGTTGAGAACTATATGTGTGGATGACATAAATATCCATGTTAGCTATGGAAGGCTCTAAGAAGGAGTCCCATTTATACTCATATGAACTTGTTTCTGAACTTTGACTAGGATGTTTACACCATGAAGGTTTAGGACATCTTGATGTGGAAGTTCTAATGTTATCAAGGGTAACACCTTCTCTCTCCATCAAAAGAACAATATTCTTGCATTGACATTCTCTGATAGGATCTTCTACATTTGATTCATCTTGTTCTAAGGTTGCAACTGTCTCATGAGTGACTAAACTATCTGAATATCCCCAAAGGAGATTAGTGGAAGTGACCCAATCTTCACACATATCTTGCTGATTTGTCAAAATAGGTATGTATTCTAGTTCATCTTCACTATCCAACTTATCAAGGAAAGGAGTAGTGTTCTTGTTGCGATTCACAAATCCTAGGCCAATGGTCTTCTTAGACTTGCGTCAAAAAAGATAATGATCAAGAGGTTCAGCTCTAGCATCCAATATATGACTAAGAGGGCCATGTCCAGGATAGCCCATCTGTTTTACAAAAAACATACCCTCTTCCATAAGCCTTAGGAGAGGGAGAAAATTTCTCATTGTGCATGTATTGCTCTTCTCTATAAATCTAGTCTTTAACAACCACCTCTTCTTTCTCATCTTGAATAGGCACTAAGGACTATATAAACATGCCAAATAATGTCATAGATGAAGAGGAAGGTCTCATTTCTTGTGAAGGCTTACCATAAGACCTAGGTGAAGTTGGTAGTGTTGTGAGGGAGTTGATTCAATACCCCCCCATGCTAAGGTCTACTGACTTGAACTTGCCTTCACATTTAGCTAAGGTTGCATCAAAGTCTTCTTCTTCTCTATTGAGGAGAACATGAGCACTCGTTGAACCAATTTAATAGATAAAGTCTTATCCCCATGTATACAAATCTTTATTCCATTGTAGGGGAAGTTAACACACTGATGATAGGTAGACAAAACTACTTGCATATCATGAATCCATAGTCTACCAAGTAAGATACTATACGCAAGGGGTCCAACATGAAGTGTTTGGAATAAAACATCTTTTTCAATAGAGCCAATCCTAATAGGAAGGATAGCCAAACCCTTGGAACTTCTTTCTACCTCATCATAGGCTTTGATACTGATATTTTTTTGGGTATCTATAACCAGTTCAGAATAACTCAATGTCCTCAAAAGACTCGTGGAAAAAATATTAAGCCTAAAAACCCCATCTATCAACACGTGCCTAGCATGGGTTTTGTGGATCATGACCTCAATATGAAAAGTGAGATTATGTGGGTGGATCAAAGCTTTATCATCATCCTCTAAAAATGTAAGGTGATGAGGGCTAGCAATATGGTTAACCATGTTTTGGACCTGATCAACGTCTAAGTTGTTGGGGACATTTGCTATGTGTAAACCATCCTCAAGGACTTTCTTGTGTCTCAGGGACAACTCTAAAAGCTCAAAGATTAAAATCTGAGCTAGGTTTCTTTGCAATTAATTGACAAGATTATAGCTCAACTTAGGATTGACTATTGGTTTTGAGGTGACATTCTTGTATGCCACTTTCTTTGGTTTACTTGGTTGACTTGAACTGGGTCCTCTAATTACAAGGGGACCTTGACTTCATGTAACAACATTGAGAGTTTGAGATGATGCTCTAGAGTGAGTACCCCTTAGCACTATAATGGGTTCTTCATCAAAGATAGGAGGATAATCCATGACTAGATCATAACCATAGGGATCTTTATTCCTCATCATGTTGACATTATCTTCTACAACTTCAAGCATGTTGATGACATTCTCTACATCTATGTAAGTGTAATTGACCTCAACCATGCCATTCTTAGGTTTAGACGTTTCCCCCTTCTCATACTTGGGAAAAGGTTCTTTGAATTCCTTATGATCAATGTTGGTGTTCAATCCATCTACCTTAAGTTTTCCATTCTCAATGAGATCTTGGATGATATGTTTAAGTTTCCAATAGTTTTCAATACCATGTCCAATGCCATTGTGAAACTTGCAAAAGGATTTCTCATCCCACCAATGTGGCTTAACATTAGGTATATAATGATTTGTAGGATCTTGAGGATGCACAAGTTTGTTGGGAATGAGTTTTTTCAAGATATCCTCATATGAATCACCAAGTTTTGAAAATTGACGTCTCTCTTTCTTAGGCTTATCTTGATATCTTGACTTGTTCTCTTGTTGATTATATGCATTGAGTGTCATGGCTTGAACAACACTAGACAAGTGGAGAACAACTTGATCTTTGGGTTGAGTGGAGTCCAAAACTCCATCATTGACCACTTGTTTGTTCCTATTCCAATATGAGTTCTTTCCTTTATACTTGTTATGGTTATTGTTATTTTGACCATTGTTGTTGTTGTTGTTTCCATGTTTGGTCAAAATTCCTTGTTCTCTCAAAACATCCTCAATCCTACATGTGGTTTTAACCATGCTATCAAAGGCATAAAAAACCATCTTCCTAACTTCAGACCACATTTGAGATCCAAGTTACTAACAAGGATGTCAATCTTCTCATTTTTAGGAATGATCCTAGAGTATCAAGAGCATTTTCATCTCCACGTTTGCAAGAAAGTGACAAAGGATTCTCCTTGATTTTTCTTTAGGTTGCATAAGTACAACATGGTGATAGATCTTGAAAGGTTGTATGCAAAGTTTTGGACAAATCTATGGATGAGCTCTTTGAAAGTCTTAATAGAGGGAGTTATGTCGGTAAACCATTCCATCACTTGACCCTTAAGACTCCTTGGGACCAATCTCTTGAGATACGAGTCATCTTCATGGAACTCAAAACATGTGGTATATAATTGATGCACATGATCATGCAGATCTCCATTCCCATCATACTTGACATATTGAGGGATCTCAACCTTTCTAAGAAAGTCTTTCATGATAACATTTTTGTCAAAAGGATTAGGAAAAATTGAATCAAGCGAGAATGAACTCTTGGGTGCCAACATCTTTTCCATCATACTCTTAATTTTTTTAATCTCTTCTTCTTGAGATGGACCTTGCTTCTTAATATTCTTGTCCACATAAAAGTTGTAGGTGACTCTAGTGCCCTTGTTGATTAAACTCTCTAGGAACTTGTCTTTTTTTCTTTTTTTCTCTAAGTATCCCTCCACATACTACTAAAATATTAGTTCTTGTTGTATCTTCATGAAGTGTTGGAATTTGAGGTCAAAACTTGAGCTGCTTCCCCCATATTGTGAACCATGGTGAGCACATTGTGAAGGTTGTCTTGAGTTCCTAAGAGGTGTTCATCTCCTACAATGATCATTTTGTGAAGCCCTTCTTCCTCTAGGGATAGGAGATTGTGAAGGTTTTCTTGAACATCTTCCACTTCATGGAGTCTTAGGAGTGGATGGAGGAGAGTTGTTTCCACCACGAACACACATGTTGTTAAATTGATCATTAAATTGTTGGGCCAAGAGTCTATCTTTCTCTTCTTGGAAGGCCCTCTTTTCTATCTCCAACAAGGCTTGTCTCTCCGACTCTAGGAGTCTAGATCACTCTTCCTTTTCAGCTTATTCATCGAAAAAGGATTTTTTTTCACACTCAATTCTCTTAAGTCTTTCAATTGTGTATCTTGAAGTTGTTTTGAGTGGTGAACTTGGCCTTGAATGTTTAAAAAAGTCATTGGTGTATCTTGCATTCACACAAGTGTCATAGGGTTCATCATCTTGGTTTTAATGTTGTGATTGTTCTTCTTGATAGGCTTGCCTCTTATCTCTTTCATCCCATTGGTGTGCATCCAAATATCTAGTTGAGATAAAGGGTGAGACTAGTCGATCTTCATGAGAGAAATTGACAAACAAAATTTTATCTCTATGTTTTTCAAATATGTCATCAAGGAATTTATCCATTTCTTCCCTCTCTCATTAAGTCATTGTGTAACACATATCCATGTCTAAGCAAGAAGATGTTAAGGGTTTACTCAACTCACTAAGGTTACTCTTGGGATCAAACCAAACTTTTGAGTTGTTCTTGGGTGATTGATCAAATAAGGGTTCTTTTCCCTTACATTTTTGGTGAGTTTGAACTAAGGGTAATTGGTCAAAGACTACTTGAGGTCACTTTCCTTGATATACTTGATATCTTGTTGTAACCGACATGAAAGAAAAGGTACTAGGTGATAGGATGACCCTAAGAAACATTAGTACCAAACTAGGATAATAAAAGCACTCACTTGTCCAAAAGAGAGGTGATAAGATAGAATTTTGTAAGAGGCATAAACCAACACTGCCATAGAGGTGCCTACTGAATGGGTGAATACCCTAACACATATGGATTAGGGGGATCATTTACCCAAGTTATATTGATTTAATTTGAATTTGTATGGAAGTGAATGGACAAGAGATTACTAAAACTCTCCAAGCATGTTATCAAAGGATCCAAAGGTTTACCTTCTCAACAAGGATGGTTTCTAGCTCACCGACTCCAAGAAAGGTCACTCGTGAAATCAAAGATTACTAGTTTAAGAGGTCAAAATGCAAGAATCCAAGGTGAAAAAATGCTTCTAACAATGGGGTAAGTGACATGATTTGACCTAGATCGACTGAGGTGTTAGGCCAATTTTCTACCATAGAAAAATCTTGTGAACTTGGCCTTTCCCTTGCAAATATGTTTGTCAAATGTCCTACCCCTATGTTCCTTGTGTCGTCACCAAGCTCTAGTCCAAATTGTATCTCTTAATGTGCAAAACCTAGAAATATTTTCATTTTCTAAGGTCTGCGGGAAGCAAATTAAAATTTCTGCCACAGTGTCGAAAACCCACAGTGTTTTCAAAAATCCACATTGTTTTCAACCTATGTGTTTTTTTCAACCTTGTGCTTCCTATTTGGTTCACTTATCTTTTACCATCAGAAACTCTGTGTGTTTTCAGCTTCCTTGCTTGCCTGTTGACATGTCAAAATTTTTGTGTGTTTTCGATCCTTTGTCATCGAAAGCCTTGTGTGTTTTTGACCCCGCACTTGTTTCCAGTTTGATGGTGTTTTCTCTAACTACACATGTCCGACCATGTGGTGGGTCCAGCTTCTTCCCTATTGGCTATCGCATGGCCGCATGTCAAATTTTTCTGACATGCAATCATGCGACTACTTGCCACATGGCCGTGAGGGTCCCGTGTCCTATGCAGCTGCCTGGCGGTCTTCTTTGCTAAGTGCGCAAGGGCGATGGTGGTGGGACCTAATTTTTCAAAGGCACAGCAGGTCCTGACATGTCAAAAGATCAATGGTTGTTGTTAAAGCACAAAGTTTTTGTCAGGGCTATGTACTTTTGCGACAACCATCTGATCCTCTAGATGGGTTTGGCTTCTTTGGTGTGGTCTCGAGGGTGGACATGTGGCAGCTAGTAATTGGCTATCACATGGTCGCATAGCCCAACTTTTGGCTATGTGATCATGTGAGCGGCTGACATGTGTCCTTGTTCGCAGTTGCAGAGTTGTGCGGTGGCGGTGTCAAAGGATGCTGAGGTGGCAAGTTTTTATTGGTTGTAGAAGGAATGATATGGCAGCATGTCAGGTGGGCCTAGGGTTATGAAGTATTTAGTAACTTGGCAACTGAATTGCTCACTCATTCTCATAATCTAACTCAGGGTTAAGAAACCTTTTTGTGATTCAACGAATGTCATTGTTTGCATGTTCTCAGAGTTTGACCATGGTTAGAAAATGTATCTCGCGAACTGGAGATTACTTTTGTTCGCACATTCACTGAATCCTTGGGGTTAAGTTCTTACCGTGAAGGAATAAAGAATTATTTTTGTGGGCCCTCATTGCTAGGTAAGCATAGTTGGCAGTCTCTCATTGGTCCACAAGGTTATGATTTGGCAGAATGTAGTGGGACTTGGTTTCTAGCTGGACAGAGGGCTCTAACATGTCAGATGATCGACGGATGGCATATGTTCTTATAGAGTGCATCAAAGCAATGAGATCATAGGACAACTGTCGATCTTCTTGTGTGGGCTTGGAAGAGTTTCTCAATCCATTTGGTAGTAAGGATAGGATTTAGCGGCTCTAATAAATGTCTCTATGTTCGCTAATTCACATAGTAAAATGGTGAAGTTCTAAAAGGTCTTGTGATTCAGCCAATGTGCATTCACGGGTTTGCTAAATGATTTGGAAAAGATGTAAAACATTCAGTGACTTGGTGATATTCTTTCAGTCGCGTGTTCCACAAGTAGGAAGGTTGAGTTTGCTGAGATAGTGGGACCACATGATTATTCATTGCTGAGTTGTCTTGTTGTGATTAGCTGAGCTGGTAAAGGATTGCAGACATGTCAGTGGGCCCGAATGATTCAAGAGAGGAGGACAACGTGGTAGATCTACTAGTTGGTGCATGATCTCATAGGGGGTGTCAGAGCCATGCGATCATGCACCCACCATTCAATTTCAAAGGCTTCTATCATGTGGGTCCTGTGGTAGAGATGACCAGGTAGTTGCAACGAGTAGTGTAGCGATAGGTGGCATTGCAGTTGTAGAGTTAGAGGTGGGGTCTGAGCTATTTGGCAGTCTTGATAAATTTATGGCAGCCCGACAAATCTTTCTTGCTTTTCGCTAGTTCACAAGATGTTTTGGCATTTCGCTAATTGGTCTGGCGACTTGGTGAATGAGTGGTCGTGGGGTCATTAGAGTTTTTAGCTGAGGTAGGAGATATTCTATGAATTGGTGAAAGTTCCTTTGTCACCAATTTTCCAGATGACTTAAGTGGGCAATTTTCAACACGTGCAGTCATGTGTTCACAGAATTTAACTATGGTTAACCTTTTCATTTTGTGACTAGGATTTTGCCTTGTCACCAATTCACTGAATGTTAACCCAAGGTATTTGATGAGTTAAAGGATTTGAAGCCAGGGAAAGATAAAGAGATCTACAACAGGGATATAAAGTTGATCTCCGTTCGAATCGTGACCGCTGATGAGCTGGGCACCAAAGATGTAGCCATTTGATCTTGAATTCAAATTTGCAAAGGGTTTCCAGTGACCAAAAGGATTGATTTTCAATGCTCTACGGCTGGATTTGATTTGGTTTGGTGATGATAGTGGTTGCGAGGTGGTCCAGAGGCCTATTTCTTGATTGCAGAGGTTGATTTGGTGCCTGGTGAAGGACATTCTTGGCTCAAGTACTTTTGCAATAAATTTTGTGACCATTTCTAGAAGGTTGGGTGGGTGAAACCATAGCCCTAGCTATTTGTAGCTTGTTGTATTCTCTCTGAGAATTCCAAGGTAGCTACGGGTATATGTAGTCAAATTTTTGACTTAGACAGGGTTCTGAATTTTGTCAGTTCTAGTGAAAGGTTTTGTTCTGCAGATTTTTCCTTCTCTCTACATATAGGGTGTTCCTCTTTCTTTTGCTGGCTCAGAGAATATAATGCATGCTGCAGCAGATTTGTCTTATGTATGAGGACTCAATGTATTCTTACTATACTGAACTATCTCCATTTGAATTCTGAATTCATTAATCACACATCAAGGGTGTCTAGTTTTTCTGCTTGTATTGCCTAAGTGTTTGCAATTAGAGTTATCTTCATAGAGGTAACTGGTCCAGGATTAGTGTTTATGCATGTATGAGCTGAAATATCAAAGATAGGTCATGCTTGTCTTCCAGTGGATGCTAGTTAATTTATTATCTGATTCATAGGTCTCTTCTAAGGGGAGGGTTAAAATCCTTTGATGGATAATAGCATGTTTGAATGCATAGGTGGGTGTTAAGTTGAGGTTTGGTCATGGTGTGTGATTGATATCAGGCATCACCACATTGGGTATATTGTGTTCTTGTTTCATAGCTATCTCTTGTAGTAGGGTATTTGACTCTGTGGCCCAATGGACAAGGCACTGGTCTATCAGAGACTTAGGGCATCTCAGGGGACCTTTCAATCATTTTAAAATCATTTCCATCCAGTCCTACCTTTTCCCTTTCATGTTGTTAGGATAGGTCTCTAGTTTTCATACTCACTCCATGCAATTTGGGCTATTGCATGAGATATTGGCTTCATTGAGGTATAGGATACCTAGGAGTTTGAGAACTATTCCACAGTCAGTTACCTATAGGCTTGTAGTGTGACACAACTTGTATGAGTGTGCAGATGAGGTATACCTACCTGAGTGATGTGGAGCTCAAAGTGTAGAAGGATCTCTTTTTGATCCTTGTCAGTTGGCCCTTTTTCTTGTCAGATTTGGAGTGTTAAGTGAATGTGACACTAGCCCTATCAATCTTGATGCCAAGCTAACCTTTGGGGAAAAAGATCACCAACAAGATGGTGACTCTGCCAGGGAATGAAATAAGTTACTAATAAGAGTATCCTAGAGTCTTATATGTTTTCCAACCTGAGAATTGTTTTCTTAGATTTACAAGTGTGCTACCTGGATTTTTTGAGTGATTTATGTGTGCCTTTGTTGTGGGAGTGCTCAGAGTCTATTGGTGTTTCAAGATAGGTCAGTAAAATTTGTGTCCTCTAAAGAGAGGTGGTGACTCTATGCTAGAAAGGACCTGAGTTGTGAAGTTATTTTGGGACTCCATTTAGCTAAGAAGAAGGTAGCAGCATTCAATAGGGCAATCCAAGTATTCTCCATTCAAAAATCTTATGTATATGCATGGTCCTTATCAAATGGTTTTGTCATTAAGAAAGGACATATAAGAATGAGGTATGTAGGAAAAATTTAGTGACAAAAGAAGAATAGTTTTCAAGTATAGATTTCCTGTCATTGGTCTTGAAAATTTTCAAGTAGGTGTGCAACATTTGCAGCCGGTGATGGATGTTCACATGGTTTCTTTTGTCAGAGGGTATGTGCCATTTTGTTATGATGGCTTACCTAGTTTCCCTAATAAGATCCCTGATAAAATCAGGGGATACTTGCCTAAGTTTAATAGGAACCAGTATCAGTCAGCAAGAAAACATGTTTAGTGCTTTACTGATGTGATGAATGATTTTGAGGTTTTCCATGAAGACCTATGGATGAAATTATTTGTCCAAACTCTAGAGGGTGATGCTAGAGACTGGTTTTCTTTCCTACCGGCATGTTCTATTTCATCCTAGACTAAGATGCATTCGGCCTTCATGGAGCAGTTTGGAGAAAGGGTAAGCATATCTGATTCTTATGATAGGCTTTTAAAGATTCATATTGAGAAAGATGAACTTGTCCCTTAGTTCAATATCAGATTTGCAAAAGTTTTGAATGAAATCCTTAAAGGTTATAGACCCAATGACCAAGTGTGTGTAAATGTATACTTTGATGCATTTGATAAGAAAATGAATTACTTGTTGAGGGACAAAGAACCTAGGACATTATATCAGGCATTTGTAACTGCAATGGATATTGAAAACAATTTGAAATATGGATTGACCAGAGGTCATTTTTCCATGAGTGTCTACCGGTATAATAAATATGAAAGAAAAGAAGAATGTAATGCTAATACTACAGTCCCAAATCAGTGTATCAAAACTTCTACTGTGGTTTTTAATCAGGTTGAGATGTCAAATTATGATATGTGTATAAATGTTGTTAAGTCTTTTGCTGCTAATGAGACATGTATTCAGGATGCTACAATAGTGAGATATATTCCAGACCCTGAAAGGATTGAGCAGTGTGCTGGTGTTTTGAGTTGTAAATTAGCTACTGTAGTCAATCCTTGTGATATGGATTATAAATATAATACCACTGATGTTCCTAGACATGAAATTGTTGCTTCTATTTCTCAGTACTATGAAAATGAAGAGGCTAAAAGTTATGTCTCTAATGATGAGTTTGAGGTTGCTGCACAAGGTAAAGAATTTGATTCATTTGCATATCAGTCACAGATAGAAGAACATAGTGCTAAGAGTGGTTATTCAAGTGAGGGTGATGAAGGCAGTGATGGAGAGGTCTTTGCATATGAGTCAGATATAATATGGGAAGAAGAAAGTAATGATGGTGATATTGATATAGATGCTGAGAAAAGTGTTGACTGTGGGAGCATGTATGAGGTTGAGAATGATTTTCTTTCTGATGATATGTCATAGTGTTTCTCTCATGTTGTAGAGGATTTTTCTTCGCAGTTTTCTATGCCAGCGGGTGGTAATGATGTTGATTGTAAAGTCTTGGAGGTTCAAGACTTGTGGGGAAATCCATGGGATGGTTCTTTTGATGAGTACAACACTGATTGTTCATATGTCGATAGCAATGATGGTGAGTCATGCTCTGGCTTTGATTCTGGATTCTCTTCTTCTTTTGAAGATGTGTATGATGATGGAAATGAAGACATATATAGTGTGGCTACAAATGAGTTATTTGATGAGGACACTAGTGAAGATCAGATGGAGCTTTGTCTGAATTACTATGATAAACAATTCCATGTTGTTTCTAACCCACTATTTGAGGAATGTGCTGAGAGGATGGAATTTGTTGAGGGTTACTCACCTTCTACACTTAAAGCTTCACATACAGTTGATTTGGAGTCTCCCTCACTAATGAGGCCAGTTGAAAGAAAGGTAATGCAGGATGAATGTTGCTTTGTTGATAAAGATGCATTACATTGGGACAATGTTTTTCTTCTGCCACCAAGTAGTGAAAATAATGGTGATAATCTAGTTCATGATGTTGATCATGTGAATCATCCCTATGAGGATAAAGGTGTGATTTATCAAGAGAAATCAAACTTGATAAACCCGAGTAACCTGATATATGAGTATGTTTTAGTGGCCATAGTTGAGGTAAGTGAAATTGAGTATAGTTGCTTTTCTTTTGATATGCAAGAGTACATTGAAGGTGAGCTAGATGATTATAGCCAGGAAGAAAAGGTATCAGTTTCTTGTCCCCTTTCATATGTTTCAATCCATGGTGATTTTGATGATGCCTATTTTTCAAGCAGTGAGTTTGTGGGGGGACATATGAAGGAGGGCATTTGTGATGATAAACCTAGGGTTGTTTTGCAGTCGATGCCTGGCAATGTTTTCTATCATTGTGCATGTGGAAAAGGTTTTAGACCTTTGTTTGATTTTGTGAGTAGAAACCAAGTTTTTGATAGAGGAAAAGGATAGCATTCCTTTGGCATCCAGATGTTGCTTGTGTATTTTTGTATATCCTATGTTGTGGTGCCAGGTTTTTGGGTAGGGAGCGAGTTTCTGAATTTTTGGGTTTTAAAGTGGGGTGAGGGCCTAATTGTTTTTTCTGGGTGTGGTCTGCTTCTCCCAATCATTCTAAGTTCTTGCCATGCCTACAAGAGACATGCATCCCCAACTAGAGCCACTATTAGGCCAATTTTTTGCCATAGCAAAATCTCATGAAATTGGCCTTTCCCTTGCAAATATGTTTGTCAAATGTCCTACTCCTATGTTCCTTGTGTCATCACCAAGCTCTGGTCCAAACTGCATCTCTTAATGTGCAAAACCCAGAAAGATTTTCATTTTCTAAGGTCCACGGGAAGCAAATTAAAATTTCTGCCACAGTGTCCAAAACCCACAGTGTTTTCAAAAATCCACATTGTTTTCAACCTGTGTGTTGTTTTTGACCTTGTGCTTCCTATTTGGTTTTCTTATCTTTTACCATCAGAAACTCTATGTGTTTTCAGCTTCCTTGCTTTCCTGTTGATGTGTCAGAAATTTTGTGTGTTTTTGATCCTTTGTCATCGAAAGCCCTGTGTGTTTTTGACCCCACACTTGCTCCCAGTTCGATGGTGTTTTCTCTAACTGCACATGTCCAACTGTGTGGTGGGTCTAACTTCTTCCCTATTGGTTGTTGCATGGCCGCATGTCAAATTTTTCTAACATGTGATCATGCGACTGATTGCCATGTGGTCGTGTGGGTCCCGTGTCCTGTGTAGCTACCTGGCAGTCTTCTTTGCTAAGTGTGCAAGTGCGATGGTGGTGGGACCTGATTTTTTGAAGGCACAATGGGTCCTGACATGTCAAAAGATCAACAGTTATCATTAAAGTGCAAAGGTTTTGTCAGGGCTATGCACTTTTGTGACAACCATCTGATCCTCCGGATGGGTTTGGCTTCTTTGGTATGGTCCCGAGGGTGGACATGTGGCAGCCTGTAATTGGTTGTCCAATGATCACATAGCCTAGCTTTTGGCTATGCGATCATGTGACCAGCTGACACGTGTCCTTGTTCATGGTTGCGGAGTTGTGCGGTGGTAGTGTCAGAGGATGCCGAGGTGGTAGGTTTTTATTGGTTGTAGAAGGAATGATATGGCAGCATGTCAGGTGGGCCTAGGGTTATGAAGTATTTAGCAACTTGGTGACTGAAGTGCTCACTCATTCTCATAATCTAACTCAAGGTTAAGAAACCTTTTTGCGATTCAATGAATGCCTTTGTTTGCATGTTCTTAGAGTTTCACCATGGTTAGAAAATGTATCTCATGAACTGGAGATTTCTTTTGTTTGTGCATTCACTGAATCCTTGGGGTTAAGTGCTTACCGCGAAGGAATAAAGAATTTATTTTGTAGGCCCTTATTGCCAGGTAAGCATAGTTGGCAGTCTCTCATTGGTCCACAAGGTTATGATTTGGCAGAATGTAGTGGGACCTGGTTTCCAGCTAGCCAGAGGGCTCTGACATGTCAGATGATTGATAGATGGCATATGTTCTTATAGAGTGTGTCAGAGCCATGAGATCATAAGACAACTGTCGATCTTCTTGTGTGGGCCCAGAAGAGTTTCTGAATCCATTTGGCATTAAGGATAGGATTTAGCGGCTCTGATAAATGTCTTTGTGTTCGCTGATTCATGTAGTAAAATGGTGAAGTTCTAAAAGGTTTGGCGATTCAGCAAACATGCATTTGCAGGTTTGCTAAATGATTTTGCAAAGATGTAAAAGATTCAGTGACTTGGTGATATTCTTTCAGTCATGTGTTCACCAAGTAGGAAAGTTGAGTTTGCTGAGATAGTGGGACCGCATGATGATTCATTGTTGAGTTGTCTTGTTGTGATTGGCTGAGCTGGAAAAGGATTGTAGACATGTCAGTGGGTCCGAATGATTCAAGAGAGGATGACAGTGTGGTAAATCTAGTGGTTGGTGCATGATCTCATAGGGGGTGTTAGAGCCATGTGATCATGTGCCCACCATTCAATTTCAAAGGCTTCTATCATGTGGGTCCTATGGCAGAGATGACCAGGCAGGTGCAACAAGTAGTGTGGTGATAGGTGGCATCACAGTTGTAGAGTTAGATGTGGTGTCTCAACTATTTGGCCATCCTGATAGATTTATGGCAACCCGACAAATCTTTCTTTCTTGTCGTTGGTTCATAAGATGTTTTGGCATTTCGCTAATTGGTCTAGCGACTTGGCGAATGAGTGGTCACAGGGTCGCTAGAGTTTTTAGCTGAGGCAATAGATATTCTGCGAATTGGTGAAGGTTCCTTTGTCACCAATTTGCCGGACGACTTAAGTGGGCAATTTTCAACACGTGCAGTTGTGTGTTCACGAAATTCAACTATGGTTAAGCTTTTCATTCTGCGACTAGGATTTTGCCTTGTTGCGAGTTCGCTAAATGTTAACCTGAGGTATTTGACGATTTAGAGGATCTGAAGCCTAGGAAAGTTAAAGAGATCTGCGGCATGGATATAAAGTTGATCTCTATTCGAATCATGACCGCTGATGAGCTGGGTGCCAAAGATGTAGCCGTTTGATCTTGAATTCAAATCTACAGAGGGTTTCCAGCAACCAGAAGGACTAATTTTCAATGCTCTATGGCCAGATTTGATTTGGTTTGGGGATGACAGTGGTTGCGAGGTGGTCCAGAGACCTATTTCTTGATTGCAAAGGTTGATTTGGTGCCCGGTGAAGGATAGTCTTGGCTCAAGGTGCTTTTGCAGTAAATTTTGTGACCATTTCTAGTAGGTTGGGTGGGTAAAACCCTAGCCCTAGCTGTCCGTAGCTTGTTGCATTCTCTCTGAGAATTCCAAGGTAGCTAGGGGTATATGTAGTCAAATTTTTGACTTAGAGAGGGTTCTAAATTTTGTCAGTTCTAGTGAAGGGTTTTGTTCTATAGATTTTTCCTTCTCTCTGCATATAGGGTGTTCCTCTTTCTTTTGCTAACTCAGAGAATATAATGCATGTTGTAGTAGATTTGTCTTATGTATGAAGACTCAATGTATTCTTACTGTACTGAACTATCTCCATTTGAATTTTGGATTCATTAATCACACATCAAGGGTGTCTTGTTTTTTTGCTTGTATTGCCTAGGTGTTTGCAAGTAGAGTTATCTTCACAGAGGTAACTGGTCTAGCGTTAGTGTTTATGCATGTATGAGCTGAAATATCAAAGATAGGTCATGCTTGTCTTGCAGTGGATGCTGGTTAATGTATTATCTGATTCATAGGTCTCTTCTAAGCGGAGGTATAAAATCCTTTGATGGATAATAGCATGTTTGAATGCACAGGTGGGTGTTAAGTTGAGGTTTGGTCATTATGTGTCACTGATGTCAGGCATCAGCACATTGGGTATATTGTGTTCTTGTTTCATAGCTATCTCTTGTAGTAGGGTATTTGACTCTATGGCCCAATGGACAAGGCACTAGTCTATCAGAGACTTAGGGCATCTCAGGGGACCTTTCAATCATTTTAAAATCATTTCCATCCAATCCTACCTTTTCCCTTTCATGTTGTTAGGATAGGTCTCTGGTTTTCATACTCACTCCATGCAAGTTGGGCTATTGCATGAGATATTGGCTTCATTGAGGTATAGGATACCTAGGAGTTTGAGAACTATTCCACAATTAGTTACCTGCAGGCCTGTAGTGTGACACAAGTTGTATGAGTGTGTAGATGAGGTATACCCTCCTGAGTGATGTGGAGCTCAAAGTGTAGAAGGATCTCTCTTTGATCCTTGTTAGTTGGCCCTTTTTCTTGTCAGATTTGGATTGTTAAGTGAATGTGACACTAGCCCTGTCAATCCTGATGCCAAGCTGACCTTTGGGAAAAAATATGACCAACATGAGGAAGATTGGAAATGACAGGATAGAAAATTGAGCAAATTGTAAAAAGTTGGTTTTTTGACTCAGGAACTTACTTTTTGTTCAAGAAAATAAATGTCTCCAAATCATGAGAAAGGGACAAAGAAACCTTCTCCATAAACAAGAATAGTGATGTAGTATTCTACTCCCTAAGGACTCTACTTGTGTATGTTCTCAAAGTGTTTTTTAGTCATGCACAAAGTCCTAGAAAAGAAAAATTTGGTTGCACTATGGTTCGTAGTAATGGTCAATTCTGTAACTCTTGCAATCTCATGTGGGAAAAATCCAATCTTAGCGCATAGAGGTTTTGACACAGTCTAAGAAATTAATCAATCAGGAGTTGCTAAGGAGATCTGACAACTCAACAAGAGACCACACCTATGGAGATTTCTTCCACAAGGATATTTATATAGTGGTTGTTGCTCCACGGAAGGAATAGCTAATACCACTTGAGGTTTTATCCATGCGGTTTATCCACTAAAGGGAGTTTCCACTATGGTTAACCCTCTCTAATGAGGAAGAATCACAATATGGACCACATTGGGACTTAGCTTGGATTCAAGGGTTCTAAGTTTCTGATGTGCCCAAAAGGGAACAGAGAATACTCCTCTGGCATCTTCACCTCACCAAAACATAGCAAGAAAATTAATTGACATTCTAATTTTAAATCACCTCACCAAAGTTTGTATGCCAACAACAATGACTACCGATCTCTCTAAATGGGACCAAGAGAGAATGTACCATCAAGTGTTGAATACTAAACCAAGTACAACAATGAGATGATAACAAGTCCTTCCCTACCTACAAGGAGTTCTATCATCAAGAAGAGCTTCACATGTAAGAGAAAAGAATGAATCCCACTCTCTCAAGAATGCCACAAATAGTGTTCATAGGGCCTAATTACTATGTGAAACATATATCCAAGAAATAAAATCTATATTCATTCTTTCCTTTAGAGAAAAAATTTGGAAGTGTGATCTATGAAAGAAAGAAACACTCAAGTTAGACACATGAGAGATTCATTTTTATTTTCAAAATCCAAATGTTATAGAGATACAACATAATACCTCAAGTCCAAAGCAACACGCTTAGTAGATTTTACCTTATTTTTATTTTTGTTGAGCTTTTATGTGCAATCAAGCCATGAACTCTCTAACAAACAAGATAAGCAAATAAGGAAATAAGATATGCAACATATATTCAACTTATGAAAACCCTAGGGTTAGATCTGAAAATAAGTTGTTACAAGAAATAATAACCAAAAAATAATCCAAATGACAACTCATATCATGCATTGAACCATGTGGAAAATAAGTGCAAGCTAATCATTAAATGCCCTTTTTTTTTCAATTTTGATGTTTGACCTAGTCAACAAGATCTGATTTTTTTTTATATGAATTCGGCCCCCAAAATAGAAATGCAAAACAAAGACCCCTACTGAAAAATAGAGATCTTTCAAAAAATGTTAATTTTTTGGAAAAATTCCTTTGTTTGTGCCCTAGGGACTTGATTTATCAAAATAGACCAGTTTTCAAAGATTGAATTTTTGAGCCATATTCGTATCACAATAAAAACACAAAGAACATTCCATTTGTATGATTTTTAGACCTTTCCAAAAATGTAAAAATTTCCAAAAAAGATGGACATTTGTGACCATAAATGAATATTCATTGAAAATCATAAAAAAATCATAACTCATAGGAAAATAATCAAAAAAATTTGAGCTTCAGACTAAGACATATTATGATGATCCCCCGCCTACAAAACAAAGTTCAGACCCAAACTCCCAACTATTTGAAAGATATGATCAAATCTTTCAAAAAATCCTAGATTTTTGTCTCTAAGAAAATTTGCACAAGGGTTAGGCTTAAAAAATATCAATAAAATAACCATGTAAAGATTAGAAATTCTGAATAAAATGAAGGAAAATCAGGAGCATCAGCCCCACGGTGGGCACCAAAAATATGTGATAAAATGTTGACACACTTCTATGAGTCATTATATCAAATATTTCTCAAGAATGAGGTCTCAAATGGTGACTCATAGTTCTCTATTCATGGAGTGCAAGGGTTTATAATGGAGGCCCTCAATTTAGACCTAGTTTGTGCCCATGCAAGTAAACCATAAAATGAGAGATTCAAAGAGAAAAATAAAGAATTCTAGTCTCTATGATCATCAAATATGCATGCAAATGAAAATTGAAGCTATTCTATATCATAACAATGCATGAAAGAGAACTGATCTATGAAAGGATATACTCATGCAAGATTATTATATGAAATGAAATATGAATCTAATCTACCATGCAAGTGCAAGAGTAATCTAAATAGATTGCCATGGAGGCATGAGAGAAGAAGACAAGAAAAGAGAAGTTGCAATGTTCAAGCTCAAGCGCTCAAACTCTCCTCCAAAATCGCTCTCCAAGCCTACATCATAACCATAACATAAAATTTGGATCTCTAAAATCTGGATGCCTGGATGCCTAGATGTCTGGATCTCTAGATCTCTGGATGCCTCAAATGAGAAGGAGAGGGCTCCTTATAAAAGATTTTAGAAATGAATGGATGGTTAAGATTAAGAGGAAAATATAATTATCAAAGGTGGAGATTAAATTTTGGTTGATCCATGTGCTCAAGATTCGCAAGAGGCAAAATCAATGGACATGATTAAGAGGCAAAATAATGAGTGGTTGAGATAAAGAGGCAAAAACCTTTTTTCAAAAGCCAAAAGATTCTATCTCATTGGAAAGTGCACTTTTCTTTTTTATTTTTATTTTATTATTTTTAGCAAAGTGATTTCCATTATTTAATTAAAAGATGTTGTATTTATTAAAAAGGATAATAATTTTATTAAAAGGGAGGATGATCTTTTATTTAAATGAGACTTATGATAAAGGATCAAACCTTAGGAAATATTGAATTAATTACAATTTGATTAAGTAAATTGATTTGAATTGAAAATATTGCAAGGCATTGATTCAGGAAATTGATAAATTAGTTCCATCATTTGATAAATTAAAGAATGGGGTCCCATAGTCTAGACGACCATTTTAGGGTGCATACAGTAGGAACCATAGAACTGACCTCATACCCCATAGGGAGCACCGTTTCTTTCTAGGCTCAACTGCTTCAAATCATACACAACCAGTTTCAACCATGAAACAAATTGTGTCCTTGTATTTTTCAACTAAATCCTCAAGAATCCTATATCTTTCCTTCATTTTCCTTTGAAGAATCTTAGTCATTGCAAACAACTCACAATCAGCCCAGTTCTTTGTCTATCTCCAGTAGCTTTCTAAGATTTGTATAATAGTAAGTATAGTGTCCTTCCATGCTCTAAGGTGCATTCCAAGAAATTTGTGCTCAATGTGGATGTACATGTGGATTAGAAGTGAACTAAACCTGAATGCTTTTGAATTATCTTTCTTAATCAATAATTCTATAGGCCATCATGATTACCCCCGCTGATACAAAATTGGGTCTGTTGCTATAGTAAAATGTATATCCTAGTAACATTTCTACCAATTTCACATCTTGCTGAAAAATGTCATTCATAACCATCGCTCTTTTATCCATTTTTGGAATGAGTTAGGGTCTCTACTTATTTCTTGATATTTTTCTTAGCTACAAGGAGGGCTCAAGTATTGTCCAACCTAGTTATCTCATGAATGAATTGACTACATATCTTTACCTACTGCTCTCCTATCCAGATGAACTGAACATTGATTCTGCTTAGTATTATTTTGAACCATTCAGTCTCGTAGAACTCATTTAGAACGGTTAACTTAATGATAGATTGGTCTTCCAAATGTTTGAACTCTTCTTTCATTTTCCCATCAGAATCTATCATCTCACCTAATTCCTTATAGCTTTCTGCATCCCCTATGGTCTCATACTTACAATGAATGTAAGCCCTAATATCTTCAACATGTAACATTCCATATGGGGTTTGCGAAAATGCTCCTTCCACATCATCATCACAAGACTTAAAAGTCTACTTCTTAAATTTGTATCTTGGCCTATTAACTACATCATAGATCACAGGTGCATCCATAACTTCTTGAAAGAGTATATGATCTAAATACCTTTAATACGCCAAATTCTGGAACTTTTGCTTAAATTGATCATGGAATGTGGTTACTAGATGGTTGTAGTGCTTCTTATATCTGATATCCTTGGTCGTTGATTATCAAACCATGAGGAAATGATATGATTTAAGGTATTTTATCCATCATTGGTTGAGTAAGTGCATTTATCATAGTTAGCTCAACTTCACACACTATCTAGTCAAACATAAATTTTGTGATCATAGAATATGAATCTCCAAGTGCTGCAATCATAGATATAGACTCCATAATGTTTGTATACACCATATATAAGATCACCTGAACTTATTCCACATAATCAAGTGCTAGATATAACATGTTATCTGCATCCAATGCTACCCCTAAGGCCATGCGGCCTTTTAGGTTGATGTAGCAATGTTAACAACTTGCAAAGACATAGTAGCATCTACTATCTCTCCCTAAACCAATGCCTTATTGAAATATTTTATCTCTTAAATCTTCTCATCATCTTCATCTACTAGTTTTCTGAAATGACTCTTGAATTCATCCATGTATTCACTAATACTTTTAACACTATAACCAATATTCTTCTTTATAATAATAGGTGGTGGTCCTCTTCTATTTTTCATTCCATTATACTTGCAAAACTTCGCTATGTGTCCTAAGTTGTTGCATTTGAAACATGTAGGTGGTCTTCTATTCTGATTAACTTGCAACTCACAATATCTTGCAGTATGCCCAAGGTTTTTGCATTTGTAGCATGCGATCTTTTCTATTGATTCTTCTCTGATGTAATCTTGATTATTTATAGACTGATCAAGTTTCTTGTTAGGCCCTTTTTCTATCATTGCAAAATCTTGTGAAGTTGGTCTGTTCCATGGAATGTCTTTGTTTTGCTGTCTTGCCATGCCTGCAATCTTAGTCTTGACTTCTGATGGAATCCTTAATGTTTCATGGTTTGTGCCCTACCCTATGTTCCTCATGTTGTCACCTTGCTCAGGTCCAATCTACACATGTTGAATCATAAAATTCAAGAAGTTATTCAAAGTTTAATGTCTGTTGGAAATGTTGTCAAAATCTGCCACAGTGTCGAAAACCCATAGTATTTTTGAAAATCCATGATGTTTTCGATCCTTTACCGATAACCTACATTGTTTTCAACCCAATGCTTCCTACTTTGTGTGCTTATCTATTGACGTGTCAGAAGCTTTGTATGTTTTCGGTCCTATTTTGTCGAAAACATTATGTGTTTTTAACCTCGCACTAGTTCCCTGTCTGTCGGCTTTCCTTAAGTGTGCAAGTGCAATGACAGATGGACCCAGGCCTTCAAAGCTCTTCCTGATTGGCTGTTGCATGGCCATATGTCAGACTTTTCTGACATGTGATCATGCGACTGCCTACCACCTATCCGCATGGTCCCAGCTCTTCATTGTGTTTAGCTACCTGGTGGTTAGTCTTCTTCTGGTGACCTGGCGACTTGTGGTTTTCTCCTTATTGCTGAATCCTGATGGTTAAGTCCCTAGCATCTGGTGACTTGGCTGGTGGTTAAGTTTTCCATAGTCACGTAGTTGCTGAGTGCTTGGCGATTTGTCTCTTCTCATGCTTCTAGCATGGTTAAAGCTCGGACAAGATTTATGGATGTCGCTTGTTTGCCTGGTGAAGTTGCATGGTGTTTATCCTTAGTGCTTTTGTGATGGCCATCAAATTTTCTTATATGAGTGTGATGTGGGTCCGGTGTCAGAGGGGTGGCAGATGGCATGTTCTTATTGGCTGTCGCATGGTCACATGTCAGACTTTTCTGACATGTGATCATGTGACCGCCTGCCACCTATCCACATGGGTCCTGACTCTTCGCAGTTGGTGTTGCAGTTCTGTGGTCCAAGGTGGTGATGTGGCAGCCTGGAGTTGGCTGTCACATTGATGCAGGAGCATCCTGGGTGTAAGAGCAATCTTGCATCACCCAAAAAATATTTATGTTTTTATATTTAATAAGGGTTATTTTGTGCAGAGCTGCTATTTATGGAAAGTTACTATTTTTGGTAATTTTTGTATGTGCTCAGAATGATCTGATTTCTTTCTTGGAGGTTCATTTTGGTCATATAAGTCTGCCAGTAAAGTTTCATTGCCAGATCAAGTGTATATTGGAAGATATTGAAGATTTTCGGTATTGGCAGCAGGGGAGAGAAACTTTGAACTCAGTTTTGAAGGCTTTAGAGGCCCCGGATGAGGTCAAATTTTGGACTGAATGAAGCTTGCTTAATTCAAGCGTTGTAGAGCTCCTCGCGCCCTTTCCGAAATGGGGTTACAATAGTCAATCGGGTCAACTGGTGATGACTTATGGTCTTCGGAAGTTGGGTCACTTGAAATGGTGGAAAATGATTTTCTTCAAAATTTCTGTTCAGGTTTCAAAATTTATTTTGAGCCGACTATGATGTAATGAAATGTAAAATAAAAATAATTCTAAGTTTGGTCGGCCTTATTGGCTAAAATTCTGGAACCTTCCCAGGCGGTGGAAAATTGCCTATATAAGGAAGGCTGTAGTATTGTCTTAGGCAGTTCAGAATAGTTCTGGGTAGTAGATCTGGGTAATAGCTCGAGGCTTTGTCCTGAAAAATATTGTAAGGGAATGCCCATGTGGCTTTGCATATTGTACTTCTGAAAGTTTTTAATTCCACATTTGTGGAGATAATAAGAAGCCAATTTTCTGTTCTTGCATATTGTTGTTGTTTCTCTATTTCTGTTATGTGTTTGTGGTATTAAGGGGAGCACCCTTCATCAAGTGGTATCAGAGCAGAAGTTCTTGAGTGTGTAAACAGATCGCCGACTGTGAGGCAGTTTGCACCAGGACCGTGGTTAGGGTTTCAGCACGCATCGCGAAAATGCCTCCACGAAGAAAATGTGGCAGAAGACCTGGTGTTGTGACACCTGAGGTTAGAGAGTTGTAGAGACAAGTGCGAGCATTGCAAGAAGAGATTCGTAGAGGAATGAATCTTAATGTCAGAGATGAAAGTGAAGATGAAGCCGAAGAAGAATATCAAGAAGGAGAAGTTGAAATTGTGAACCAGGAGGAAGAAAGACTTTTTCGGGTGATTTCCAAGATTGGGAAAAGACCTAAGATTGAGGTTCCTACATTTTCTGGAAATCTTAACCTAGAGGAATTGATCGACTGGATCAATGAATGTGAGGAATATTTTGAGTATGAAGATGTTGAAGATCCTGATAGGGTCAAATTTGCGAAGGCCAGATTGAAAGGTCATGCGAAGATCTGGTGGCAAGAAATTCAATTGGAGAGAAATAGAAGAGGGAAAGATAAAATCACAAGATGGGATCGGATGGTGGATAAATTGAAGCGACAGTTCATTCCTGTTGATTATGAGCTTGACCTACTAAAGAAAATGCAAAGTTTGAAGCAAGCAGGAAGATCTGTTCAGGAGTATACAGAGGAGTTCTATCGACTTCTCATCAGAACAGGCCATGCAGACGCTGATAAGGAGAAAGTTGCCCGATACCTTAATGGGTTAATGCCAAGCATTCAGGAGGAGCTAAATCTGGTTCGAATGAATAGTATTGAAGAGGGATACCAATTTGCCCTAAAAGTAGAGGAAAAGCTGAACAAGAAGTTCGAGAGCAGACAAAACGGAAGAGGTCGCGGTGGACGATCTGGTGGACGGTCATATGGTGACCGAAATGAAGATCCGAAAAAGAAGGATGAGGCCAGTAGCAGTCAGAATCAGCGCGGAAATAATTCCAATCGCTTCTAGGATCAGAATAATAGAGATCAGAGAGGAAGAGGAAGAGGACAAGGATCTGGAAGAGGAGGCTTCCGTGGAACATGTTTCCACTGTGGAGAAGAAGGTCATAGGGCATTTGAATGTCCTCAGCGCCAAGGCAGAACAGACAGGAGAAATGAAGGCCGGGCCAGAGTTGCACATGTAGATGAAGATGCCAGATCATCAAATTCTGAAGATGCTGAAAGAGGAGAAACGTTGATTAACAGAAGAGTCCTGTTGAGTGGTGAGAATGAACCTGAGCAAAGGAGGAGCCTGTTTCGCACCAGGTGCAAGTGTGAAGGTAAATGTTGTGATGTGATTATTGATAGTGGAAGCACTGACAATTTGGTGTCAGAAGAGATGGTGACAAAGTTGAAGCTTAAGAGACAGAAACACCCACATCCATATCGGATTGCCTGGGTACAGGATGACCACAAGGTCATGGTCAATGAACAATGCCTAGTGAAGTTCAAGATTGGTGGATACCAAGATGAGGTATTGTGTGATATCATATCTATGGATGCATGTCATATGTTGTTGGGTAGACCATGGCAGTTTGACAGATGTGTTGTACATGATGGTCGTGCGAATACCTATTCCCTGACAAAGGATGGAGTGTGACATAAGCTAAAACCATTGAAGGAGACTGAAGAAAAGGTATGTGGTAATGCAAGGATAACTTTTGTTGATGGAAGAAATTTCCTAGATGGTATGAGGCATGAGCATGTATGTTTTTCTTTAATTCCAAAAGCTAGTAAAGAGGAAGTAGAAGATGTTCATGTAGAAATTGTAGATTTGTTGAATGAGTTTCAGGATATTGTATCCGATAACGTGCCTGATGGATTACCACCAGTCAGGAAGATCAGTCATCAGATGGACTTGATCCCAGGAGCGAGTTTGCCGAATAAGGTAGAACACAGAATGACACCTGCAGAAAGTGAGGAGTTGAACAAACAAGTACATGAATTGTTACAAAAAGGATTGATCCGTGAGAGTCTGAGTCCCTGTGCTGTACCAGCGGTATTAGCACCAAAGAAGAATGGAGAATGGAGGATGTGTACAGATTCTAGGGCAATAAACAAGATCACAATCAAGTACAAGTTTCCATTGCCACGAATGGATGATATTATGGACTGTATGAGTGGAGCTGTGTATTTTTCAAAGATAGATCTGAAGAGTGGATATCATCAGATTCGGATCAGAGAAGGAGATGAATGGAAGACTGCATTCAAGACAAAGGAAGGACTGTATGAGTGGTTAGTCATGCCTTTTGGGCTAACCAATGCACCGAGCACTTTCATGCGGCTCATGAACGAGGTTCTGAAAGAATTTCTGAGTAAGTTTGTCATTGTTTACCTAGATGATATTTTGATCTTTAGTAAGACATTGGATGAGCATATGATGCATATTCGTATGGTGTTTGAGAAGTTGAGAGATGAGAAATTATTGATTAATTTGAAGAAGTGCAGTTTTGTGAAGAAAGAGTTAGTGTATTTGGGATTTGTAGTTTCAGCAGAAGGTCTAAAAATGGACCCAGAGAAGGTACAGGCTATCCTTGAATGGCCTACTCCAAGGAGTGCTACTGAGGTAAGATCTTTTCATGGTTTGGCTAGCTTTTACAGAAAGTTTATCAAAAAATTTAGCAGTATTTGTGGTCCCTTGACTGAAACAATGAGAGGGGATAGAAAAGAGTTTAAGTGGACTAATGGGGCAGAAAAAAGTTTTCAATTATTGAAACAAAAAGTTACAGAAAAACCAATTTTAACACTTCCAGATTTTAATAAGGTGTTTCAAGTAGATTGTGATGCTAGTGGTACTGCAATAGGAGCTGTTATGAGCCAAGAAGGTAAACCTGTTGCTTATTTCAGTGAGAAGTTAAATGATGCCAAGAGAAAATATTCTGTTTATGATCAGGAATTTTATGCTATAGTTCAGGCATTAAAGAAGTGGAGACATTATCTGCTTCCTAAAGAGTTTGTTTTGTACACTGATCATCAAGCTTTGCAATATTTGAATAGTCAAGGAAAGTTGAATCAGAGGCATTTGAAATGGGTTGAGTTTTTGCAGAGTTATACATTTGTTTTGAAACATAGGAGTGGAAAGTCTAATAGGGTTGCAGATGCTCTTAGCAGAAGGCAACTATTGCTGACAGAAATGAAGATTGAAGTGGTTGGGTTCAAGGAACTCAATAATTTGTATCCAGAGGATCCTGATTTTGGTGAAGCTTGGAAAGCTTGTACAGAACCTGTTACTCTAGATAGGACGAAATCATTGGATTTCATCATCCAGGATGATATGCTATTCAGAGGGAGTCAGTTGTGCATTCCACGAAGTTCTATGAGGGAGAATCTCATCAAGGAGAAGCATAGTGGAGGATTGGCTGGACATTTTGGTCGTGATAAAACCGTTGCTTTGGTTGGTGAGAATTATTATTGGCCACAATTGCAGCAAGATATGAAGAAGTTTGTACAGAGTTGCAGAGTATGTCAGATGGCGAAAGGAGTGAAGCAGAATACAGGATTGTATCAGCCATTACCTATACCAGAGAAGCTTTGGGAGGATATCAGCATGGACTTTGTTCTTGGTTTACCGAGGACACAGCGGGGACATGATTCAATTTTTGTAATAGTTGACAGATTTTCAAAGATGGCACATTTCATTCCCTGCAAGAAGACTAATGATGCTGTTCATGTAGCAGAATTGTTTTTCAGAGAAGTAGTGAGACTTCATGGTTTGCCAAAGACCATAGTTTCAGATCGGGACACTAAGTTTGTTGGATATTTCTGGCGTACGTTGTGGAAGAAGTTGAAGACAGATTTGAAGTTCAGTTCATCACATCATCCACAGACTGATGGACAGATAGAGGTGGTGAATAGGAGTTTGGGAAATTTGCTGAGATGTTTGGTTGGAGATAAGCCAACAGGATGGGATTTGATTTTACCACAGGCAGAATTTGCATACAATAATTCTGTCAACAGGAGCACTGGTAAATCACCATTCCAGATTGTATATGGAAGTAGTCCAAGAAATGCATCTGAATTGAGGAAGATAGATAAAGGAGAAATAAGTAGTGCTGAAGCTGAAGATTTTGCAGAACACTTGAAGAACATCCATGAAGAGGTGAGGAAGCATATTACCAAGATGAACGCACAGTATAAGGCTAAGGCAGATGAGAAAAGGAGGTATAAGGAATTTCAGGTTGGTGATGAAGTCATGGTTTATTTGCGGAAGGAGCGGTTTCCAATTGGTACATATAACAAGCTGGAAATGAAGAAGTTTGGACCATGCAGGATATTGAAGAAACATGATTCAGGAAATGCATATGAGGTAGAATTGCCTACTGAGCTAAATATTTCACCAGTGTTTAACATTTCAAATCTGACAGAGTATCATGAAGGAGGTGTTGAAGATGAGATCACAGCAGCATAGTGGAGTATTCCAGCAACTAGTTCAGACACTAAGGAGATTGAAGATATACTGGATAGTCGTGTTGGCAGAAGCACAAGGAACAGGACATATGAAGAATATCTGGTCAAGTGGAAAGGATGACCTGTTGAAGATTCATCATGGCTAACAAAGGAGGAGGTTAACCGTCTTGGTTTTCCTCTACACACCTGAGTCGTGACAGGGTCACTTCTCAAATTACCCCAGGTGTCTGATGCAGGAGCATCCTGGGTGTAAGAGCAATCTTGCATCACCCAAAAAATATTTATGTTTTTATATTCAATAAGGGTTATTTTGTGCAGAGCTGCTATTTATGGAAAGTTACTATTTTTGGTAATTTTCGTATGTGCTCAGAATGATTTGATTTCTTTCTTGGAGGTTCATTTTGGTCATATAAGTCTGCCAGTAAAGTTTCATTGCCAGATCAAGTGTATATTGGAAGATATTGAAGATTTTCGGTATTGGCAGCAGGGGACAGAAACTTTGAACTCAGTTTTGAAGGCTTTAGAGGCCCCGGATGAGGTCAAATTTTGGGCTGAATGAAGCTTGCTTGATTCAGGCGTTGTAGAGCTCCTCGCGCCCTTTCCAAAATGGGGTTACAATAGTCAATTGGGTCAACTGGTGATGACTTATGGTCTTCGGAAGTTGGGTCACTTGAAATGGCGGAAAATGATTTTTCTTCAAAATTTCTGTTCGGGTTTCAAAATTTATTTTGAGCTGACTATGATGTAATGAAATGTAAAATAAAAATAATTCTAAGTTTGGTCGGCCTTATTGGCTAAAATTCTGGAACCTTCCCAGGTGGTGGAAAATTGCCTATATAAGGAAGGCTGTATTATTGTCTTAGGCAGTTCAGAATAGTTCTGGGTAGTAGATCTGGGTAATAGTTCGAGGCTTTGTCCTAAAAAATATTGTAAGGGAATGCCCATGTGGCTTTGCATATTGTACTTCTGAAAGTTTGTAATTCCACATTTGTGGAGATAATAAGAAGCCAATTTTCTGTTCTTGCATATTGTTGTTGTTTCTCTATTTCTGTTATGTGTTTGTGGTATTAAGGGGAGCACCCTTCATCACACATGATCACATAGCCCAATCTTTGGCTATACGATCATGCAATTGGTTTGATGCGTGTCCCTAGGACCTAACAAGAGGTGGTAATGTGGTGATCGCAGTGGTGACATGCTCAGTTCTGATTGGTTGCCAGTGTGGTTTGGTGGCATGTGGCTTCAGGTGGGCTCGATTGGAGTCTAGTGTTTGGCGGTTTGGATAATAAGATGGTAGTGCTGATAAAATGTGGTCTTGTCATGCATTCATTAGAATATTTGGCGGTTCTCTAGTTTGTCTAACGACTTGGTGAATAGCGGTCGCGGGGTCGCTAGATTTTTAGCGAAGGGTGCAAAACATTTCACGAACTAGCAGAAGTTCTTTGGTAGCTAGTTCATCAGATATGTGGGGTCCATGTTTGTGGTGACTAGGTGAATGGTGGTGTGACACATGGTAGGTGGGTCCATGGCGTTGGTGTGTTAGTTTCTGGTTGGGTGTTGTCTGGTGGCCGAGGACTTTACATGGGGTTTGTGATCGCTTTGCGTGGTTAAGAAGCTATCGTCACATGATCGCAAGGGTTAGTTTGGTTCCTTGCGATCATGCAACAAGATGTAACATGAATCCTAGTTCCCTATGGTGGTGAGGTTGGTAACTGTGCAACTACGCCACTAAAGATGAATGTTAAGATGTAAAGCCTGCGAGGGGAGATTGATCAGATGACGGGGATATAAAGTTGATGAAGGTTTAAATGTGGGCCCTTGTTTCTTTGAAGGTGCCATAGAAGTGGCAATTGGTATTCAAATTCAAATTTCTCTAAGAGCTTCCATTGCCAGAAAGTACCAAATTTATAGATTTTATTACAGAAGTGACCCTGTTCGGTGAGAAATGACTGGTTTGCTATTTGTGGTGTCATCTAGGGTCTATGCAGTTAATTGAAAAGGAGGTTTTGTACCTGGTGAATGAAAGTCTTGGCTCAAGGTGTTTTTGTAGTGAATTTTGTGACCATTTCCAACAGGTTGGGTGGTTGAAACCCTAACCCTAGTCATCCGTAGCTTGTTGCAGATTTCAAGATGACTAGGGGTATAAGTTGAAGAATTTTGGATTGTGTAAGGGTTCCAAAAATGTTGTTTCTTTTAGTCCCTAGTTTTTTACTATATATGCTGATAGAGGTTTGATTTGGTGTCCTTTTCTCAGCTTTGTGTCATGCTAATTGTATGTTGATTCTAGATTTGCTAATGAAACTATCATTGAATCCCAATCTTGTATCTTGTGTATGTCTTCTTGCTTGTCTCTGAGCTCATATATGTTAATGTCACAAAGTGTGTTAATGTATGGTAAAAAAATAGTATTTTGAATTCATCTTTGAGTTTCTAACAAAGTTAGGATTAAAGCCTTTTAGGTGAATTCAGTGAGTTTGCAGCCAGGTATAGAATTTGATGTCCTTGTGCTTGAGGGAAAGGGGTAATAGGCAAAGCACTTACGCTGGGTTCCATTATGTTTGAATTAAGGTATTTAGTAGAGGTATATAGTTGGTTGACTCTTAGCCCTAGGATAAGGCACTAGTTTTTCCTCTTGAAGTTTCATGGTTAACAACCATGCAAATACAAACATCATTTGATAAATCTTTAACAATTCTATATGAGATATAGTGGAATATTGTTTTAGACTCCTTTAGAGAAGTGAGTCAAGGGTACACCCGCCTGAGCATTGAAGCTCAAAGTGTAGAAGGATCCTTTGATCCTTGTCATTTGGCCCTCTTCCTTGTGGACTTTGGAGTGGTGATAGGGTTAGGAGTTTTATTTGAATTATCCATCAAAGTGTAAATCTGCAAGTTGAAGTTCAAAGGGAATAATCAACAATCAACAAAATGGTGACTCTACTAGGGAGAGTCTAAAGAGAAAGGTTATATTCTATTCTTATTTTCCTATGTGTTTCAAGGATTTTCCATCTAGGTGGGTGGCGACTCAAACGTTTGAACCAGTGCAACATATTGAAGAAGCATGGATAAGAGGAGAAATACTAGGTAATATGTTAGAAAGAATCTGGAGGTCACTCTGGAGCAATTACCTTGATAGGGAAACAAGAGTTGGATTAAAAGGAATGGTGAGTCTACCAGGGCTCCCATGAGAGGATAGAGAAATGCTAGAGCCAGAAGACCACATGTATCCTCAAGTGAGGATGGTTCATAAAATAGAGTTTCTAGATCAGAAGGTGGTCACTCTGAAGAGAGATTTTATGATACCCCTTAGGCTGCATTTCAGGACAAAGGTCCATTGCTTGCAGGTCAAAATGAAGAAAATAGAGATGTGGGTTTAGAGGTTGACTTGGATCTTGATGAAGATCAATTCAGAAGAGAACCCATGACACATAGGTAGGTATGTTTCCCATATCAAAATCTTCCTGATATGGATGTTTCATCTAGTTCTGATGACATTATGGTAGATCCTAATGATTTGAATGCACTAAGGTTGCAGTTGGCAGAGCAGGATGCCATACATAAAAGATTATAGGAGGAGAGAGGGGCTGAAAAGGTAAATGCTTTGATAGAGAGGCAGTCTCTTATTAGAAAAATAAATGAAATGAAAGAGAGAAACAAAATGCTTGCCTTTGCTCCTAAAATGTTGTAGCATGATGTTTTTGGTGATCTTGATGCCTTGAGGAGTGAGTAAGAGCACCTGCTTCAGCATCATGAATTTGAAAATGAGGGCCCTATGGTTAGAAAAGTGCAAAGCTATGTCCCTTTGCCTAAAGATAAGGATGGGCATAGGATTATCAGACCTATTATTATCATAAATGAGAAAGGAAAGCACAAGATGGTGGGTGACCAAGCAAGCAAACTAGTGACAATACCAGGGATCCCACCACCCAATTCAAATAAGGACACTGAAATGGAGAGGAGAAAAGAAGATGAGGACCTTGCAAGAGAACTAGAGAGAGCTGAGGTTGACACTGCCATTGCAGAAAAGAAAAGGAAGATCCAATTTTTGTGGGCTTCTTCAGCTAATGCTCTTGGCCCATCTGCTACTGAACTAGGTATGCCATCTATGACTACTGCTTTTCCACTTAGTAATGCTACTAGTTCTTTTCCTTCTTCATCTACTAGGATAGGTTCAGATCCTAGGCAGTAGTCAAATGCATAGATAAATTTAGATGCTAATGTTGATCCTAGGGTTGACACTAGTTCAAGCTTTCAAAGAAGACCTATACAATTAGAAGGCTATAGACAAATAAGTTTTGATGGAATTCCTAGCTATCCAAATGCTTTTCCAAGTGAGATTAGAGATAAGGTACCTAAGTTTGCTGGTAATAATGCTATAAGTTGTGAGGAGCATCTTAGGTTATTTGTTAATATGCTTAATGATTATGAGGTAGAGCATGAGGATGTAGTCATGAAATTGTTTGTTCAATCTCTAATACAGGATGCTAGAGATTGGTTTAAGAGGCTTCCTGATAAGTGTATTGATACTTGGGACTCTTTTGAGAAATCTTTTAAGGAGCAGTATGGTGATAGGCCTAATGCTAGCTTCATGTTGAATGAATTCAATACTATAAGGGAAAATCAGAATGAGTCTGTAGTTGAGTTCAACATGATATTTCAGAAAGGTATGCATAAGTTGTTCCAAGTCATGCGGTTGGATGACACTGTATGTCTGCCTACATACTTCAATGCATTTGATGGGAAGATGGGATATTTATTGAGGGATAAAGAACCAAGAACTCTTAGGGATGCTTTTAGGATTGCTATCAATATTGAGAACAACCTGAAAATATCAGGAAAATTGGGTGGAAAGAGAGATGACCCAAAGTTGTTTGGGGATAGGAAATACAAAAAAGAAAATGATAAGAATGTTGGATCTAGGAGCTAGGAAGAAGATAAGTTGGATAAGGTGCTTAATGCATTGAAGGATTTGAAGGCACCTACAAATAGGAACATCAGTGCTCCTACCAATGAGAGGCCTCAGTTCAACAACAATTTCAGTAAGCAGAATAGACTGTAGAATTACCCCTACAACACCCAATGGAAGGATGGCAAGCCTATTGTCCCTACTGCAAGAGGAAAGAATGATAGAGGTGTCCCTGACCCTCTACATAAAGCTTCAATAAATGTCATGGAGAATGTACCATGGTGTTTTGCATGCCAGTCCCCTCATTCTGCAGAGCATTGTGTGGTTGCACAATCTATGGCTGCAAATCAAGATTGTAGCAATGAGGAGATAGAACAAGAAGAAGAAGAACAAGATGATGTTGGTTGCAACATGGCTTCTTCATATCTAGGATATGAAGATGACTCTGATTTTGATGAAGAGGTAGATGTAAATGTGAAGAGACATAATCAGGCCCTTTTTCATCAAGAGGTTTTTTATGATGGTGAGTGCATTGATCATAAAACATGTAACATGAACTCTTCTCCTAAGCCAGTAAATTTGAGAACTTCTAGAGAAGAGATGGAGAGGATTACTACAGAAATGATTTCCTAGGTGCAAACTAGAGGCATGGTGGCAAGGAATACAAATGACAAAGCTATAGGAATGTTTATAAAGAGTACCAACTCCAGAGAACCTAATGAGAACAAATCAAAGGTTGATCACATGGTGAAATTAAAGAATATAAAAGGTAAGCATTGTGAGCCTAAGGGAGTTGGAATTGAAAAGGTCTCTAGTGAGATTGAGAAGCCAGTTAACATAATGGCTAAGGTTGAAAAAGTGAAGGTGGTCAGTACAGCTAATGTGTCAGACAAGAAAAAGGATGTTAAGGTAGTGCAGATTGAGATTCCTGCTTCTACCCCTATTGACATGTTATCTGTATTGTCACAAATTACAGTTAAGGTTCCATTGTCAAAATTGTTGAGGATCCTTGAACATAAAGATAAAGCTATTGCATAGGTTGGTAATACTCACAAAAATGATACCTCATGTAATGGATCTCAGGATAAAGCTTTGAAGGATGTTGCTGCTCAGGGAATTATGTCCCAAATTCCTCCAATATATTTGGACAGTTCTGTCAATGCCATCCTTGAAAATATTGACCCATTCTTCTTAAGTGTTCTTGTGAATGGGATGAACTTAAGAAATTGTATGATTGATAGTGGTGCCTCTAATACTGTCATGCCTTTCAAAATCATGGAGAGGTTGGGTCTTAAAGTTGATATAGTGCAGGGCAGGTGTTGTGCAATGGATCAGAGGGAGGTACCAGTTATTGGGACTATCAATGCAATGCCATATAGGTTGGTAGCATATCTAGAGAAAGAGCTAACAATGAGTGTTTTGGTGGTGGATATCCCCCCTCATTATGGGATGTTGCTATCTAGAAGATGGAGTGCTGCCATGGGTGGAAGTTTATAGTGTGATTTGTCCTATGCAACTTTCAAGATTGATGATCAGTTTGTCAAGATTGAACGAGAGCCAAGAGTATGCCACATGATTGAGAGAAACATAGATAATGAAACTACATGTTTTGTGGATACTGATGTAAATGCTTTTAGGGCAGAGATCCCTGTATTTGAAAATGAGCTTGTTTTGTCACCTATTTCTACTGAGGTAGGTGCTGACTCTATGAAGGGCGATTTGTGGGTCATGTACTTTGATGGTGCAAACTGCAAAGATGGTGCGAGAGCAGGTATTTTTCTTATTTCTCTTGATGGAAACACCTACAAGTTCTCTTTCACATTGAATTTCTTTTGTACCAACAATATAGTAGAATATGAGGCCTTTTTGTTAGGACTGAGGTTGGCACAAAAGCATGGTATAAAATGCATAAGTGTTATTTGTGATTCTGAGTTGGTGGTGTCCCAAGTCAGGTCAGTGTATGCTTCCAAGAATAGAAGGTTGAAACAATATAGGAATGTAGTGTGGGATTTGATTGAGTATTTTGATGCCTTCAATATTAAGTGGAGGGATAGGAGTAACAACAAGATGGCTGACTTGTTGGCCAATATTGCAATCAATTCTAATGATGTTACATTCTCTAGTATTTCTAAAGTTGAAATTCAGGCTAGGCCTAGTATACCAGACAATATTGAGAATTGGCAAGTTTTTTATGATGATAATGATATCTTGAAGTTTATGTATTGCAAGGATTAGTATCATGGTTAGGAACTTGATTGTTCATCCTTGGTTGAGTCAATAGAAGGAATGGAGGTTGTCTTAGGCAATGAGGTCATTTAGCTTCGAACTAACAAGGTGCCCAAGGGGCTTGTTGTTTTGGAGACTATCTTTGACAACCAAGATAGAGTTCAAAAGAATATCAAAGGAGAAGATCATGCTGATCTTGAGGAGATAAATCTTGGATCACATGAGGCACCTAAGAAAGCATACATTGGTAGAGATATATCTCAAAAGGTGAGGAGACCTTTGGTTGAATTATTGAGGAAATTTAGGCATGTTTTTGCATGGTTGTATGATGACCTAAAGGTTTATAGAGAGTATTTATTTCAGCATGTTATCCTGTTAAGAGAAGATGCTAAACCTTTCCGGCAAAAGCAAAGGCCTATTAATCCTACTTTGGCACCCAAGATGCAAGAAGAATTAATGAAGTTGAGAGATGCTAGCATTATCAAGCCCATACGGCATTCTTCTTGGGTGCCAAACCTTGTTCCTATAAGAAAAAAGAATGGTGACATCAGGCTTTGTGTGGACTTCAAAAATTTGAACATCAGCTCATTGAAAGATAACTATTGTTTGCCCAATATGGAGGCTATGTTGCAAAGAGTAACCAGATCAAAATTGATGTCAATGATGGATGGTTTCTCTGGCTACAATCAGGTCATTGTTAAGGAATCAAAACAATTCAATATAGCCTTTACAACACCTTGGGGAACATATGTTTATGTGAGAATGCCTTTTGGTCTCATAAATGCTAGTGCTACTTTTCAGAGGGCAATGGATGTTGCCTTTTCAAATTTCATTAATGATTTCCTTGCTATGTATCAGGATGATTTAACTGCCTATTCCAAGAAGGAACAGGACCATTGTGCTCATTTAGAGAAAATATTTATGAGGGCCTTGGAATTTGGAATTTCATTAAACCCAAGCAAATGTGCTTTTGGTGTCACAGAAGGTAAGTTGCTTGGCCACTTAGTTAGGAAGAAAGGAGTGAGAATTGACCCTGAGAGGGTAGCAACAATTGATAAAATTTAGAGACCAAAGAATGTTAAAGGGATTCAATCTTTCTTTGGTTAGGTCAATTTTCTAAGGAGGTTTGTGACAAACTTCGTAGAGGTTACTAGACCTATTTCCAAGATGTTAAAGAAAAGATTTGTAGTCAATTGGGAGGGTGAGCCTGATGAGGCTTTCAAAAATATCAAGTAGGCTATCAAAGATGCACCGGTGCTAAAGGCACCTGATTATAGTGTCCCATGCATATCTTTTCTTTTGCATCTTTTCATACTATTGGTGCAGTTTTGTTACAAAAGAATAAGGATGGTTTTGAGCAGCCTATTGCATTTTTTAGTAAATCTTTGCAGGCTACAGAATTAAAGTATGACATAAATGAGAAGCAATCTTATGCACTTGTGAAGGTGATCAAGGCTTTTAGATGTTACTTGATGGGAGCAGTTGTGATTGCTTTTGTGCCAAGTGCAGCTATGAAGGATATTTTCTCATAGCAGGAGGTGTCTGGAAGAAGATGTGGATGGATCAATAGGATCCAGGAATTCAATATTGAGATCCAGATCACTAAATTGGTTAGAGGATAGGGATTGGCAAAGTTGATGGCCTAATCCAATCTAGATGCAAATGAGGTAAATCATTCTAAAATTGACTATATATGTGATATGGATGATTGTATTTGGTATCAAGATATTATTTACTATTTGAGAAAAATGAGGTGTCTAGATAGTATGAAGGATAATCAAAAGAGGACATTGAAGTTACAGGCCATCAAGTATGTAATTGTGAAATGTAAGTTGTATATAAAAAATCTGGATTGCATACTGTTGAAATGTGTAGATGAGAATAAGGCTAATCTATTGTTGAAGGAGATGCATGAGGGAGTTTGTGGTGGACATTATATGGGTAAAACAACTGCTCATAAGATCTTGAGAGTAGGATTTTGGTGGCCCACAATCTTCAGGGATGCAGAATAGTTGGTAAGGAGATATGATGATTGTCAAAGGTTCTCTGGTAAGCTTAAGTTTTTAGGTAATGTACCATTAAAACCAGTAGAAGTTCAGGCTCCTTTCTAGCAGTGGAGAATTGATTTCATAGGGGAGATACCAAACAAGTCAAGTGGAGGACATTCATGGATCTTAGTTGCCACTGATTACTTTACAAAGTGGGTAGAAGCTGTACCTACAAGGAATGCAACTAGCAGGGTGGTAATTGACTTTTTGATAAATAATATTGTTACAAGGTTTGGGTGCCCTAAGAGGATAGTGAGTGATAATGCTATGTGCTTTAGGTTTTTTGAATATAAGGACTTTTTCAAAGGTTTGGGAATTCAGATTTCTAATTCCTCACCTTATCATCTGCAAGGAAATGGTCAGGTAGAATCTACTAATAAGAGCTTGATTAAAATCTTGAAGAGAATTTTGGAGAAGAATAAGAGGGAATGGAATTCAAAGCTACCATTAACTTTATGGGCTGATAGGGTAACTGTGAAGAAGGCAATTGGTTGTGCACCATTTGACCTGGTGTATGAAATTCATGCTAGAATGCCTCAAAATAATTTGTTGGAGATGTACAAGTTTGTGCAGTTGTATGATGATGACATTGATGATGAGATGCAGTTGAGAATTGAGGACCTCATTAGGTTGGATGAAACTAGAAGAGAATTAGTTGCAAGGAATGCCAAATTGCAGTTACAGGTTAAGAATCTATATGATAAAAAGACTGTTGATAGAAAGTTTGAACCTAGTGATTTGGTGTTAGTTTGGAATGCCAGATTGGAGGATAAGGGGAAACATGGTAAATTTGATCCCATCTGGTTAGGGCCATATCTGATTCATGAGAAATGGGGCCAAGATTCTTACATCATCAAGGATTTTAATGGTGATATTCAAGAGTTGCCAGTTCATGGACAATTCTTGAAGCAGTACTTTGTTTGAAGTACTATGTTTTCCATGAACAATAGTTAGGGTTGTACATCTTATAAATCTCTATATATAAGTTGCTTTCCCCTACCCTATTTTTCCCTCATCTGTCAGTTTTCAGTCCTATTGCTTATCTTTCCCTACTTGTTCCTTGCTCTCTACAATTTTGTCCTATAGGATGGTCTTCTTTTACCAGTGATTCTAAGTCCTTGCTATGCCTGCTGTAGGCATACATCCCTAGACAGAGCCACTATTAGGCCCTTTTTCTATCATTGCAAAATCTTGTGAAGTTGGCCTGTTCCATGCAATGTCTTTGTTTTGCTGTCCTACCGTGCCTACAATCTCAGTCTTGACTTGCGATGGAATCCTTAATGTTTCATGGTTTGTGCCCTACCCTATGTTCCTCATGTTGTCACCATGCTCTGGTCCAATCCACACATGCTGAATCATAAAATTTGGGAAGTTATTCAAAGTTTAATGTCTACTGGAAATGTTGTCAAAATCTACCAAGTGTCAAAAATCCATAATATTTTTGAAAATCCATGATGTTTTTGATCCTTTACTGATAACCTGCATTGTTTTCAACCCTGTGCTTCCTACTTTGCATGCTTATCTATTGACATGTTGGAAGCTTCATATGTTTTCAGTCATCTTTCATCAAAAACATTGTGTGTTTTTGACCTCACACTAGTTCCCTATTTGTCGACTTTCCTTAAGTGTGCAAGTGTGATGACAGATGGACCTGGGCCTTCAAAGCTCTTCTTGACTGGCTATCACATGGCTACATATCAAAATTTTCTAACATGTGATCATGCAACCACCTACCACCTATCCGCGTGGTCCCAACTCTTCATTGTGTTTGACTGCCTAGCGGTTAGTCTTCTTTTGGTGACCTGGTGACTTGCGGTTTTCTCCTTGTCACTGAATCTTGATGGTTAAGTCCCTAGCATCTGGCGACTTGGCTGGCAGTTAAGTTTTCCATAGTCATGTAGTCACTGAGTGCTTGGTAGTTTGTTTCTTCTCATGCTTCTAGCATGGTTAAAGCTCAGACAAGATCTGTGGACATCGCTTGTTCCCCTAGTGAAGTTGCATGGTGTTTATCCTTAGTGCTTTTGCAATGGCCGTCAGATTTTCTTATATGAGCGTGATGTGGGCTTGGTGTCAAAGGGGTGGTAGATGGCATGTTCTTATTGGCTGTCGCATGGCCACATGTCAGACTTTTTTGACATGTGATCATGCGACCACCTACCACCTGTCTGCATGGGTCCCGACTCTTTGCAGTTGGTGTTGCAGTTCTATGGTCTGAGGTGGTGATGTGGCAGCCTGGGGTTGGTTGTCACATGATCGCATAGCCCAATATTTGGCTATGTGATCATGCAATTAGTCGATGTGTGTCCCTAGGGCCTGGTGAGAGGTGGTAATGTGGTGACCGCGGTGGTGACGTGCTGAGTTCCGATTGGTTGCCAGTTTGGTTTGGTGGCATGTGACTTCGGGTGGGCTAGATTGGAGTCTAGTGTTTGGTGGTCTGGATAATAAGGTGGTGTTGTCAATAAAATTTGGTCTTGTCACGCATTCACGAGAAGATTTGGTGCTTCTCTAGTCTGTCTAACGACTTGGTGAACAGCAGTCATGGGGTCGCTAGATTTTTAGCGAAGGGTGCAAAGCATTTCGCAAAGTGGCAGAAGTTCTTTGGTCACCAATTTGTGAGATATGTGGGGTCTATGTTTGTGGTGACTGGGTGAATGGTGGTGTGACACATGGTAGGTGGGTCCATGGCACTAGCATGTTAGTTTCTGGTTGGGTGTTGTATGGTGGCCGAGGACTTTGCATGGGGTTTGTGATCGCTTTGCATAGTAAAGAAGTTGTCATTACATGATCACAAGGGTTAGTTTGGTGCCTTGTGATCATGTGACCAGACATAACATGAAGCCCAGTTCCCTACGGTGGTGAGGTTGGTAACCATGTGACTGTGCCACTAAAGATGAATGTTAAGATGTAAAGCCCGTGAGGGGAGATTGATTAGATGGTGGGGAGATAAAGTTGATGAAGGTTTAAATGTGGGCCATTGTTTCTTTGTAGGTGCTATAGAAGTGATCATTGGTATTCAAATTCAAATTTCTCTGAGAGCTTCCACTGCCAAAAAGTACCAAATTTATGGATTTTATTACAGAAGTGACCCTGTTCGGTGAGAAATGACTGGTTTGCTATTTGCGGTGTGGGCCAGGGTCTATGCGGTTAATTGCAAAGGAGGTTTTGTACCCGGTGAAGGATAGTCTTGGCTCGAGGTGTTTTTTTAGTGAATTTTGTGACTGTTTCTAGTAGGTTGGGTGGTTGAAACCCTAACCCTAGTCATTCGTAGCTTGTTGCAGATTTCAAGATGACTATGGGGTATAAGTTGAAGAATTTTGGATTGTGTAAGGGTTCCAAAAATGTTGTTTCTTTTGGTCCCTAGTTTTTGACTGTATATGCTAATAGAGGTTTGATTTGGTGTCCTTTTCACAACTTTCTGTCATGCTAATTGTATGTCGATCCTGGATTTGTTAATGAAAACATCATTGAATCCCAATCTTGTATCTTGTGTATGTCTTCTTGCTTGTCTCTAAGATCATATATGTTAATGTCAAAAGGTGTGTTAATGTATGGTAAACAAATAGTATTTTGAATTCATCTCCAAGTTTCTAACAAAGTTAGGATTAAAGCCTTTTAGGTGAATTCAGTGAGTTTGCAGCCAGGTATAGAATTTGATGTCCTTGTGCTTGAGGGAAAGGGGTAGTAGGAAAAGCACTTACCCTGGGTTCCATTGTGTTTGAATTAAGGTATTTAGTAGAGGTATATAGTTGGGTGACTCTTAGCCCTGGGATAAGGCATTGGTTTTTCCTCTTGAAGTTTCATGGTTAACAACCACGCAAACACAAACATCATTTGATAAATCTTTAACAATTCTATATGAGATATAGTGGAATATTGTTTTAGACTCCTTTAGAGAAGTGAGTCAAGGGTACACCTGCCTAAGCACTGAAGCTCAAAGTGTAAAAGGATCCTCTGATCCTTGTCAGTTGGCCCTCTTCCTTGTGGAGTTTGGAGTGGTTATGGAGTCAGAAGTTTTATTTGAATTATCCATCAAAGTGTAAATCTACAAGTTGAAGATCAAAGGGAATAATCCACAACCAACATTTCCTACATTCTACTTTCTTATGTCCATACGCATAACAATTATAATGATAACCAGTAAAGGGTTTGAAAGGACATTTACCTTTGCAATGTCTTTTCATGTGTCCAAGTTTGTTGCATCAAAAGAATCTACCTTTGAAAGGTCTGATATGATCTTTAGGTTCTTCAAAAGTGAACCTGTCTTCATTCTTCACTTCATGTGATTCATCACGAGTCTTAGAACATTCTCCTTCATTGTACCTAATTCTAGTCATGTCTCCTTTAGATTTCTATCTCTCTCTTTGTTTATCAAATTTATCACTACTCATGTGTAACTTTTCAATGTGCAATTTTGATTGAGTGAGTTCACCTTTTGTGATCTGATTATATTTCTCCAATTCCATTCATTTTTCCTTGTAGTGATCAAGTTCTATCTACATCTCTCCTATCTATATTTTTTCTTCTTTCAGAGTCTCTTCAACTCTATATCTTGCATCCTTTTCATGTTGAATCTCTTTAATCACTAGATGATTAATTTGTTCATTTTTTTTCTCCAACTTCTTTATTTGGTCTGATGTATCATTGTCTAAATCCTCTTTGATCTTATCCATAAGGTCTTGTCTCTGACTTCTTGAAAGTTTAAGTTTTTCCTTTAGTTTCTTAATAAAACCCTTTTCTCTTCTTAATTTGAATTTCAATTCGCCATTCTCAGCCTTTTCTTTGTCCAAGTCATCAAGTGTTGCTCCAAAGTTCTCTTGCAAACTTTTTGAATCCATTCTAATCTCCCTTAAGCTATTAGGCTATCTCTCTAAGGGCCAATAGCTCTGATACCAATTTTTAGGATTAAGTAATACTGAGAGGTGGGGGTGAATCAATATTACAACACTTTACTATAAACTTAAGCCAATTTCAAATAAACCATATGAATGCTGAAATGAAAAGAACATAAACACATAACACCTAACTCATAACACCATTTTTTTTTTGAGGAAACCCTGACCAAGGGAAAACATTGCTGGGGATGGTACCCACAACTATGCACTAAAATATAGAATCCCTATGAGGAGATCTATTTCTATTAGGAGCTAAGTATTACATAGTACATTTCCTTGTTAGAGGTATACAAAAACCCTATTAAAGGTGCGGTGAGCTTACAACTCTTATAATCAAAATTATGTTACAAAATTTTTCTTCAATAATCAACAATACAAACATCTATCATGATTTGATAGTTCCAATTATGTTTCACATTAGCCTCTGTCAATCACTGGTCTCACATCTGCTATCAGTCATCACTAATATCCCAAATTTGCATCCATCATACATACATGGCTGTCACACTCATCGCTTCCACAAAACACTCTATAGTTATATAAATTTGTTGGCATGTGATGGTTTGGAGTACTAGGAATCACTTAATGGTTTTCATTTATGGAAACACTTATGATAGAGTGATCACATTTTTTGGAGATTTCCACTGGAATCTCAGTCATGAAAATGACTAAGTCTAGAATCAAGATAACAGGGTACAGTGGCATAGTTTTGGTTAGAGATGAGGATATTTGAGGTATTATGGCTTAAGAAGTTAAATGGAGGTATTTTTGGTTATACACATGCTTTAGTTAAGATCACATAAGTTTTGGTTATCAGATCTATGAGATACAGTGTTAGGAAGATATGCGAAGGTAGTAAAATAGTGTAACAGGGTATATGAACTGTTTCAAAGATTAGGGAAGGTAAAGTGAATATGATAATGTGCTAAGATAGGTGAATAAATTATATTTCTGACTCTTTGACATTGTAAGAGCATCAAATCCATAAATAACATTTGCACATGAGTTATTGTTATGGTTTGCATGATAATTGTGAAGCTGACTGTAAGGCTGATTTAGTATAATTATGGAGTGTTTTTGTGAAAGAGAAGCATGGTGATGATTATGATGAATAAGTAAGGTTACAAATATAAGAGCAGAGATTAGATGTAAGATTAGTAAGAGGCTAAACTACAATTGGAACTATCTAAGCAAGATAAGTACTTGTATTGTTCCCCTTTTGAGAACTATTTTGAGACAAGTATTGATTGTAAGAGCAATGTGCTCACCATCTTTAACCAGGTGTTTTTTTTACCCCTAATAGGGTTTTTTATTCCTCTATCAAGGAAATATACAATGTAAAATTTATCTCCTAATAGGGATACTATATTTTAGTGCATATTTGTGGGTACCATCCCGACTGGGGTTTTCCCTTTGGCCAGGGTTTCCTTGAGAACAAATCATGGTGTAATGAGTAATGTATTATGCTTATATCTTCTTTTCATTTCTACATTACTTTGGATTATTTATAATTGTTTAAACTTAAAGAGATCAAAGTGCTATAATATTGATTCACCCCACCTCTCAGTATTACCTAATCCTAACACAATTCTGCCATCCAATCGGCTCTCAAATACAATACAAAACATAATAATTATTTATAAAAATGATAAATACAGAGTTGAAGATCTTATATTACCAAAGTGTCAGTAATGTACAACATTAACCTAACTTAGCATGTTACTATTTCATCTAGCCTTCCCTCAATCATCACCACTATTCATATGTCCCGTTTCACTATTCGTTTGTCTTTCCATGCCTTCATAACACTATAACTTACTGATATCAACACTAAAACACATGAGACCTTAACTAAGGGTCATACATATCCCAAACTATCTTTCTCTAAGTTTGCAAGCCATAACACATCATATATCACCTTCCCTGACCAAAATAGTATTGCAATATACTGTAACTTTGATTGTGTACTTAGTCTTTTTCATAATCATGTTACAATAACTAAGAGGGGGGTGAATCAATTATCTAGTGTCCCAATTCAAAATGTATAATCCAAAACAATTCTACTACTTTTGTTAGTCAGTAAACATAAAATACTTTCACTATCTGTGTATTTACCGATTGTCAGTCTAAACTTTATAATAATTACTAATTAAATATAACATGTAATATGCAAAGTATGATAACAAACAAATATCACAATCAACACATAACACAAGAGATTTAACGTGGAAACCCTGTGAAGGGAAAAAACACCTAGGATTGACAACCCAAAATTGTTCACTCTTTTGAAGTGAGGTCAGTGAAGACCCAACCCTCTTAAAGGTTACAAACATACTGCTAGGTATAACCTTGTTAGAGGATTTTAGACTAGAAGTTATCATTCAACTAGCAGTCACTCTGGGGTTGACAGGATAACAATGTTCACTCTATGAATGAAACATCAAAAGACTTTTATAGTCCACTCGGTTAAGATATTTGACTATGTACAATGGTTAAATATGTAATAGTAGATGACCTGCCTTGAAACAAATTTAGTTTGCAGTTTACAGATCAATGTTCAGCTCATTCAAATATTTTTGATCAATATAACTCTTTAGATTCAATACTATATCAACTTACTATCCATCAATAATTATTCTTTATAGCTCGATAACTATTCTGCAGCTTGGTTCTTATTAACCAGTATGATCAGAATGCATGAAAACTTCTCCACGCGATAATTCTGTAGTATCTTCTTCTTCTGACATATTTCAATAATGAAATCAATGTCTCTTATATAGATGAGTAAATAATTTTCTTTTCCTGCATCAGATTTTTCCACTTTAAGCTTCCTCGGCTGATGTGTTAGTAACACATTTCAATCTGCTCCACTAGATCCTTTTGATTTATGTTACTCATCAATCTTCATAACAAACATTATCTGTTACCTTGATTTCATACACTTTACAACTCATCACTTTATCGACTAAACTAATCATTTAATTCCTTTCTCTTTTGCTTGGTTAACAAAGAAATGTGTCGATGAACACAAGTTAATTAACACTACACTCGGTATACACTACACTTCGTCAGTGTATACCGAAATGCTTTATTTACCGACAACACTACTTTGTGTCTTTCATCTCTATACTTCATCATAGATGAATGCAACATAATAAAGTCAATTTCATCAAGTCATAGACTCATCAACAAGTTACTTAGTGTGTTCCTTATCCTTATCTGTCATATAAATCTTCCTCATATAGATATTTATGTTCTTCATCTCTTTCACCTTCCTTCAAATGTGTCAGTGTAGTAACTTATAAGATAATTATTATCAAGCTAGTTGACATCAATGACAACATAATACTAATTTAATCATCTTGCATATCTAATCATCAAATCCTCAGTAATCTTGAATTACAGATTCTTCATTTAGGTTCTAAATTAGTTGTAGTTCATCAATCTCTCCCTTTGGTATTGATGGCAACTCAAGTAATATGAAATGTACCATACACATACCAAACATGTATTCTACAACTTTGTGATCAAATGCTATGTAGTGTAAGCTCTCCTTAGCTTAATATGTTTAATCACTACTTTACAAAAAAAACATTATAAAATATAACTTTGTCATTCTGTAGATATAACCTTTTTAGTTCTCAAGTTCCTTTCAGATTATCTCTCCCTTAGATAGTTCTCATCGATGCATATCTCCTTTTCCCTTTTGATATTATTTATCTCTCCCTTTCACAACAATGCCAAAGAAACAAATAAATAATCAGCTCTGTAGTAGCTAAGTAACTCTTTGTTGTCCATTACTTCCTCTGTATCTTAGTATACTGATATCCCAATCTATTTCAGTTCTTCAAACTTAATCACAACCTTGAACAAAATCCAAAGTGTGAACTATGATACATCAACATGAATGATCTTCTGATAAGAGTAGGTTGATGTAACATCCAAATCACATTAGTGACTGATAGATAGGGGATGGACCCCAAGGCTAGTCCTCAAATATTCAAATGTGTCCTTTGGTAGAGGCTTTGTAAAAATGTCTACAAGTTGTTCTTTAGATGTAAAAAATTCTAACTTTACTTGCTTCTCTTGCACTTGTTCTCTTAAGTAGTGATACTTAATTGATATATGCTTTGTCTTAGAGTGCATCACAGGATTATTTAAAATATTAATAGCACTTGTGTTGTCATAGTATATGATCATTGGGTCAGTGATTACCTCATCCATTCCTTCCAACACTTGCTTGATGTATGCAATTTTGAGCAATTACTAGCAGTAGCAAAATATTCTGCTTCAACTGTAGACTAAGAAATACAAGCCTTCTTTTTACTTGTCCAGGCTACATTCCTTAGGATACCATAATCCATAATCCTATGTCTTTTTTAGATATCATAAGATCCTTTTAGTAGCAATCATGTGTGATTCTCTAGGATTAGCAAATTATCTAGCAACAATTCCCACAACATGTGCTATATCTAGTCCACTGTGAACTACATACATGAGCTTACCAATCATGGATCGGTAAAGTGTCTGATTTACCTCTATAGTTTCATCTTCCTTTGTCAATTTACTTCTAGTAGCCATCAATGTTCCCATAGGTTTAGCATCTTCCATGCCAAATGTCTTCAAGACTTCCTTTATGTACTTGGACTGTGTGATGAATATCCCATCACTCTATTGTATCACTTGTAATCTGAGAAATAATTTAATCTCTCCAAACATAGACATTTCAAACTCATTCCTCATGTCATCAGAAAAAGATTTACATACATGATCTTGACCTCCAAAAATGATATCATCAACAAAAATTTCAGCAATAATAATAGTGTCATCAATATCACCTTTCATGTACAAATTGTTGTTCTCACTAGTTCTTACAAATCCAATACTTAACAAGTAAGTATGTAGTCTCTCATACCATGCTCTTGATGCTTTCTTCAAACCATATAAAGCTTTGTGTAATCTACATACCATGTTTTTGTTGTCTGGATCAACAAATCCTTCAGGTTGTTCTATGTAGACCTCTTCTTCAAATATACCATTCAAAAATGTTGATTTCACATCCATTTGATAAACCTTAAATTTCTTGTGTGTAGCATATGCAAGTAGCATTCTAACTCCTTCCAATCTAGCAATATGTGCAAATGTTTCACCATAATCAATGCCTTCTTCCTGTGCATATCTCTTGCATACCAATCTTGCTTTATTTCTTGTCACTTCACCATTTTCATTCATTTTGTTTCTAAATATCCATTTAGTATCGATAACATTCTTATCTTTAGGTTGGGATACTAAGGACCAAGTTTTGTTTTTCTCCATTTGTTCTATTTCCTCCTTCATTACATTAACCCATTCTTCATTTTCTAATGCAACTTTCACATTCTTTGGTTCAAATTCACAAACTAGACATGTACCTTGTCTTGTTTTGCTTCTTGTCTACATTCCAGCTTGTCTATTTCCAATAATTTGTGTCTCAGGATGACGTCTTCTAACAAAACTAGCTAGTACTCAATTTCTTCATTCTTGTTCATCCTGTTGAGGTTCATTTTCTTGCTCGGTAGCACCATCTTGTTTGTCAGTTTCCCTTTCGTGTTCCTCGGGGTTATTTTCTTGCTGACTAATTATCACAGGTTGCGATTTTGGTAGATAGTTAGGAAGTTCAATGCAAGTGAATCTACCATAGTCTTTTGGTTGCTTTCTTTCTTCTTTGTTTATGTCACCATACTCATCAACGGGAATATTAGTACTTTCAATCATCTTATTTGTAACCTTATTCACACATTTGTATGCTTTACTCTTAGTAGAATATCCTAAGAATATTCCTTCATCACCTTTAGAATCAAATTTCTCATTTCTCTCATCTTTCAGAATAAAACATTTGCTTCCAAAAATTCAAAAATAACTTACATTAGATTTGTGTCCAAACCATAGCTCATAAGGTGTCTATTTGGTGTCCTTCTTCAATTGTACTTGGTTAAGCACATATACAGTTGTGCTTACAGCTTGCCTCCAATATGTTTGAGCAACATTCTTTTTCAGCATTAGTGTTCTAGCATAGTTAATGATTGACCTATTCCTTCTTTTAGCAATCCCATTTTGCTGAGGTGTTCTCGGTGTAGAGACCTCTCTCTTAATACCATTCTCATTACAGAAATTAGTAAATTCATTAGAGATAAATTCACCTCCTCTATCAGATCTTAAGCATTTGATTTCTTTTCCAGTCTCTTTTTCTACCTTTCCTTATACCATTTAAACATCTTAAAAGCTTCAAATTTCTCTTTCAGGAACATAATAGTCATCAGTCTAGTATAGTCATCAACAAAAAGAATAAAGTATCTATCACCATAATAGCTCTGAGTTCTTATAGGACCACATAGGTCAGTATGAACCAGCTCAAGTATCTTCTTTATTGAGTAGTCTTTGCTTTTAAAAATGGACTTAGTCATCTTACCTTTCTAACATTCATGGCACATAGCATGATCTGGTTTTGACAAGTTAGGCAATCCTCTAACTCTTTTCTTTTTACTAATCTTGACCATGTTATCAAAATTCACATGACATAACCTCTTATGCAACAACCATGCATCTTTATATTTCATTAATAAACAAGAAGACTAATCAATATCAAGATAAAATAGATTACCTCTAGATTGTGTACTAGTTCCAACAAGTCTTCCTCCATCATCATAGATTCTTACCTTTTTGCTCTCAAAAGAAAGTCGGTGACCTAAGTTGTTCAGCTATGCCACACTTAACAAATTGTAGTTCAATTCATCTACCTAGTATACATTCTCACATTTTATTCTATCATTAATCATTAGTGAACCTTTACCTCTCACCATACAAGGTGTATCATTTCCCATTCTAATAGATCCACCATCATATTCATCAATTAGATCAAATTTCTCTATATCACTAGTCATATGATGTGTACAGCCATTGTTTATGATCCATGTATCATTTCTCCTTACTTTAGAGATCTATGCTATCTCTTCATGTTTCTCTTCATGATGTGTATAGCCACTATCTATGATCCATGTATAATTTCTCCTTACTTTAGAGATTGGTGCTATCTCTTCATGTTTCTCTTCTTCCTCTGAATCATCCTTCATAGAAACAAATACTACTTTTACATCATCATCAGTGTCAGATTCAGATTCAAATTCTTCGGCTATGTAACATACCTTTTTCCCTTTGTCATAGCTATCTTGTTTGTCTTTGTTGTTGTGTCGGTAGCCTCTATTGACTCTTCTCCCATGGCTTCCTTCGGATAGGTCTTTGGATCTATCATCATCTTTCTTATTCGGATGTCTAGCAGCGATGTGGCTAACTTCTTTATAATTAAAAAATGCTAGAGGTAACTTGCCTCTATATCTTCCCTTACCTTTGGGAAATATTCTAGCCCTAAGAGCTTTAAGCTCATCAAGTTCATCATCAGTATTATTGTCACTATCATTATTCTTATCATTCTTGCTACTAGACTTACCAATCTTCAAAGAGGACATGAAAGTGGATTCAACAGAAGGTACAACACTATTGTCAAAGTTATTCAATTCAAAGGTTGTAAGCTTACCGATCAGAGTGTCAAGAGTGAGGTTGGATGTAGCCCTTGTTTCATGAATTGCAGAGATCCTAATCACATAAAATGGCAGCAAAGTTTTGAGAATCTTGCTTATTACTATTTCATCATCAATAACTCTGCTGGATGCTCTAATAGCATGTACTACCTCTTTTAGTCTATCTGTATATTGCACAATGTTCTCACCTTCTTTCATCTTCATATCATCAAATAGACCTCTTAGGATTTCTGCACTGGCTCTCTTGACATTCACATCTCCATTATATATTATAATCAGCTTGTCCCACATCTTCTTAGTAGTATCACAATCCTTGATGTCATCAAACTTGGCATCGGTATAGGCAGCCACAAGTTCCATCATAGTAATATTGTGTTCATGCCTATCCTTCAGTTGATCAAGAGTCAGGGGACCTAGTGTGGGTTCAATGTAGCCATTCTCCATTAGATCTAGTGTAGAATTCCCAATTCTAGATATGTGCAACTTCATTTGGCTTTACCATACTATGAAGTTATCTTTGTTCAGCTTTGGCACTTCCATCTTATACATCTTGAGATATTTTTGCTAAAGTCCTTAAACTCTTTTCTAAGCAACCACAACTTTGATACCAATTGTTAGAGTAACTGAGAGGGGGGTGAATCAGTTATCTAGTGTCCCAATTCAAAATGTATAATCCAAAACAATTCTACTACTTCTGCTAGTCAGTAAACATAAAATACTTTCACTATCTATGTATTTACTAATTGTTAGTCTAAAATTTATAATAATTACCAATTAAATCTAACATGTAATATGAAAATTATGATAACAAACAACTATCACAATCAACACATAACACAAGAGATTTAATGTGGAAACCCTATGAAGGGAAAACCCACCTAGGACCGGCAACCCAAAATTGTTCACTCTTCTGAAGTGAGGTCGGTGAAGACCCAACCCTGTTAAAGGTTACAAACACACTATTAGGTGAGACCTTGTTAGAGGATTTTAGACCAGAAGTTATCGTCCAACCAGCAGTCACTCTAGGGTTGGCAGGATAACAATATTCACTCTATGAATGAAATGTCAAAAGACTTTCATAGTCCACTTGGTTAAGATATTTGACTATGTACAATGGTTAAATATGTAACAATATATGATCTACCTTAAAAAAAATTTAGTTTGCATTTTACTGATCAATGTTCAGCTCATTAAAATATTTTTGATCAATATAATACTTCAGATTCAATACTATATCAACTTATTATCCATCAGTAATTACTCTCTATAGCTCGGTAACTATTCTGTAGCTCGGTTCTTATTAACCAGTATGATGAGAATGCATGAAAACTTCTCCATGCAATAATTCTATACTATCTTCTTCTTCTGGCATATTTCAATAATGAAATCAATGTCTCTTATATAGACGAGTAAATCATTTTCTTTTTCTCCATCAAATTTTTTCACTTAATCGTATTCATAGATTTTGATGCTTTAAGCTTCCTCGACTTATGTGTCAATAACACATTTCAATCTGCTCCATTAGATCCTTTTTATTTATGTTAGCCATTGATCTTCATAACAAACATTATCTGTTACCTCGATTTCATACACTTTACAACTCATCACTTTATCAGCTAGACTCATCATTTAATTCTTTTTAATTTTTCTTGTTTAACAAAGAAATGCATCGGTGAACACAAGCTCAGTTAACACTGCACTCGGTATACACTACACTTCGTTGGTGTATATTGAAATGCTTTATTTACCAACAACACTGCTTTGTGTCTTTCAGCTCCATAATTCATCATAGATGAATGCAACATAATAAAGTCAATTTCATCAAGTCATAGACTCATCAATAAGTTACTCAATGTGTTCATTATCCTCATCTTTCATATACATCTTCCTCATGTAGATATTTTTGTTCTTCATCTCTTTCACCTTCCTTGAGATGTGTCGGTGTAGTAACTTATAAGATAAGTATTGTCAAGCTAGTTGACATCAATGACAACATAATACCAATTTAATCATCTTGCATATCTAATCATGAACTCCTTAGTAATCTTAAATTACAGATTCTTCATTCAGGTTCTAAATCTGTTGTAGTTCATCAGACCATGTCTCCAATACTTATACTCACTTCATGTGATCACTCTATCATATTTTTTTCTATAAATCACAACCCTCAAGTGATCCATAGTGCTCTCAAACCTTCACTTGCCAACAAAATTGCTAATAATAAAGTTGAATAATTAAGGACGAAATTGAAACATTCAATCAATAAGAGGAAGGAAGTAGCACATCAGTCGAAAGATACTCAAGATCAAGTGGAGGAACTTGACTAACAGTCAGCGAGAAGCATGCTTGATGAATCTAATTCTATCATATAAGAACTATATGAAAAGATCAAGAACCTAGGTGATTAGGTGAAAACATTGAAAAGAGAACAAGAAGCACAATCAGTAAGGATGTGTGAAATCATGTAAAAAAAGGGAAAAGCCAAGGATGACAAAACAATAGCTGAAGAAGAGAGAAGACAAATAAATAAAAGATTGGATGATAAAGACAGAGAAATAAATAGGTTGACACAAACTCACTACAACTTGATAGATGAACTTGTTATTGAAAATCAAGTTGTTGCAAGGAAAGTTGGAGAAATTGCAGAATTGAGATCTCAGAATGAACATCTTAAGGCTGATTTGAAACCTAAGACAGATGCTAATGAAGTCCTGAAAAGAAATGAAGAAGCATACAAGATTCTAGATGAACATATGAGAAATCAAAGATAACCAAGAGACTCTTCTGGACTTAGTTACAATTCAAACAACTCAACCGAGAAAGGTCATTCCTCCAATCATGCAACCAACTGAGATAAAGTTTCTACCCCACTGAAGTGAAAGAAGCTTGCATTTTATCATTGTGGGAAACTATGACACACAACAATTTTCTACAGGAGAAAAAGAGGTAATCCATCGAATACTCATAAGTTTAAAGGCTATTATTACACATGCAATAAGTTTGGTCATAAGGCATTTAAATGTAGATCAAGAGTTATTAATAATCCAAGGAAGCCAATATTTGAAGGTTACTATAAAAATTGCAAGAGATGTGGTCATAAATCAGGAGAATGCAGGTCATTATGAAACAAATAAGAAATGGGTCTGTAACCGAAAAAATGCTGAAAACAACCAACAAGGAACTACTATACCATGGGATTATAATACAAGGATCACTTGTACTACATGCAGAATATTTGGTCACATCTTTGAAAACTACTTTAGGATGCATGGTATGAATAATAAGAATTCATGGAGAAACATTGCAATGGATTGTTTTGATTATCATAGAGTCGCTCACCTAGCCAACAATTGCAGGAACCAAAATAAGGATTCAACTGAGGAACAACCTAGTGAAAAGAATCAATTTAACATTGATGAGATTAGAGATTAGATGAACAAGACTTGGAGAAGGAAGTCACAAGATGATGGAACAAAATTGGAAACATATGATGGCACCACATCCTTTGGATCGGGTGCACCTATATTTATTAATCGGTCAAAGGTGCAACAAGAAGAAGATTAAGAATATTAAGTAAATCATTTTTACTATAGTGAACGGCCTATGGATGTCATCCCCACCATGGTTTTCTCCCTCTAACTGAGGGTTTCCATGCAAAGATAATTATTTTATGTGTGATGCATGTGTGGATGCTTGATCTTGTTTAGTTTTATTTCATTGTATCAATTATATATTTTTTGATTTGGAAGTTTTTGTTAAAGTTAATTAGATCTAAGTCTTTTGAAGAAGATGGTGAATTCTCAAGTTGGGAGAGTTTGTATCCTTCCTAGATGCCTCATTTGTAAAAAAAATGGAGTCTTGAAGGATTTTGGGGTCAGTGAGTACCCTAGGGATGTGTGTGGGAGTAGGATGCTTTGCATCACTCCTTTTCTTCCATCACTCCACAACCCCTCAAGGTGTGTACCAATGTTGATTTTTTCCTCATTTTCATTAGTTTAAAAGAAATTCATCTCATAATCCCTTCATTTTCCAACATATATTTCCCAACTTTTTCTCTAGCCTATCCAAACCTTTTCATAAATCCTTATCCCACTTAATCCTACCTATTGGAAAAATGGTCAGCATACCTCTCAGGATTCGTGGAATGGCTTAACTACCTCTTGTATATTCTATATGTTTAGTGGTTGTATCAAGCTTTAATAGGTCAATCTTTTGGTGCAATGACAACCACTACTTGTAAAAAGTGATATCAGAGCTAGGTCACAAGTTCAAATCCCCTCGGGTAACACTAAGAGGGACATCATTGGAAAATTGGTCAAAGCTCCCCTCGGGATTTGTGACATGGTTTAACCACCTCTTGTTTCTTCTTTAAGTCTAGTGGTTGTATCCGGAATTAATAGGTCAATCTTTTGGTGCAATGGAAATGACTACTTATAACACTACCATCCATTAGATCTATTAGATTTCCACAATCCATATTAATGCTAGTATCAGTTTTTGGGTTCGATTATGTATAATTTTTTCCATCAACATTTCAGATCATACTACATGATCCATCATTAGGATGCTAGAGAGAAAATAATATGATATGATAAGTTGCAGATCTAATAGACACTTAAAAAGAGCATGGCGGAGAGAGGAAGAAGGGACAGAGAAATTAGGTGCACGGAGGTCCATAGTGACAATACCTATACCAGATATAACTTAAAAATTAGAAAATGAAAAAGGGGGGGTGGAATTCCCCCAATAAAATATAAATTAGTGAAAAAAATAGAGCAAATAAAATTAAGAAAGAGAAGAATAATTTCATCTCCCTTTATCATTACCCTACCAATGTGTTTGAGAATACCATAAAAAATATATGGTCCATTATTACATTTCTTTCAAGATCTTTATCCAAGGAAAAATATGTTGAATTCCTTCCCCCATCTCTTTTCATGAGTCCATCTTTCAAAAAAAAAGATTACAAAAAGAGAAAATGAAAAATATTGAAAAAAGTAAAAAGAAAATTTGATGCCTTGATGAAAACCTAGAAAACAATCATCTTGGAAACAAAAAAAGAAAAGAAAAATAATTACATCCACTTATGAAAACCTGTTAAACAAGTGCCTTGGGAAATTATCATGATGAAAACTTGGCAAAAAGGCATCATGTGTAATTTATGAACTTATTCCATTCAATTATTAGGGGTAGGTTTCATCAATAATTTCCTATCATATCATATCCATTTCATTCCATCGATTCTTCTATGTCCTCCATATCCCTTATCTTATCAAAGCCCATATTCCCTCTTTCCCAACTTTGATCTTGATAAGGCTAGAGATCTCCCTAGAAGACACACATGTCCTATCTACTTCATGTTGTCCACATCCCTTTTGTCCATGTCTCATAATTTTCCTATCCAAAACCCTCTCTTAGTCTTGATATAAAATATGGACATAAAATGAAAAACATGTTTTCAACATCCTCTTCACATGTCCACTCCTCTACATCACATGCCAATCAATGCATTATTTTGTTACCCTCTCTTGTCATATCTAGTCCCTAAGCTTTGTAAAAACATTTTATGTCATCCCCTATGTAGTCCTTGGTATCCAAACAACTTCAGAAAATACTAAGATGTTGACATAACTAATGCAGTAATGGTAAATGACTTCTAGAGCTTTAATGATATAGATTTGATTGCATGATTATCAGTTATTAGGTTGTCATTGATGTCAAGTATTGACCTAGTTTTCCTAGTATGTGGCTAAGTATAAATATGACGATCAAGGTGTTGCAGTAAGTTTCACTTGTACCAATTATTATGAAAGACTTGGGGATGTCTCTAAATGTCAAATGCGTGACCACTATTATTGATGTAGATTGTTAAGAAAGTTATGATCGACTGAAGGTTGATAGTGCTACTTCTAGAACAATTAGTGCCATGTGATAGGTGATTTGATTAGTTTGTCAAATATTTGTTGTTTCTTGTGGTGAATTTATATGATATAGTTTATACTAGTATATAAAAGCTATGGTTTTAATCATAACTAATTTTAGTGACTCATGTAAAGGATAGATGACTAGTGATGAGAGTTAGAGATGTTATAGGTTGAAGTGTTTGTGTTTTTTAGTGATAGTTGATGAATATTTGATTAGTGATTGATGTTGAGGTTATGGTGAATTCACTTGAGTAATTCATGATCTGGTGATGTGTCTTAAAGATTGAAGTTGATGATCTTGCATCACATTATTTGATGTTAGCATGTGTAAAAGATTCTTTAGGAAGAAAGTGTTTGGTCAAAATGTGTTTGACCCCATGACACAAAATTTTGGGTAAATCATTATATTGGCCGTGTGGTCTTGGAAATTTGTTTTGTATATTTAATTTTGTTTTGTGTAATGTTGCATTTGGGAAGGACATTGTAAATTACATTTTAGGGTTTTCTTAAGGTGGTGGAAGACTCTAGGGCTTAATGAATAGTATTTATGTGATGAAGTTGAATTTTTTTAGTGGTTGATCATGTGTTGGAAAAATGTGGTTTAAATTGAAAGTTGTGATCAAGCCATGACATAGTTAGTTGTGTTGTGAAGAGATTTTGTGCTTCAGTGGATATGATGAAGAATAGGTAGTGTTATTTTACAGATCATTCTCTCTATTTTTCCCTAATAGTTACAACAGTCAAAATCCCTTAATTGGGTGGATCCTAGTAGGTCCCTATTGTAAATCCTCTAAAAAGGTGGCACATTAGCTTGTATTTGAAGTCCTCTAACAAGGTAACTCTTGACAGGGTAAAGTTCCTAAGTGGTATAAGGTAAATCCCTTAATCGGGTAGCACCTAATAGCACTTTTGTAAACTCCTAATAGGGTTAAGCTCCTCATAGGGTGTCCTTTAGAAGAGTGCATCATTTAGTGGGTACTAATCCCAACCATGGATTTTTCCCAATTTAGGTTTCCATCAGACAAATATCTATGTCTAGTATTTCATTCTTATGTGAATGTTCTTATGATTATGCAAATCATTTTTTACTATCAAATATAATCTTGTGAATGTTGTAGTAAAGTTTACAAGGTTAAAAAGTTGCATAATTGGTAGATTATTGATTCACACCCCTCTCAATAATATGATCTTAGGACTAAAAATTGGTATCAGATCTTGTGTCATTTGTTGTGGTGAATATTAACACCTTAAGGCATAGATCTAAAGATGATGAGAAAGGAAGTTTCTAAATTCACAAGAGAAAACTACTTAGTATGGTGCGATTGGATGATGCTCTATCTTAATGGAATGGGAAATTAGTATTGGGATCATGTGGTCACTAACTATATTGTCCCTTCAGGAACCTTGAATCTTGACCAATTGAAGACCAAGCAATAACATACTTCTACCATGGATGCTATTTCCAGTACTCTTCAGATAGAAACTTTATTAATCTCAAAGACTTGGATACTACTCATGAGATGTGGGAGAAGTTGAGGACTATCTATGGTGGAGATCCACATGTGTAGAAGGAAAAGGTTGATAGTTTGAGAGGAAAGTATGATGAAACAAGTATGCAATAAAATGAGAACATAGAGAAATACCACCAGAGAATCATAGAAGTTGTTGTCGCTAACCATGGTGCTAGAGGTAATATTCCTAAGGAGGATGTGGCAATAAAAGTGTTGATAATTTTATTATGCCAATATGCCATTAGGGTTTTAGTTATACAAGAGCTTAGATCTATAAAAAATATCATTGCTACTCTTTATGCATTAATAGGGCAATTAACTGTATTTTATTTAGGCAATTATTATAATAGTATGCCAAAAGTTGAAGCTACTTTCAATCATCATAGAATCTTGCACAATATAGGAAATGAAAGGGTATATCTAATAGTTTTTTAACATTTTACTCTAATGATTATGAATTTGTCTTGTCTTAATTAAGAGAACATGAGGAATTAGAAGATTTATTTTCTAAATGGATACCTACACGGGAAGGTAAATAGAAGGATAAGTTTATTTTCAAGTTCTTTTCATGCAATAAGATTTGACACAATGCTTCTGCATGTCCTGGAAATGATAGGAAGGAGAAGAAAGGGAGATTCAAGAATTGTTAGGAATAAGGTGTCTCAACCTTGGATAATTCCTATTCTTATTATTTTTTTTGTAAATGTATTTTTTGCAAATAATGAAATTAAGTGTGAGTGTACATGTCTAGTTGGCATGTTGATGTGTCACTCCACTTGATGTGTCGGCATCTTGTGCATAAGGAGATCATGAACAAAATGGTCATGACAGATTCCTATGACACGTAAGAACTATTTAAGGAATGTGCTATGTTAGGTGTAAGAGCATTTTATGACTTGGGCCTATTTGGGCACCCAAGAAGAAGTGGTTGGTGTGTGTAAGAGAATATGCCAAAAATAGGTTTGTATGACAGATTCTCTTACACTTCTCTTGTGATCATTATTTTTGGTACATTCTATGACAAGCTGTCATAGTCTATTCTAGGGATGGATGCCTATTCTTGGGATTGCATGTAACAGCTATGTACATGTGGCTTTGTGCATGGGTCTTGGTGGTTAGATGCCAAACTCCTTTTTTTTGGTATTTGTTGGGTCCTGCAGAGTCTATATATATGATGTTGCTTCTATGGGAGAAATATAAGTTTTACTAGTCTCTCATCACCTAAAAGAGCTTGCATTGCAAGTGTGTTGTAGTCTTTGTGTTGAAGATAATACATTGTGCAGGTTTTGGAGGGGTGGGGTTGTTTTACCGAAAGGTTTTTCCCCACCGACATATCTTTGTGTTTATGTGTTTCAATCTTCTCTATCTATTTTATGTATGCATGGTATATGGCTGCAATATCTTTTTTAAAGTAGTTAACGAATCTAAAATTGTAAGGATTTAAAAAGAATTTGCACAATACTTTCCTTTAGAGAATAGTGTAGGAAGTTGTTTCCGCACCTAAGTTTCCTTACAAGTGGTATCAGAGCCTGATCAACTTTTGATCCTAGTTGTTGGGTAGGGTTTTTTGAACTAATCTCAAGTTGAGTGGGAGTTTTGTGTAGAGCATTCTGAATCCTATTTTTAGATTGAGATGGTGAGTTCCTCATACAGTAGAACAGAGGTGGAGAAATTTAATGGCACTAATTTTGAGTTGTGCAAACTCAAGATGGAAGACATGCTTGAAGACCACGATCTATGGGATGCTACTTCACTTGATGTGAAACCTATAATGAAATCTCAAGTGGATTGGGAGATCAAGGATCAGAAGGCTAAGGGTCTCATCAGACTCTATCTAGCAGATGTCATTCTTCTGAATGTTCTTGATGAGACTACTACAAATTCTTTGTGGCAATAACTTGGGTCTGTGTATTAGGCCAAATCTCTAGTGAATAAGTTGTTCCTAAGAAAGAAGTTGTATTCTTTAAGAATGGAGGAAGGTGGATTAGTAACTGATCATCTCAATGCATTCAATTTATTGATTGCATAGTTGGCATCATCCGGTGCCAAGATCGAGGAGGAGGATCATTGTATGACCCTGCTTTGTTCCTTACCAGATTCATGGGACCATCTTGTGATGGCTCTCGAAAGTACTATAGTCACATTCCGTATGGATGATGTGGTGTCTTCACTGCTATTTGAGTAGATGCGAAGAAATACTTCGGATTTTTCTAAGGAAGCCCTTGATGTTTGTAGGAGATCCAATGACAGAGGAAAGAAGAATGACAACAAGTCAAAGAAGGGTAGATCCAAATCCTGTGGGAGTTCTAAGACTCCTAGAAATTCCAAGGAAAAATGTTAGAACTCTGATAAAACTGGGCACTTTTGGAGGGAATGCAAAGAACCAAAGAAGAAGAAGAAGAAAGGCTCAGATTCAACTTTCAAAAAATCTCAAGAAGATGGAGATGCTTTTATTGCAGCTTTGGCAGCCCATGCATCTGATGATGTGTGGTTGTTAGACTTAGGTGCTTCTTTTCACATGACCTCTCATCGAAACTGGTTCTCCAAATATGAAGAGTTCAATGGTGGAAAGGTGTACTTGGGTGATGATTCTCACCTAAAGATAGTTGGACGTGGAAGGGTCACTATCAAATTTCCTGATGGATGAGTAAATGGAATCAACGGAGTTATGCACATTCTGGGTTTGGCATGAAACCTATTATCTGTAAGTATGCTGAATGATGTAGGTGTGCAAGTTGTCTTTTCGAAAGATGGATGCAAGATGATGAGAGGTTCTATGGTGCTCGCTAGAGGTACTAGGAGAGGTACTTTGTTTTAGCTTGAAGCATGCATTGCTCAATTCAATAGTTCTTCTATTTCAAAGAAGAGAGTGGCTATCACTTCATCCCCACCATCTAAACAAGTAGTAAAGAAGATTGTAGCAATGGGTTCTGATGGCAGTGCAATAAGTGTACCTAAGGGTGCAAACACTTTGGAAGGCAAGCTTCCTACAGAAAAGATGATGTTGTGGCATATGAGATTTGGCCACATTGGTGAGAAGGGTCTTAGGACCCTGAAGAATAAAAACCTCATTGAGGGGTTAAATGATTGCAATCTTGAGTTCAATTTTTGTGAACACTGTGTCTATGGTAAACAAAATCATGTTCAGTTTTACTCTAGTTCTCACAAATCTTCTGATGTTTTGGATCTTATTCATTCTGATGTATTTGGTCCTGTAAAAGTTCCTTCAATCTCCAAGTCTATATTTTTTGTATCTTTCATAGATGATTATAGTAGAAGGACTTGGATTTATTTCCTTAAAAGTAAGACCCAAGTCTTTAGTCGGTTCAAGGAATTTAAAGCCCTTGTAGAGAATCAGAGTAGTAAGAAGATTAAGTGTGTGAGAACTGACAATGGTGGTGAGTTTTTCTTAGCAGAGTTTGAATAGTTCTGTAAAGAACAAGGTATCGAGAGGCATAAGACAACTCCTTATACCCCTTAGCAAAATGGAGTTGCAGAGAGAATGAACAGGACACTGATGGAGAAGGCTAGGAGTATGCTTAGTGGAGCTGGTTTAGAACAAAGGTTTTGGGCCAAAGTTGTGGCCACTGCTTGCTATCTGGTTAATAGATCTCCTACATAAGCTCTTGTTGGTAAGACACCCATGGAGGTGTGGTCTAGTAAGAAGCCTTCAATTAGACATCTTCATGTTTTTGGTTGTGAATCTTATGCACATGTTCCAAGGGAGAAAAGATCTAAGTTGGAAAACAAAGTTGTCAAATGTATTTTCATCGGATACAGTGTTGATGTGAAAGGATACAAGCTTTGGGATCCTGTGACTAGTAAACTGTTGTATAGTAGAAATGTTATTTTCAGAGAGCTAACATCTTCTCCTATTGTGCTACAACGAGATGAAAAAGAAAAGGAAAAAGATGTTGTTCAGTTGCCTCCTACCCATGAGAAGACTGAACAGAGGGACCATGTTGGGTCTAATGATGAGGAGAGATCTAGCAGCTCTGATAGTTCAGAAGAAGAGGAAGAACAAACTCAACCTCAGCCCTTGAGGAGATTCACGAGAGAAAGAAAGTAGCTAGAACAGTTTGGTTATTCTATGTTAGATTCCAGTTGTGCTTTTTCTTTGATTACTAACACTGATGAGCCTAGATCTGTGAAAGAGGCTTTGGGCATGGAAGATGTAGGTTCCTGGATTGAGGCTATGGATGATGAGATGGCTTCATTGGAGAAAAAAAAAACTTGGGACCTTGTACCTTTTCCTAAAGGGAGAAAATTTGTTGGCTGTAAATGGGTGTTCAAGAAGAAATTCTATGTAGATGGCAGTGTTGAAAGGTACAAAGCTAGATTGGTTGCAAAGGGGTATTCATAGGTAGAGGGAATAGATTATGGTGAAATATTCTCTCCTGTTGCAAAGTTGACATCCATTAGATTTATGTTATCTCTTGCTACATCATATGATTTAGAGATAGAACAGATGGATGTGAAGATAGCTTTCCTTCACGGTGATTTGGAGGAAGAGATTTATATGTCACAACCTGAGCACTACATTGTTAAAGGTAAAGAATCCTTAGTTTGCAGATTAAAGAAATATCTATATGGTTTGAAGAAATCTCCTAGGATGTGGTACCTTAAGTTTGATGCCTTTGTGTTGTCAATTGGATTTGTAAGATCGAAATTAGATCATTGTGTTTATTTCAGATTTGAAAATGATCGCCTTCTTATTGTTGCATTATATGTTGATGATATGTTGCTATTTGGGAAGTGTAAGGGTATGATTTCTGATTTTAAATCTCAGTTGTTAGCACAATTAGAGATGAAAGATCTTGGGGCAGCTAATTACATCTTGGGTATGGAAATTAGTAGAGACAGGTCTAACAAAAAACTTTGGTTGAGTTAGAGTAAGTATGTGAAGTCTGTGTTGGATAGGTTTAGCATGGCAGATTGTAGACCCCTTTATATTCCTATTTCTATGTGAACAAAGTTATCTATAGATGATTGTCCAAAATCTCCTAGTGAGGTGGAGGACATGAGTAGAGTACCTTATGCTATTGCAGTTGGTAGTCTTATGTATACTATGGTCTATACTATACCAAACATTTCCTGAGTCAGTTTATGGCTAACCCTGGATAGGTACATTGGGATGTAGTTAAGCGAGTATTCATATATTTGAGGGGTACATCAGATTACTCCATATGTTATCATGGTAACTCTTTTAGATCTCCACATTTAGTTTGTATTCATGGGTTTGTGGATTCAAATTGGGCAAGTGATATTGATAGCAGGAGATCCACCAGTGCTTATGTGTTCACTATGTTTGGTTGTGCCATTAGGTGGATGAGTAAACGACAACCTATGGTTGCTTTGTCCACTACAGAAGCTGAGTACATGGCTGCTACTCATGCTTGTAAGGAAGCCATTTGGCTTAGGATATTGTGTTCTGATGTTGGTGTTGATGCAAAATAGATTACTATTTGGTGTGACAGTCAGAGCACTATTTGCCTTGCAAAAATCTAGCTTTCCATGCTATAAAGAAGCACATTGATGTGCAGTTTCACTTTGTGAGAGATATGGTGGAAGATGGAAAGATAAATTTGGAGAAGGTAGATACTTTGAAGAATTTTGTAGATGCATTAACGAAACCAATGGGCACTGAGAAGTTCAGATGGTATTCAGATTCTATGGGCCTTTTGGCCTATAGCGGTTAAAGTTCCTATTATGTTCCTGTTGCTCTTACAAGGTTTTCAACAAGTGGGAGAATGTTAGGAATAAGGTGTCTCAACCTTGGATAATTCCTATTCTTATTATTTGTTTTGTAAATGTATTTTTTGTAAATAATGAAATTAAGTGTGAGTGTACATGTCTAGTTGGCATGTTGATGTGTCACTCCACTTGATGTGTTGGCACCTTGTGCATAAGGAGATCATGACTAAAATGGTCATGATGGATTCCTATGACACGTAAGAACTATTTAAGGAATGTGCTATGATAGGTGTAAGAGCATCTTATGACTTGGACCTATTTGGGTGCCCAAGAAGAAGTGGTTGGTGTGTGTAAGAGAATATGCCAAAAATAGGTTGGTATGACATATTCTCTTACACTTCTCTTGTGACCGTTATTTTTGGTGGATTCTATGACAAGTTGTCATAGTCTATTCTAGGGATGGATGCCTATTCTTGGGATTGCATGTAACAGCTATGTACATGTGGCTTTGTGCATGGGTCTTGGTGGTTGGATGCCAAACTTCATTTTTTTGGTATTTGTTGGGTCCTGAGGAGTCTATATATATGATGTTTCTTCTATGGAAGAAATATAAGTTTTACTAGTCTCTCATCTTTTGAAAGAACTTGCATTGGAAGTGTGTTGTAGTCTTTGTGTTGAAGATAATACATTGTGCAGGTTTTGGAGGGGTGGGGTTGTTTTACCAAAAGGTTTTTCCCCACCGACATATCTTTGTGTTTATATGTTTCAATCTTCTCTATCTATTTTCTATATGCATGGTATATGGCTGCAATATCTTTGTGAAAGTAGTTAACAAATCTAAAATTGTAAGGATTTAAAAAGAATTTGCACAACACTTTCCTTTAGACATTAGTGTAGGAAGTTGTTTCCACACCTGAGTTTCCTTACAAGAATAAGAGAGAAGGAATTATATATAGTTGAAGAAGGTGTTATAGATAAAGAATATAATGGAAGAGATGAAGAATAAATTGTGTTTACTGCAGTAAAGGAAGAACCCTCAGAAGAATGTGAGAAAACTTTAGTTTTTAACTTGACTCATAGTGTTGACTGAATTATTAATAGTGGGTGCACTCATAACATGCCTGGTGATAGAATAAAATTCATCAAGATGTAGGAATGTGATGGTGATTTAGTAATATTCGGTAATGATTCTCCCTCTATGGTAAAAGCTAAAGGATCTATCGCTTAAAATGATAAAAAAATTGTGATGATGTTTACTAGGTTGATGGTATGAAATAAAACTTGTTAAGTATTTCTTAGTTGAATAAAAATGGATATAGATTGGAGTGCAATGAAGGTATATGGAGGACCATTGCAAAATTAGGAGAATTGATTGCTACCTGTGAACAAACTAGAGGTAACTTGTTCCATTTGAATGCTATTATTAAGATTTGTCTGATTGCTAAGGTAGAAGATTGTTGGTTATGGCATAAAAGGTTTTTTCATGTAAATTTTGATAACCTAGTCAAAGTTAGTAAGATGAAGATAGTAAGGGGTTTTCCTATCCTATTAAATCTAGACAATGTATTGTGTAAACAATATTAGCTTGAGAAGTTAACTAGTTCTATTTGTATCAGTAAGAATTACTCTTCTAAAATTATTTTAGATATGGTTCATATCAATATATGTGATACAATGAGAACTTGTAATTACTATGGTGATATATATTTCATGTTTCTTGTTGATGATTATTCAAGAGTTATATTGGTTGTGTTTATAAAGGAAGAATCATAAGACATTCACATGTTTAAGATCTACAAATCCAGAGTGGAGAAGGAGGCCGATAATACATTAAAATGTCTTAGATCTGATAGAGGAGGTGAGTTTACTTCACATGAATTTGTTTCATATTGTTAGGAATAGGGATTCAAAAGGTAGATGTCATGTCCTAGGAAAACTTAATAGAATGATATTGTTGAAAGAAGAAACACGTCTATCATTTATTGTGACGGGACATTAATGTTTTAGAAAGGTGTTGCACAAACATTTTGGAGGGAAGTAATAAGGATTGATATTTACACATTGATTAGAGTTTAGTTGAATAAAGGTACCAAAAAAAATACTTATGAAATGTGGCATGGTCGATCTCCTAGTGTAAGTTATTTCAAATATTTTGGAAGTAGATGTTATATAAAAATAGATGAAAATTCAAAAAAGTTCAACCCAAGAAGTGATGAGGGAATATTCTTAGGATGTTCCACAAAGAGAAAAGCCTACAAGTGATTGAACAAGAGAACAAATAAGATAGTGGAAAGTACTAATGTAAAAGTACATGAATTTTCTGAGCAGAATGATGAATTCAGTAAGAAGAAACTTGAAGACTATCATGGGTTTGTATATTCACAACCAATGAAGCATGAAACTATAGTAGAATTGATGGAGAGAGAGGTCAATAAATAGGAATCAATAAAAGAAGTTAATGGTATTCCTACAACTGAACCAATATTTCCAATGTATGTGAAACTAAATCATTCCCTAGATCAAATTAAAATCATTACTTTTCCAAATAACTCAAAACCTTGGTACCAGAGGTAAAACCCAAGTGGTGGAATTAAAACCACTACTATGACTACCATCACAACATAGGACATTTTACTATCACATGTATGAGGTTGAAACATGTCATTCAAGAATTAATCGATAACAAGACCATTACTATGGATGGTCATAATTCTAACAACAATCACAAAGAAAAATTAGACTGATGAATTAACTAGTCAATTTTTTCTCTCTAGATTCCAGATGATGCAACCTGATACAATAAATGACTGAGGTTGTATGATTATTCCCAACAATTGATATGATAATGCTAGGGTTGTATGAGTAATATTAGGGGATGAAATGATAATCTTCCATGTTTGAATGTTGACAGGTTTAACAAAGTCTTGTATGTCCTATCAGATGATGAAATAGAAGACCACAGTCATATGATGAAACATTTCTCTCGTAAGATAAAATACCTCTAAAATAATGAAACATCTCTCATATGATAAAATACCTCTGAAATAATGAAACATGGGTTTGTATAGCTTTCCACTTAGTTTTTAGAAATTTCGGACAAGTTTGACTATTTGGGTTCAGATTTTTTTTGGTGTCTGATTGTGTTTATGATGTAGGAGCATCAACCAAAAACATTTCCTATATTTTGTATCTGTATGTTGCTTGCATTAGAGTCATTGTGGTTGTTGGTTTCATTTTATGTGAAGCTAAGAATTGGATGGATCATGTCAAAGTTAGAGTTCTTGTGCCTTGTTGTTGGAGCTATATTTTCATGCTTTCCATGTGTTGATTGCACATCATGTAGTCATTGATCCTTAATGAATCCAACTTTTTTATCCTAGGGTCTTAAAGAGGACTTAAAATACTATCTTCACCTAAGACTGCAAATCCTAATTCATCAAGAGTTGGGAATTATCACCATTTTCCTCGAGTATCAATTTTTAGCTAGTTTCATGTGAAACATGGAGATTTTCATCTTGCGCCATTTCGTATGATGAAATGAGATCTTTCTAAGTTAGGATTATCTTCTTGGGTCATGTGTGGACCTAAATGTAGCTTAGGATCGAGTTTTGTTCATTCATTCTTTATTTTTGGTTTACTCTTCCTAGTTGGACCTATAATGTAATTAAATGCCTGACTAGCTGACTTGTGGCTTAGCTGGCTCTATAAGAAGCTTAGGTTGTTTAGTTGGTAGAGATGGTGATATTAGAAGAGTAATAGAATTATAAAAGAAGATAATATTCTATCTGAGACTCTAAATTTATAATTCTCTTTGTATTAGGCTGAAACCTGGAAGGCCTCACAGCCGGACATGTTTCCTGATTTATTTTACTCATACTAGTCTTGTTTCTAGTTGCCTTTCCTCATATACATTGTGTTTTCATTTTTCATGTGAATTATATATTTATTCCATGTGTAAATCTGAACAGGGCTTGTTTTTTAGTTTAAGTTGAGTCAAATCTTCTTGAATCTACGTTGTCCCTATGTCAGTTTATGTATGTTTTGTCAATTGTTGGTAGTGTAAAACACACACATAAAGCACATAAATAAGGGTGTATCAGGGTATATGCACAAAGATGGGGGACCAAAAAGGTGCCACTTTCCTTTTTGGCCCCCAAACGGCCATAGTGCATATGCATTAAAGCGCATGCACCCTATAGGGTGCACGTGCTATGGCTTGGGGTCCCCAAGCCTTAGGTGTGAGAAATTAAAAACATAGCACGTGAGCCTTACAGGGTGCATGCACTATGCAAAATGATAACATACATGCACCCTATGCAAAAACTAGAAAAGTGTAACATGCATAGTTAATCATACCAGTTTGGTTTCTAGTTGCCTTGCCTCATATACATTGTGTTTTCATTTTTCATGTGAATTATATATTTATTCCATGTGTAACTCTAAGAAGGGCTTGTTTGTTGGTTTAAGTTGAGTCAAATTTGCTTGAATCTACCTTGCCCCTGCATCAGTTTATGTATGTTTTGTGAATTTTTGGTAGTGTAAAACACACACATAAAGCACATAAGTAAGGGGGTATCAGGGTATATGCACAAAGATGGGGGACCAAAAAGGTGCCACTTTCCTTTTTGGCCCCCAAATGGTCATAGTGCGTACAGACTAAAGCGCATGCACCCTATAGGGTGCATGCGCTATGGCTTGGGGTCCCCAAGCCTTAGGCTTGAGAAATTCAAAACATAGCACGTGAGCCTTATAGGGTGCACACACTATGCAAAATGCTAACATCCATGCACCCTATGCAAAAACTAGAAAAGTGTAACATGCATAGTCTTGCAGAGCGCTAGCGCGCTATAGTGCATGTGCCCTTTGAAGGAAACAAAAAAGTGGAGAGAGAGAGAGAGAGGGTTCTCTCTCTCTCTCTCTCTCTCTCTCTCTCTCTATCTCTCTCTCTCTCTCTCTCATCTTGTCAATCTTTCTCTCTCTCTCTATCTCTCACTCATGACTTTTTTGGATGTTACATAGCATATATGCGCTATAGTCTGTGCACTCTATAGAGTGTGTGTACTATTCAAGTCATAAATTTGAATAGTGTGTGCACACTATAGCACATGCGTGCTATGCAAGTCATAAATTTGAATAGCTATAGCGCACTTTATAATGCATTGGAATGCACCAAGCCTAAGGCTTGGATTTTCTTTGGAGATCCAACACAAAGTCTTGGATGAAGCAAATAAGCCTGAGATGTGTTTTCTAGCAGACATACAAAAAATTCACATCCTTTCTTGTGTGCTCCTTGTCAGGTTTACTTATGGTTCAATAACATCAAAATCAGATGACGTGATATTGTAGATCTCTCTGTTAGCTATCTAACCATATAATTTATTTTGAATTCTGATTATGTCAAGATATTCGTCAAATTTTGTAACAAGTTATTTTTTAGAAACTAGACTCCATTATACACACATAAATTAAAAAAATTAATTATTTTCAATTAGTTTTCAATGATTTCTAGGGGGAGCACATAGAAATTTCATATTTTCAGGATGTGTGCAGTTCAGAAATTCATAAGAAATTATACATTCATCAAAAAATTAGCAGAAAAATCTGGGATAAACTATGTGGTGTTAGCTAACTTCTCACCAGAGTGATTAAAATTTTTTTTAAAAAAAATTTAACATTTTAGGGGGAGCACACCAGATGCTATTTTATGTTTTTTCACAAAAAGCAGGACCACTTTTTGTGCTCCCCCTTTTTGAGGGCCTTAATCTGAACCATTTTTTTTTAAAAAATAGTTTTTTAGAAACTAGATTCGGAGTATTACAACTCTTGTTGTTGTCGCATCTTAAAATTTTGAGTCTAACTATCTTCAATTTCTTTTTGAAGTTCAGAGTTTGCAGGTTTTAGAAAAAAGCGGCATCTTATACCCCCTTTTTGGTCCCCCATCTTTGTGTACTTACCCATCAAACACATTTTATCCCTAAAAGACATTGGAAGAGTGTGAAAACCCTCTTTTGCAAACTTGGGTACACATTCGAAAACTAATCAGAATACAACTACTAAAAAACATGCAATAGATTTAACAATGTTGTATTATCTGACTCCAAATACTAAGGAAGGAATGATATGGTGAGTGTTATAATTATTAGGTATTGATATGGGGGTGAATTAGTACAAATAGGTAACATACTAATTCAACCACAAGAGGCACCCTTATTGATTCCTCAACTAGTTTATCAACAATTAAATTTTCCTCTTAGTTTGATTCTGGGAGTCTTGTTTTTATTTATGCCCCTACCTCCCAATTGGTTCAAAAGGAGGTGTGCGAGAATATTTATTCATTGGTCCAAAATGAGCAAGATTCTCATTGGATAGTTGTGGGACATTTTAATTCATTTCTTTTTCCTTTCGAGAAAATGGGAAGGTTGCCTAAATATTTTAATAGCATGGTGGACTTGGCAGACTTCATAAAAAAAACTATTTTTCTTCATATTGAGTTGATGGGTCATCTTTTAACTTGGTTTACTCATAGAAAGGGGGACCACCTCCTCTGGGTCAAATTGTATAGATTTTTATTTCTACAAATTGGGACATTGGGTATAATGCCACTTTAAGGGTCCTCCCTAAGATGACATCAGATCACAATCCTATTCTCATTGAATGGATTAACATGCCAATTAAGAGACACATTTTGTACCTTTATGAGATCATGTGGACAATGCATCCAAAGTTTAGATATTTTATCTAAAACTGGTGGAACACACCAATTTAGGGGATCCCTATATACGAATTTTCTCATAAACTTGACTTATTAAAAAAAATGTGAAAGGCTGGAACAAGTTAACCTTTGGTGACATTTTTTCCAATAAAAAGGAAACTAATTCTAGACTTACAATAATTCAAGAATACATGGCCAATGAAGACTATTTAGAATCCACACATAGGGAGGAGGAAGTTCTAAGGAAAAAATGGAAGGAGAGTGTGAAGTCGGAATAAATCTATTGGAAAAAAATTTAAGGTGTAGTGGTTCAAAAAGGGTGATAAGAATTTGGCCTTCTTTCACACATCTTCTATCAAACACATGAGGAGGAACACAATTCTAAGCCTTATGGATGACTCAAATTGTGAGAAATGATACCCAATTGGGTATGATGGCTTTAAACTATTTTTGCAATTCTTTTAGGAAAGATAACATAGAAATGAATAAGTTGTTGGAGGATCAATTCCTTCACTCCCTACTTAATGCCATTAATATTGCTAATATTGCCTTGATTATTGCTCCGACAACTCATGATAAAGTTAAGAATGTTATATTTTCAATGAAAAACTATAAATCTCTAGGACCAGATAGATTTCCACTAGCCTTGTTTAGGAATTTCAAGATATTGTATGCTTTAATATTACCATAGTAGCCAAGGACATCATTTAAACTAGTAAGATGCTTAAGAAGCTAAACAACTCATTCATTTCCCTGATTTCTAAGACACGGGAACCTCAAAGACTCTTAGAATTCAGACCTATAAGCCTATGTAATTGTTACCAATTTTTTCTTCCAGCTCAAGTTGGCAGAGATGGGTAGCTGATTAGCTAATGTGTAAGGTACATTCGTATTGGTATATTTAAAAAAAAATTATGTTTTCATATTGAATATTTGAGCTAATCAAAGAAGAGATGTAAAAATAAAGATTGAATTGTTGATTATAATACCATTAAGCTAAAATGAAGGTGCAGAAAGGAAACACATTATTTCATTTGATCATGGAAATACATTACATTCATATGCCAATTTGTTTTACAAAATAAAAATTCAAGAATGTTTTACAATGTAATTTTTTTTTTTTCATCCATGAATGAAAAGAGAAACATAAATAGGGCCCATACAAGCTATGGGAAAGCTCTAAAAGCCATGCATGAGAATGCAACAACATAGAAGTCAAGATGAGTGATAGGGAAAAGATTTTTCATTTCCTGAGCATGATGACAGATGCATTGTTGAACAACTGGATTCTGAGAGTGGCTCTAAGATATTGAAGGTGCCTGCAACTAGACTCTCTCTCTCTCTCTCTCTAACTATTCCATATGTAATGTATTGTACATGTAACAGATTATATATATAATGTATTACATATGTAATAAATTACATATATAATACATTAAGAATAATTCATAGTAGAGATATCTGATATCAACTACTTTGGAAATGGCGCCAATAGTAAAATGTGGGTGCCTTTGCAAAATTTGGGAATTTTCATTCTCGTGTTATATCATATTATATTTTCATTCCCAACAGTAAATTATATTATATTCTAATATAATATATTATATAAAATATTACATATGTTATATATATAATGTATATTTGTTAAAACCAAAATTTGCACCCTAGTCAAGTTGTAAAACTAGACCACTTTTAGGGAACATGGAAACAACTAAGGTTTCTGGGTAACCTATAGTTGGAATGAATCTCTGGAGAAGGCAGGTTCTTGAAAGATACTTCACCTAAACTATTGGAAATTGTAAAAACTTGTTGGGGAAAGGGTGAAGGATATAATAGATAGGCAAATGCTTAATTTAAACGATGATGCACCAGATAATCAAAAGTAGGACTTGATGTTCTTGTAACACAATGAATATAAACAGAGTTCTTTATAGGATACAACATTAATTAAAGCACACATGCACACAAGTATTTATTAAGAAGGCTTTAGCTAAGATTTAAAAGGATGAAATCACAACTATTAATCTTTTAACTCTTTGCACAACCTATGACCTATGCATGGAAATTGTACTTGTAAAGATGCAATAGTAAGACATACAATTAAGGCTTCAAAATGAAACACAAAAATTTATATTAATCACTAGATTTCACACACTAAGACAAGCTCCAAAGTAGATCCAAAATTTGTTATATTATTCTCCAAGGAAAAGAAAACCAACTCCAAATGATACACAATAAATAATTTGCACAATATGAGAAAGTGTCACTCCACAAAGGCTTTCCCCAAAAAATTGGAGCCCAAACAATGAAAATGGAATAGAATATATCAACTCAATCTCCCTCCTAAAACCCACCAAAAGAGGAATAGGATTTTTGAATTGGGTCAGATCTAGAAAAAAGCCTAAAAAAGAGGACTTCAAACACATCCAAAAATCATTCAAAAACAAGGAAAAGTCTCCAAAATTTGGATAGAAACAAAATCCATAAAAAATAGGACTCAAAAGGCTCCAAAAAGGTGTCCAATGGATCTGAAACTCCTCCTCTAGCAACTGCACATGATTACCACTCAAAGTTGACTCCAAGAATCCCTAAAAAGACTCAAAAAAGTCATTAAATTGACTAAAAGTTCAACATGAACTCTAAGTCGTGGCAAAAAGAAAACGCCACCACTGCTCCTTCAAGTCCTCATAAAAAAAGAATCCCCCTTGACTGGAACATCTCTACTTGGCAAAAATCAAATGCCATTTCACTCATATGAAGATTCTAAGTCAACACGACTCCTCTATTATACTCCCATTTAATATTTTAATAATCCAATTATTAAGTATACAAAAGAAACACAAAAATTAAAAAAAACAATAATCACACCATAATTAATTTAAACTTACTTTTTTACATTTATTATATATTAAGTAATAATAGGAATTTACTTTTTTAAACATAAACAAGAATATATGTTTGTTAAAGTAAAATATTACTTAACTTACTATAAAATAAATATAAGAAGATAGTTTTAAATCATTTATGATGTTATTATTATTTGTTTATATTTATGATTTTTTTAAAAGATGTTTTACTTTATTACCTAAGGCATTAAGCCTTGCGACCCCGTGGCTAATATTTGACTTGGATATTTATTTTATAATGCCATTAATAGGAACCCATCTTCCAAGCCTTATTAGGATAAAATAATAAACCCTAAAGAAAAACATACTTCATTTCACTTTGTCTTTGGAGGTTTGTTGCCTTGCTCTGTCGCCAAGGTTGAGGGTTTGTCATTTTTTGAGGAGATGAAGGCGTCGCCACGGAATGAGTTTGGATATGGATCTTTGGGTGTTTTGGAGGATTATCTGTCGTAGATCCTGGATTTATACCTATGACCTTCATGTGGTTTTATCTTTACATCTCTCTGTTCTTTCTTCTATTTGCACCACCATGGATTCTAGAATGGGCCGCCATGAATGCTACTGGCATGCCATTTTTTCATCTTTGGACACTGCCACCTTTGTGAGCTTCTTCTCGCAGACTCTATAGAAAAAAATTAGAATTTATTTCCTGATGAATGAATATGAATTCTTTAACAAAAGGACAAGTCTGTGTATTTTTTCTCCTTGAGGGTTTTCTACACTTGTAGATCCTATGATTTTCCTAAGAGTAATCTGAACAATTTTCTTCTCTTAACTATGCTTCTCTTTGACTTTGGTCAGTTGTACCATCATTAGATTCTTCTTTTCATGATCTGCAAATATATTAGAAACAAGGCTCTTGTCTTTGTTCTAACAGTCACTTCATGCGGCTATGAGAATTTGATAAAATATCTGAGGGTTTCCTGCATTCGTAGAAAATTGATCCTTTTGTAACTGCACACTTAATGTTATGAATGTAAATAAGAAAGCTCTCCTTTAACATAGTATTATGGGTTTGAACTTGTTCTTCTTCATTGCAGCTCATACTCATGTTCTCATTACTTTATTTTTCTTAATCATCTTGGTGGTGTTTTACTTTTATTCCCTAGCATTGTCTTGTTGCACTGCATAAATATGGGATTGTCCTTTCATGGAGCTTCTACCTTCCAAGATATAACTGTTATGACAATTTATTTTGGTATCACAAAGAACGCCCTTGTTAGCATACTATTTTTATGCATTGATTTGAAAAATAACATGAACTCTGTAATTGATGTGTATAATAGTCTGTAATAGCATTGGCTCTGTGACTAACTTTATATTCATCTTGTGCTCCTGTAGGATGCCTTTCATGATGTATATGTACTCTCTTTTACCTCTTCTCATATCCATGACCCAGCTTCCAACACTCATCCCATTCACAATCATTGTATTTCTACCACATTGTTGTCATGACTGAAACACCTTTACGAATTGCATAGTATCTTTTTCTCGTGACTATTGGCGTCTCTGTTAGTGTTGAGTGCTTCCACAATTTGTTGCACTTGATGTTGTTATTTTTCCTTAAATAACTTAAATATTGTGGCATGTCCTTGTGTTCATATCATATTGACTTGTCTCCTACAATAGCATAAAGTATATCCTACATCACATTGATCTGTATTGTTGCTCCTAATAACCATGAACTTGATCTCTATTGACTTTTGCATTTAACTAGTCTTGTGAATTCTTAAATAAATAAATTACGAGGTCATGGTCTTTATTATCACATACTTAGGGTTTTTTTTCAAATTAATAATTGATTTAAACAATTTATATTTTGATTCCTTAAATAAATAATCTTCTGGATTGTGATATTATTTTGTCACACTCAAAGGTTTTCTTCAAGTTAGTAGTATTTAAAATATCTTGATTGACAACAAGCTTCAAACTTGGGTAATTGATTTAAAATATTTAAAATTTTTCATAGTGTCTCTAATTCATATTTTTAACCAATTCAACAATCAATTCGCACCTTCTAGTTTGATTTAAGCTCTCAAAATAGCTTTGCCAAATTCAAATGGCATTATTAGTGAAAATATGCAAAAGTTGCTATGCAATTTTTTCGCACTTGTTTCAATTTCTATTCAAATAATTTCCTATGACCCCAAAACTTTCCCAATACATCAAAAATTATCAACAAGCATGGTTTCAATAATTTTGGACTCTCTTTGACCATTTCTACCTATTTTGACCACTATTTACCAATGAAGGCCTCTTAGTTCAAATGGTTACATTAAGGCTCAAATGGCCTTACATTTAAAAACTAATGCATGAAAAAACATCAACTAATTATGAAAATGAAAAGAATAGCCTTATCATGGAATTCTTATAGTATTTGACAAAACATTGGTCTTAGTTCCTCATTGTATTCCTAGTGCTCCTGCACTATATTCCCCCCTAAAAGGATTCCAAGTCCCTTGGAAGTGGGGTACAAAAATCTTCTTGTTGTTGCAGCATCAGTCACGTCCCTAAATTTTTCTTTGTCACCTTCCTTTCCTTTCAACTAGGTACTTTATACATGATTGGGTCTTGATCCCTTGCTACCTTTAGCCTTCATCTTTACTCTTGGCTTGCCAAAATTCTTTCCCAAACAAAATCATCAAAACAACAACTTCATGACCAAAAACAAATGATTTAGTACCCAAAATATGTATAGGTACATGGTTCTCATTCTCTTTCTTACTTGGAAACTCTTCCCATCTTCCGTCCATGTCTTCAAACATCTAAATACTCTTTGCCTCTTTTTGAACAACAACATGCATACTATCAACATCTTCACCATACATCTCTTCTTATAGTGTCATCACCTCTATTGGGTCAAGTCCACCATTTCTTTTCCACTCTTCCTCAAGGGCTACATACACCTTCCACAAACTATACTCATCTCTGTTATTTTATTCTTCTTCATCCTACTCTTTTCCTTCCTTGGCTTTCTCAATACCTCCTTCCATCAGGAGTTCTTGTGCCTCTGCCTTCATCATCATTCTTCTTCTTTTTTCTAGCCTTTGAATAGGCCATACCATCCGATTCTTAACTCTCAAGTTCCAACTTGATTGTTTCTCCTTAATCATTCTCTCGAAGTCCTCTAGCCTTCCTCTTATCTCTCTCATATCCATGTGCCTCATCTCTTCCTCTTTCCTTCTATTTTCTTATTTCTTCCTTATTGAATCATTTCCTTGCACATAACCCTTAAATGCCTCGACTAGATCCCTATCTATTGACCTATCATCTTCATCTTTTCTCCTCACCTAGGTCTCCCTACCTAGTCTTTTGGCCACTCCTCAACCTATCTCAACCACACAACTATGTGGATTTCTCAGTGCTCTACCCACATACTACACTTGGTATGGATTACCTCACTCGGCGCTCTATGAAAACCACATATCTTCTAGCCTAATACCAATATGATGTGCAAAATCCTACTCCCACACACATCCCTAGGGAATTATTTAATCCAAACATCCTTCAAGGCTACAATCTTTGACAAATGAGGAACCTATCAAGGCTACAAACTCTCCAACCTTGAAAATTCACCATATTCTTCAAAAGACTCACCCAAAGTTCAACACAAACACTTCTTTATCTCTAACCCAAAAGGACTCACAATTCCCTTCAATATACTCTTACACCCTTGATCACAATATTTACAACTTCTACCTCTTGTATGCAACCCTTCCAACATCTCCTTACCAACTCTTAAGGATAGATAACATATTTGACAGCCCCAACTCCTTCACTTGATGGGGACTCCACATTATAATAAAAAAACACAACTCATCCAATGTCTCATTAAGAACCCAACCCAATATCCTCACTTTGGATCATCAACCCTTCCTTGATTTATTCAAAGACAACTAGCATACTTCACAACAACTTTGAGAGGTTATGGTGTTCATCATAGCTTCTTTGTTTTGTGACAATTCCATTGGATAGTCAAAGAGACCCAATCAGATGACCAATCCCTTACCTTTTCACAATATGAAGCATTTATATAGAAATAAAGCATATAATAACCTTGAGCTAAAATGGAGGAATCCTAAATGGCTCATACATAGTTATTTTTGTGCTTCACTCACATCAACGACTTGAACTTGAACCTAGCTAACACAATGTTGTCTGCGTCATAGTTTGAAATTATTAGGGCTGTCACAATGCAATCAGATTTGAAAAAACAATGTGGCATCATGTCTTAAATAATTTGAGAGGCTCTTGGATCATTTACATTTCTATGATATCATATCCATTTACTAATTACATTCATACAAAGAAATTATTGACAATATTGATGGTTGTTGGTTACAGATCTATAAATTACACATAAATGAAAATGAAGCGAATCGTTTTAGTCAAATTATACATTTTTTGTTATAGAAATTTTCTCCAATTTATAGAAAGATCAAACTGTTGAATAAAACATTGTGCTTATTTTACCAAAAATGGGAATGATTGTCATAAAAAAATAGATAAATACGACTGTATGAAAGAAATTTAATCTAAAAAAGAACAAGTAGGATTTCTAATCCAAGTTGTTACAATGATCTTACGACTCCTCTTTACCTTATTCAAGCAAGTTCAATCATTAGAACCATATTTTAAATCACATATTATCAAAACAAATGAACTTTTACGTTAAGACTCCTCTTTACCTTATTCAAGGAAGTTCAATCATTAGAACTATATTTTCAATCACATATTATTGAAACAAATGAAATTTGTGCAGTCATAGTGAGTAAAATTCAAATAGCAATCAGCTTAGGGCTCATGAGGTCTCCTTAAATACACAATAGATTCATCCAAAGAAAATTAATTTTTTTATTTAACTCAATTTACTATCAATATCCACAATATCAGAATTTTCCTATTATTAGAAATGATGAAATGAATCAATTTGTATCCAAACCCTTAAACATGGGGTTTCATGACTGTTTTTGACAAAAATAAATGGATCTTTCTCTATATGTCATGATAGAGCATGAAATTTGACCAAATGGAATGAGATTCATCACACTTCATAACCAGGTTGAATTAAAATCAAAATGAATTACTATTAGATAATAGAACATGACTGTTACAAATATTTGCAAAAAAAACTTAGTGAAATACAATGTTTTCTATTGAAACTTTGTTCAAATTTCATCCCATCTCCAAGATCTATGTCTCCTCGACCCAAAGAGGGATTTTAAACCTCTTACAATCAATTTTTGAAAATTCCAACGGACCTATTAGGAATGAATGCTGAATATATCCTATGGGGGAGTATTCGCAGCCATTCTGTAGGAGTTGTTGTTGCATTCATGACTGTGATTATCATTGATGTCAACACAGTGATCTACTGGAGATTAGTAGAGAAGTAGATAGTGTTTGTATTAGTGCACATGAGATATTGAAGATCAAGCTATGCAGAGTTGAGGAATTACTTTGTGTTGTGTCATATGTTAATGGTCAAGAGAGCATATGAAAATTCAATTATTCATGATAGTTATGTGTAATCCAGTTGAAGCATTATTCAGACAGTATTCTTGAAAAGTGATTTTTTGTAACTCAATGATATCTCCTAATAAGGATAGAATCTATGCATGTAAGGTTGTATAGATGATGAAGACATCATAATATTGATGTGGATGTGACAGTAAGGTCAAAGGTCACATGAGTGGAGAATTATTTAGTTTGGAAGTCGACAGTTTTATGTAATTGTGAATTATTGTGTAACATATGGAAGTTTGTATTTGGTAATTGGTTGGCCAACTAATTTGTAATTATTTGAGTGTGGTATAAATGAATGATTTTTTTCCTTATTTGTAACGTAATGTAGTTTGGATATGTATTGGGATATGATATTGTAAGAGGATATGCGAATTGCACAGATCTGGTATTGAGATCTGGTGAAGCAGTTGGTGCAGTTTGGCACAGTCAGAGGAGAAGTGATAAGTTGTTGAGATTATTAATATTTTTCTATTATTCTATTGAGTAATACAAAGATCATTTGGACAGTGTGCTCAATGATCTTTCCCTTAAAGTTGTTAGGATAGTGGGTCCTTCTACCTTCCATAAACTCCTAGCAGGGTTAGAATCTTCTAACAGGGATTCAAAGTCTCCTAATAGAGATTCAGATGTACTAAATGTATTTCATAAGGCTCCTAATAGACTCCATCCTCTCACAGGGAATTTTTATAGTAGTGCATCTTTTGTGGGCATCATTCTCACTGGGGTTTACTCTTTGATCAGGAGGTTCCCTAGTCAACATATCTTGTGTTATTGTGTTGTTGTCTATGTATATCTTTCTATGGTTATTGTTTACATTGCTTACATGGTTAAAATATGTCAATGATGATAAAATTTTTATTTATCTAATAACTGATTCACCACCCCCCGTCTCAATTATCTTGGTAGCCTTTAGTTTCTAACAATTGGTATCAGAGCAGCAGGTCCTTGAAAGAAAAGGTTAGCAACTTAAGGAGTGTATGCACCCTAAAATGGCCACCTAGACTTTGGGCCCCCATTCAACAATTTATCAAATCCCTGAATCAATATTTTAAAAAATCAACAGTTTTCAATTATATCAATTTTCTTGATCAAATCCTATTTCTATAATTTATTCGATTATTTTCCATGGGCTAACCATTTTATCCTAAAGTCTTTATTTATTTAAAAGGAATTTTCTCCCCTTTTATTAAATAAAAAGCCCCCACCTTTCCTCTTATCCTAAGTTGCACAAATAAAGCATTATTCTTATTTTATAAAAAGAAGAAAATGGTCTTTTTGTCTCATATGGACAAAAAAGTCAACTCTTATTTTCTCATTAGAGGATATTTGTGCACATAGATTGCACCTCTTTCAAGCTTCCCCCTTGATTAAATCTTTTTCCTCTTAATCTCCATGGTCCATTCCTTTTCAATTCCTTTAAAAGGAGAGCTCTTTTCTCATTCTAGGATCCCAACTTTGAATACTAATCTTATGCTATAGGATTTCTTGGAGACTTTAGAGCTTTGGACATCTTCATGCATTTAGCTTTCATTCTTTCATCATAGCTTCATATTTATGCTTTCTAGCTTAGTTTCCTTTATGCTCTAGATTAGCTCACATAGCTTAATTAGCAAGTCTTGTAATACTTTCATTTCCATAGCTTAGCTTGCCAGTTAAAGTATCGTGCACCCTTGTAGATTTTGTCGCACGGTCATATTATTCTCTATCACATGCAGGTATCACAAACTATCGCATAGAGAGGAAGTATCACATCAGTATACTAAGAAGTATCGTACGATTCTTTCTCTGATAGAACTATCGCCCAAGTCTGGTAGTGAGTAATTTTGGACATTTCTTTACAAGTTTTGATTTAGTTTGCTTTAGATTTCTGATTTGTTGTGGTAGAAGAGAGGTATATTTGTAGATTTCACTTGATTTTGATGTGCTAACTGTATGCACCCTAAAATGGTCATCTAGACTTTGGGCCCCCATTTAGCAATTTATCAAATCCTTGAATCAATATTTTAAAAAATCAGTATTTTTCAATTATATGAATTTCCTTGATCAAATCCTATTTTCATCATTTTTGATTATTTGTCTTGGGCTAACCATTTTATCCAAAGTCTTTATTTATTTAAAAGGAATATTTCCTCCCCTTTTATTAAATAAAAAGCCCCCACTTTTCCTCTTATCCTAAGTTGCACAAATAAAGCATTATTCTTATTTTATAAAAAGAAGAAAAGCACTTTTTGTCTTATATGGACACAAAAGTCAACTCTTATTTTCTCATTGGAGGATATTTGTGCACATGGATTTCTCCTCTTTCAAGCTCCACCCTTGATTAAATCTTTTTCCTCTTAATCTCCATGGTCCATTCCTTCTCATTTCCTATAAAAGAAGAGCTCTCTTCTCATTTGCATATCCATCTTTTGAATACTAATGTTATGCTGTAGGTTTTCTAGGTGATTTTTGAGCTTTGGAGATTTGGAGAATTCTTGGCTTTCATATTTACATGCTATTATAGTTTCATTTCTTGCATCTTAGTTTCATTATCATGGCATTCATAGCTTGATTTGGAGCATTCTTGGCTTTCATATTTACATGCTATTATAGTTTCATTTCTTGCATCTTAGTTTCATTATCATGGCATTCATAGCTTAGTTTCTTTATGCTTTAGATTACTTCATCTAGTTTAATTAGGAAGGCTTGGTAATACGTGCATCTTTCCTTTTCATAGCATAGCTTTTACTTTCATTTCCATAGCTTAGCTTGCATCTCTCATTTATAGCTTTCGTATTCATCTTAATCTAGTTACATTTGCATTTCATAGTGATTCTTGGGGATATTGGCATTCTTTCCCTTGTCTTCATTTGAATCTCTCATTATGTGGTTGACTAGCAAGGTCATTAGCTTAATAGCTCTAGCTGAGAGCAAACTTAAAATAATCTTGCAACTCCATGCATAGAGAGCTCTAGATCGCTTTCTAAGGTTTCCTCTTCATGGATTTCCTTGGTTGTAATGACTTAGAGAAGTGCACCATTTGAATGTGTACACTAACCATTGTAGGGCTAGCAAGTTATGCTTCTGGGTGCTCTCATTGCTTGAAATATTTTCTTAAAATAATGCATGTCAAATCTCCAAATGCACAAGGGCTGCTAATCCTTTCTTGCAGGGCTGCCCAAAGCATAAAAACCAATCAAGTGCTTGTTTAATTGCTTTCATTTGAAGTGCGGCATATAATAATTATTTCTTTTCATAGTCACTTAATATCTTGTTGTAGGAATGTGTTGGTGGTAGGAGAGTATGCTCTTCACCCTTGTGGTGAAACAAAAATCTTGACCCATCTTTGGATTTTGAAAGCAAGAGGGTAATTGAACCTTTTCTTGGCATGTTTGGGGGAAATTTTTGAGCTAGGAGAATATGCTCTTCACCCTTGAGGTGAAATAGAAATATTGAAACTCAAAGGTTGATCCACTCTTTGTTTAGTTTTAGAATCCTTTAGCGGGCCTTATCTTGAGCAATCAAGAGGAATGACCCAAGTGGGGACAAGCTTTTCGCCAGCTATTCCAACTCACTATAAACTCAAGGCTATCAAGGACACAAAACCTTGGTAGATGTAGTACTTGTCTTTGCTTGATGTGAGTACTTGTGGGATTGTGACCATGAGTAAAATGTTGAGCAAGAATGCTTAAGGTACTCTTGTGGCAGTGAGGTCTGTTACTTTCCGCAAGGTAAGGAGTCCCTTTGGGGAGCAAGAGGAGTACTACAAATGGAAGCCCTTACTAAGAACCATAGATAGAAGCCACCCTATTTTGCCACTTAGCTTCTTGGTGCAAGGATTGATCCTAGTGGACTAACCTGGATCACCCCAAGATTACTCACCATTTGTGTTCCTTTGGTTGTGTCATTGACACTTCCATGACTAAGCCAATATCTATTATGGGCAACCACTTTGTGTGAGGAAATGGAGCATCAAGTGCAGGCCAAGTTGTTAAGTATTGAGCCATTATCTTTGTAGGCTAGTAAGTGCTTGAAGTGTTCTCGTTGTGATCTACTCATGTAAATGTTCTCAAACATCAAACATCATGGTATCATTCATAGGATTTTCTCACTTTGATATCACAATTGCTTGTCTTGGCAAGATTGCTTTTGCCCTTGTGCAAGTGTTTTATGACATGTTTGATCACCTACTGTTTACAAAATTGTCTGATTACTGCTAGTGTTGTGCTTGAAATAAAAAATCCAACCATCAGATTGAAACATTAACCAAATTACTCTCAAAAACTAAAATTTAAGCATTCATTGGTCAAGAGTCATTCGATACTAAAACTTCATCACACACTGTACTGAGATTTATCATGTGATAGTTTGTTACTACAAAACTATCACACTGCTTGCCTAGATTTTATCATATGGGCTACCTGGAAACTGTCGCACTGCTTCATGTAAAATATCATTTTGAAAGATTCTATCATTTTGTTAGCCTGGAAACTGTCACACGGGGTAAATTTGTTGTCTATATGATTTATGCCATTTTTTAGCCTTTCTTTGGTCAACCAAATTTTAGTAGGTAACTTACTCTACCATTGGAAGCCTATTTGTACCTCAGGTTCTTGTATTTAGACTTCTTGAATTAGTATTCTTTGATTTTACAAAGTAATCTTGCTTGGAATTAATAAGTTAGAAGTCATCCTTGTTGAAAAAGAAAACCTTTAGACTCTTTGGTAACACACTTGGAGAGTTTCAGTAGTCTCTTGTCCAAATTCACTCCATATAAAATCAATTTCAATTTCAGTTATATATTTGGTTAAATCCATCCTCCTGGTCCATATGTGTTAGGATACTCATCCTTTTATTATACACCTCTGTGGCAGTGTTGGTTTACACCTTTTGTAGCTTTCTATCTCACCATCTCTTTTTGGATAATTGAACACTCTTACTATCCTAGTTTGGTATTGACATTTTGTAGGATCATCTTATCACCAAGGGTCTCTTTCTTTCATGTCGGTTATGAAAAGGTACCAAGTTAGTCAAGGAAAATGACCTCAAGTTGTCTTTGATCAGTTACCCTTAGTCCAAACTCATCAAAAGTGAAAGGGAAAGGAACCCATCTTTGATCAATCACCTAGGAGTGAGTCCGAAGCTTGGTTTGACCTAAAGAGAAATCCTAGTGAGTTGAGTACCTCTTTAGCACCTTGTCAATCAAATATGGACATGAGTTACACCATGACTAGAAAGGAGAGAGAAGCAATGGATCAAAATCTTGATGACATTTTCCAAAGACATAGGGATAACATGCTATTTGGTGATGACAATCAACCCAAATCACCCCCTATCAACTCAAGATATTTAGACGCCCATCAAAGAGCTGAAAGACATTATGGGTGAGCTCACCAGGATGCACCATCACAACAAAAAGACCAAAACAATGAATCTAGTGATGCTCATGTGAATGCAGCATTTACTAATGACTTGTTCAAACATTCAAGGTCCAACTCTCTACTTAAAACAACCTCAAGGTATGTGAATGAAAGGCTTAAAAGAATTGAACATGAAAAGAAAGCCTTTTTGGATGAACAAGCCACTCAAGAAGAAAGGATTAGACTCCTAGAGGTGGAGCAACAAGCTTTGTTAGAATTTAAAAGAAAAGCATTTCAAGAACAACAAGATAGGCTTTTAGCCCAACAACTCAATGACCAATTCAACAATAGGGGTACCAATAGTGGAAACAACTCTCCACCATCTACTCCCTCAAGAACCCCAAGAAGAAGAAGGTGGTCAAGGACCCCTTCAAGATCTCCTAGTCCTAGAGGAAGGAGGATTTCACAACATAGGAGACAAACACCTCCTAGGAACTCGAAACAACCCTCCCAATGAGCTCATCATGGCTCTCAACATGGAGGAAGTAGTACAAGTTTTGATGATCAAGATTTCATGAGGATGCAACAAGAGCCACTATTCCAACAATATGCAGAGAAGTATCTTGATCAAAACAAGGATAGGTTCCTAGAGAGCTTGATTAACAAGGGTGCCAAAGTCCCTTACAACTTTGATGTGGATAGAAGAATCAAGAAACAAGGACCCTCTCAAGAAGAGGAGATCAAATAGCTCAAGCGTATGATGGAAAATGTGTTGGCACCTAAAAGTTCCTTTTCACTTGACTCTATTTCTCCCTATCCTTTCGACAGAAGTGTCATTATGAAGGATTTTCCTAGAAAAGTTGAAATCCCCCAGTATGACAAGTATGACGGCAATGACAACCCACATGATCATGTGCGTCAGTTCTACATGATGAGTTTTGAGTTTCACCAAGATGACTCCTATCTTATGAGATAATTTCCAAGGAGTCTCAAGGGCCAAGCCATGGAGTGGTTTACCAACATAACCCCTCCCGTCAAAACTTTCAAAGAACTTGTCCATAGATTTGTTCAACATTTTGCATACAACTTGTCAAGATCAGTCACTATGTTAGACTTGTGCAATTTGAAACAAAACCAAGGGTAATCCTTTGTTACCTTCTTACAAAGGTGGAGATGATTGTGCTCTCGCTATTCTAGGACTATTCTTGAGAATGAAAGGATTGATATCATTGTTAGCAATTTAGTGCCTGAAATGCAATATGAGGTTCGGAAGATGGTCTTTGATTCCTTCGATACTATGGTCAAAACTACATGTTGAATTGAGGATGTCTTGAAAGAGAAAGGCATTTTGACCAAACATAGCAATAACAACAATGGTCAAAATACTAACAATGCTAATAAGGACAAAGGCAAGCACTCAAACTAGAACAAGAACAAGCAAGTAGTCAATGATGGAATTGTGGACTCTTCCCAACCCAAGGATCAAGGAGTCCTCCATTTGTCTAGTGTAGTTCAAGCTATGAAGCTCAACACATCCTCCAACCAACAAGAGCATAAACCAAAGTATCAAGAAAAGCCTAAGATGGAGAGGCAACAATTTTCTAAATTGGGTGACTCGTATGAGGATTTTTTCAAGACACTTATTGCCAATAACCTTGCACAACTACAAGATCCAGAAAATTTCTGCATACTTGATGTTAAGACACATTGGTGGAATGAAAAAGCTTTTTGAAAATTCCACAATGGCATTAGACATGACATTGAACATTGCTGGAAACTTAAACACCTTATTTGGGATCTTATTGAGAGTGGAAAACTTCAGATTGATGGGTTGAATACCAATACAGACCATAAGGCATTCAAGGAGCCTTTGCCTAAATATGAAAAGGGGGAAACCTCTAAACCCAAGAATGGCAAGGCCGAAATCAACTATACCTACACAAGTGCCAAAAACATGGTCAATATGCTTGAGGTTGTTGAGGAAACTATCAACATGGTGAGGGATAAAGATCCTTATGTTTATGATGTGGGCTCTCCTCCTATATTTGATGAAGAGCCTATGGTGGTGCTTAGGGGTCCTCACTCTCAAAAGTCATCCCAAGCTCTCAACACTATCACTAGAAGCCAAAGCCAAGGTCTTGTGGTTATTAGAGGTCCTAGTTCCAACTAGTCCAGCAAACCCTAGAAAATGGCATATAAGAATGTCACCACCAAATCAGTAGTCATTCCTGAAATGAGTTATGATCTTGTTGACCAGTTACAAAGAACGTCGGCTCAAATCTCAATCTTTGAACTCTTGGAATTGTCTCCAAGACATAAGCGTATCCTTGAGGATGCTTTGTGTACATCAAATGTTTCTAACAACATAGATGTTGACCAATTCCAAAACATGGTTAACCACCTTGCCATCCCTCATTACCTAACATTCTCAAAAGAAGATGACAAAGCTTTGAGCCATCCACATAATCTTTCCCTTCATATCGACGTCATGATTCACAAGACCCGTGTCATGCGTGCGTTGATTGATGGGGGTGCTGGGCTCAACATTTTTTCCTTGAGTCTGTTGAAGATATTGGGTTATTCTAAGCAAGTTATTAATACCTAGAAGAAAATTACCATTAAAGCTTATGATGAGGTAGAGAGAAGTTCTAAAGGGTTGGTCGTCCTTCGTGTCAGGATTGGCCCTATTGAAAAAGACATTTTGTTCCAAATTGTTGATGCTGGTCCTCTACCATATAATATCCTACTTGGTAGACCCTGGATCCATGACATGCAAGTAGTGTCATCCACCTACCACCAATGTGTTATGTTTCCCTATAATGGAATAGAAGTCTGTATACTCGAGGATAGCACATTATCTGTAAATACAATTTCAGTAGGGACTCATGTTTCTCTCAAAAGGGAAGTAGAGGATTTTGATGCAACCCTAGCACAATGAAAGAATAAGTTCAAGTCCATAGACCTTGGTATGGGGGGGTATCAAATTGACTCCTTTACAAAACTACTAGCCTCACCTAGGTCTTATGGAAAACCTTCACAAGAGATGTGTCCTTCATCTTTAGCCATGACTCTATTTGGTACATTGTAGAGTCCTCAGTGCCCATCCAGGATGAAAAAGAAGAGGTGGCTGTTAAGGATTGGATCTATAGAGAAGACAAATACATGCATAATGATAATTTATCTCCCTCTCCTAAGACATATGGAAGAGGGTATACACTTGTCAAAAGTATGGACTATCCAGGTCATGGTCCTCTTAGTCATAGATTAGATGCTAGAGCTGAACCACTCGATCATGCTCTTTTTGGAGACAGGTCTAAAAAATGGTTGGCCTAGGTTTTGAAAGTCATGATAAGAAAACTGCTCCTATCCTTACTATGAAAGATAGTGATGATGAATCAAACTACATACCCAATTTGAAAAATCAATAGAACATGTGTGAAGATTGGGTCCCTACTACTAATCTCCTTTGGGGAGATTCAGATATTCTAGTTGGCCGTCCAACAGTTTCAGGCCTAGAACAAGAAGAATCCACTATTGAAGATCATGTTGAAGATCCTATTCAGTACATGAATGTCATTCAAGAAGGTGTTACCCTTGGTGACATTAGAGCTTCTACATCTAGACGTCATAAATATGCTTGGTGTAAACATCCCAGCCAGGATTCAGATATGGACTCACATGAGTATGAATGGGAATCTCTCTCTGATTCTTCTATAGTTGACATGGACATTGATGTTTTCCATACATATGGTTCTCAACCCAAGTAGCTAACGAGTCTAGTGTAGGATTATTGGATTTGAATCCACAAGTTGCTTTAGTGGACGACGATGTGCTTAGTAGGATAAATCTTGATTTGGGTACCTTAGAGGGATACTTGATAAACCCTAACTCTACGATCACTAGAGATGATACCATTCGTATCCACAATATTGAACCTATCATTGACCTACCCCGTGCCAATCCTCACCTAATTTATTGGTCTCAATTCTATCAAGAGCCTTAGCTTTTAACTTTCCAGAATGACTATGAGATAGCATGTTACCTAAACACCCTTGAGCCCATAGTCTCTTCCACCAGTGAACCAACTACAAGCATTATAGAACCAGATAGCAAGTACCTTAGTTGCAAAATGAAAAGACAAGAAAAAAAAGAATAATAGTTTTGATGATGAAAACCACTATGTGGCGGTGGCAGAACCTAAAAAAGTAAAAATAAAGGACGTATCTAAGAGTGAAAACCTCTTTGAGGCACCCAAGGATGAGGTGCTTGATAATCTCCCAAGTTACTTTCAAGATAGATCTTTAGTGCTTGTCGAGCCTACACAACCAGTTAATTTGGGTACACAAGAGACTCCAAAAATAGTGCATTTGGCTCAGTCTCTATCAACACAGGAAAAAGAAGCATATACCGAGTTCCTACAGAGAAAGAAGATTAATTTTTCTTGGACTTACTCAGACATGTCAAGGTTGGACACCAATCTCATTATGCATCACTTGTCCATAGCTCTAGGCATCAAACCAGTAAAACAAAAAGTGAGGAAAATGCATCCTCACATAGCTCTTCTTGTCAAAGATGAACTAGAAAAACTCCTTAGTGCAGAATTTATAAGAGCTATTGATTATGTCGAATGGATATCCAATATTGTACTAGTTTCAAAACATGACAAGTCTATTCACATCTGCACAAATTTTAGAGATCTTAATAAAGCATGCCCAAAAGATGATTTTCCACTCCCAAACATAGACATGATGGTGGACATGACTGTGGGTTATGAGATCTATTCCTTAATGGATGGTATTTCTAGATATAATCAAATTAAAATAGCTCTTGAAGACCAAGAAAAGACTACATTCACTTGCGCATGTGGAACTTATTGCTGGAATGTCATGCCATTTGGATTAAAAAATGCAGGAGCTACTTATCAAAGAGCTATGACAACTATCTTCCATGACATGATGCATACAAATATGGAAGATTATGTGGATGACACCTTGGAAAAATCTAAAAAAAGGGATACACACTTAGATGATTTGGAAGTCATTCTAGATCACATGGAACAATTTCAATTAAGATTAATCCAAAAAAGTGTGCATTTGGAGTCACCTCTGGAAAATTTCTAGGGTGTATCATTTTAGCCAAAGGAATAGAGGTGGACCCAGAGAAAGTTCAAGCAATCTCAAATATGCCACCTCCCAAAAACATTAGCCAAATGAGGAGTCTTCAGGGACGTCTCCAATCTATATGGAGGTTCATTTCACAACTAGCCGATACAGCTCAACCCTTTAATAAAACTTTGTATAAGGGGGTTAAATGTGTCTGGAATGAAGATTGCTAGAAAAGCATGGACCAAATCAAGAAATACTTGGCTAATCCTCCAATCTTAATGCCTCCCATACTAGGAAAACCACTCATATTGTATGTTTCAGCAACAAAATCTTCCTTGGGGGCATTATTGGCTCAACTTTATGATACTAGAAAAGAAAGAGCTATATACTACATTAGTTGTACTGTTGTGTCATATGAGGTCAATTATACTAGTATTGAAAAATCTTTTCTTGTAGTGGTGTTTGCTTCCCAAAAGTTGTGACATTACATTCTTGCATGTACGATACACCTCATTGCAAAGATTAATCCTCTCAAATATTTGCTTGGTAAGGCTGCTCTCACAGGTAGACTTGCTAAGTGGATGATGATCTTATTAGAATTTGACATAGAGTATGTTGAGCGTAAAGCTATAAAAGGACAAGCCATTGTAGATCAATTGGTTGATTTTCCAATCTAAGACAACATGCCTATTCAAGTTGAATTTCCAGATGAGCACATAATGTACATGACTACAAGAATATGGAGGATGTTCTCTGATGTCTCTTTCATGCAAAATGGTTCAGGAGTAGGAGTGTTATTTGTTTCTCCTCGTGGGTACACAATCCCTAAGTCCTAAAAAATATTGTTCCCATGTACAAATAACATTGCTAAATATTTGGCCTTGACAAATGGACTAAAAATGGCAATAGAATGGAGAATCCCATAGCTGCATATCTATGGGGATTCACAATTAATAATCAACCAAGTTAATGAAGAATACCAAACAAAGAATGAAAAACCGGTACCCTATGTTAGGGATTTTTCTTGTAGGATCAAACTGAGTTTGAATTTAGGCTTCTTGAGGCTAATTCAAACAAGAGAAAGACCTAATTACTAAGGATTGGATAAGATCCTCTTTCTTTTTTGAGCTCCACATACTCAGGTAGGTATTACCTTTTAATGATAACTGATTACATAGTGTTTATATGAGTGGACACTGATTTGCTTTTAATTCTTCTTAGTGTATCAATCTATAGAATACTCTACATATGACCATGATCAATTTGATGCAGAGTTTAACTAGGAAAAACATGATTGTAAATAAAGCACAGATCAATGATTTAAGGATTCTCATCCTTCTTCCTTTTAAGGAGGGACAACCTAAATGATTCTCTCTTCAAGGAATCAAAAACTATGAATTGTGTGTCTTTAGGGATAGTTCTATCTATTTTTTACAATAAACATAAAATGAAAAATGAGCTGGTAAATGATGTAAAAGTTTCAATTTTTTCTCTAAAGATCTTATGAAAGATAAAACCATAAGAAACAAACACCAAACCAGTGTCTTATTTGATGGGCTAAGAAATATAAATGCAAATCAATCAGATAATTTTAAAAGAAATACAATAGTATGCCTTGCATACTAGCCAACAATTCAAATAGATTTCCTTACAAACTATTCTATTAACCAAACACTGTTATCATCAACAATCCATACAGATATATCTACTCTTCAAGATGAACTATGAGAACTTTTAATTCTTTCCTTGAAAGAAACTCATAAATCAATCAAGCAAGTTGCTTTACAACTAGTATATTTTAAATGCCTAACATGTAAAACATACAAGAGTACAATATAAAGGTAGAGAGACAACAATAGTATATGGCAGAAGTTGTAGTGTATTTGTATTAAAACCAACTTCCCAATTACATTCACAATTCCGTTACTCAGAAGACCAAACACAAAACTTGGAAGTTTGCTTCAAAGCAATTATGTTCAAATTTTCTATATCTTTTCGATAGACCTCAAAAAATGAGTCTTTTTCTCTATATATATCTCAACCACCTTGGAATTCCCTTATGAATGGGAATGCAACAATCTTTGGATGGTTGAAAAACCTAACCCTAAAAGAATAAGAGACAAAATTAAAAATAAAATACAACCAGCCCTTAGGCAGTGGAAAGACAAAACTTCCTCGGCCTATTGTACATCCTCGGTCGCTTGAAAACTGACACCTTCAACTACAAGAATTTATTATAGCTCCTTGAGTTTTTACAAGATATGGTGACCACCATTTCAGGCTAACCTACACCATTCTTAAATGATAGCTTATCATCTATGTATTCTAAGATCAAGTATTAGGTGTATCAGATGTACTTCTCATTCTTCATCCAAAATGTCTAAGTCAACTATGACAGATCTAACTTTTTTAGGCTTTGTCAGTTCATCCCATGCAGTTAGTTCTTCACTTAATGGCCAATTAAAATCCTGGACAAGTTGTAATTGTGCTTTTTGTCTCTCTCACCTGGCATCCATAATTTCTTTGACATCTGTTACAAATTTGGTGAGATCTGCCTCTGCCTTAATAGCTTCATCTAGGGTTTTGTTGAAGCTTTCTAAATCAACATTATTATCTTCACCTAAAAATGATTCTTTCCTAGGAAACAAAAGATCAGCATCCAATCTCCACTGATCAAGGCTCTTTATTACTCTATCTATACTCAAAATTGAGGGGATGAATTTGTTGGAATAGGAGCTGAACATGGCTATCTTAGCCTCAGTCAGATTTGCCTTTCCCTTAAAAAGTGGTAATATGGCTTTAATTCTATCAATCTCCTCACCAACTCTTACAACTGTCTCTGGCATGTCACTCCCCAAAGATTGAGAAAAAATCAATCTTTCAAAAATTTGTGCTCTGACAGACCACACTGTATGAAATCCACTCAAAATTTACACATAATTATTGACCTCCTTTTGCAATTCAGGCAATTTTCCATAAGCATTAAAGACTAGATCAAACTTTATCCTTAATTGTATTCATTATGTGCTGCAAAATACTCAATAGGGCCTGTAATATAGCCTCATTCTTTTCATCATTTATCTTCTTTAACTCTGCAGTCACCTCCTCCTCTGTCATTCCTTGTGCCTCAATCAATGCAAGCTGCTCAGGAGGTGCAAGAGCTATTACAGGAGTATTGATAATTTGTAATTGCAGCTCCTCTACATGCTTTTCTAATGCTGTTGTTACCTTTATAGTCTGTAAATCCCTATCCTTTACAAGGGCACTGTAATCACTTAAAAGAGCACCATATGTATCAGACAATTGCTTTGTCTTATCTTCATTCAATTTGGCAAATTGGGTCAAAACCTGAGATATCTCAAGGTCCCCTATATTGTGGATAGACCACACAATCTTATCACCTTCAAATTGCTCTTTTACATTCAAAATTTGTGGCTTTTTGTCTCTAGGGTAAAGACTCCACATGGCTAATACCTGATTCTTTGGGCTATACCCAAATCCCTTGATTATATCCCCTACTTGGGTCTCTAAAGATAGAGTGACATCCTCATGTCTCTTTATTTGATATATTATAAAATCAAAATACAAACTCCATCCAGGCACAAGTAGCATGTTGCTTTGTCTAACTAATTTCCCAACCTCATCAGGAGTAAAGCTTTCAGCCTATGGGTCATATTCTTTTAATTGTTGTACTGCATCATCTAGCACTTGACCCTCTTCAGTTATTTTCACATTAGATGCAACCTATTGTTGCTTGTGCCAGATCAAAAAGCTTTTGAATTCATCTAAATTGAAAAAATTGTCATCATTCAGGAATGCATCCTACTCAATTATTCTTTCATCTTGGCCTAAAGCTAGAGGCAAATCTACATCTTCAGTCTCATACCTCTATTATCTTTTGGCCTCTCTGATTGCCTTCCTTATTTCATGGTGATGAAATCTAGTTCCTATGTAGAGGGCACTTACTCTGTCTTTCTTCTTCTTCTTTGATGGCTCTCCAACTATTAACCTTCTCTTCTTCTGTAGGGGCTCAGTGGTGTCATTAGAGCTGGGTAACTTAGTGAGGTCAATGGCCAAATTTCCCTCTTCAGTCCCTACAACCATTCATTTCTCCATAGGGGGTGGGCTATATATTGGGTAGCCACCATCACTATCTTATTCACATTCAGAATTAGAGTAGGCTTTTTAAACCTTATCATTATCATCAATTTGATCCCCCATGGATTCTACTAATGTGTCAAATTGAGCCATCATCTGCTCAAGTCTCTGGAGGTAAGGAAAAGTGGGAAAGAAACCCCCAAATGCCAACACTTTTCCTTTTAACTCCCTTTCAATTTTAAATAATTGATCCAATTTGTTGGGAGTTCCCTTTGATCTTCAACTTATAGATTTATACTTTGATGGATAAATTTAATATAACTTTGACTCTATCACCACTCCAAATTCTACAAGGAAGAGGGCCAATTAACAAGGATCAACAATGAGATCCTCCTACACTTTGAGCCTTAATGCTCAGGCAGGTGTACCCTTGATTCACTTCTTCAAAGGAATCCAAAATATTATACAACTATACCCCTTACTAATTGATTGAAAGATTTTATCATTTAATTTGTGTGTGTGATTGATGATGATGGACTGCATCTAAAGAAAATATCAATGCCTTATCCAAAGGCAAAGAGTCACTTAATAACATATATCAACCTAAACCCTTAACTCAAATTCATATGAACTCAGAGTAAGTGCTTTGCCTATTACTCCCCTCACTCCCAAATATGATCATCAAATTCCAATCTAACAATGAACTCACTGAAATCACCCTAAAGGCTTTAATCCTAACTTTGTTAGGAACTCCAAGCTGATCTCACAATACTCTTTGTTTACCATATGCTAATCCAATTTGTGACCTTAACATATATGAATCCAAAATTAGAAAAAGAAGACAATCAAATATTTGAGACAAGAATTCAAGTGTATTCTCATTAATTTTCAGAATCAATACATTACCAAGACAACAAAATGCAAAGAGAAATAGAACCCTGAATCCAAGCTCCCCTTTCTTAGTATAATACCATCAGCAACAACCAGGGACCAAAAATAAAGTTTTGGAACCCACACTAAGTCAAACATCCTGCAATATATACCCCCTAGTCATCTTGGATACCCAAAATAGCTTGCAACAAGCTACAGATGACTAGAGTTAGGGTTTCAACCACCTGACCAACTAGAAATGATCACAAATCTATTGCAGGGGAAGAAACCGAGGCAACCAAGAGAAAATAGATCATAGAAAGATCCTCAATCATGATAGTCTCATTGAGAAGGTACTGAGAACCACAAAGAATGCTAAAATTTCCAACCTATTCGGCCACCTGCAACACACCTTGAGCACAAAACCACATAGTATAGACCCCTGTAGATGATCATGGAACACCTTGGACCACACTACAATAGAAAGCACCACCAAAAAAATCAAATCTAGCTATGAAAGCATTCAAATTTGGTCCTTCTGGTTGCAGGAAACCCTCAAAAAATTTGAATTTGAAATCAAACGGTCATATCATGGCGCTAAGAAGAGAATCAACGGTCATCATTTAAACTTTGATCAACTTTAAAACATCACCATCAGATCCTTTTACTTTTCTCGGGCTTCCTGTGCTTTGTATTCCTTTAAAGAAAATTGATGGTCATCGTTATACTGCGATGCTAAAATTTGAGCATCTCATCCTGGTAGAATAGCGACAACCGCCAGATCAAACTGAACATTAACCTTCCTGAACACCAAGAAAACTGGTCCCAAAGACTGCACTCCACTTCATACTCCCATGGACCAATCATAGCCTACCAAATTAGCAAACCTGGCATATGGACCCGCCACATTTTATCCCCTCTTAGAAAGATTGAATCAACGGTCAGCGCATGATCTTAAAACTCTGACACATCTCATAAGATCATGCACCCATCGTTGATTTTCTGACAATGTTAGGACCCTCTAACGCATCCGCAAACTAGGTCCCACTGACAACTTCCACCATGTTAATACATGGATCAATCAAAGACCACCAACTGTGCTTATGTGTAACTTCGGGCCCACCTGTAGGAAGGGTTACATCATAAAAGAGAATCAATGGTCCTTGCATGATTGCAAGCCTCTGACAAAACCCTTGCACTTTTGCGACAACCATTGGATCTAGATGGTGTGAGAGCCGAGCCCAGGAAAGAAATGAAGGCTGGAAACATAGGAAATATTAAATGCCAGACTTAGGGAAAAATAAAGGTGTAGGACTTTAGGAAATATTTAAGGCCACCAGGGGTAAAACTTAGGAAGAATTTAAATGGGGCTGACCAAAATATAAAGCACATGCATCCAAAGCTTTAAGTGGCCCAAAAAAGTAACTTGAAATTAGAACAAGGCCAGGGCATTACAAAGGGATTTCAATACAATAGGTAATTTAAAAAAAATTGAACTAAGGGCTTATGCCAGAGACCTAAAAACAACTGCAGAGACCAAGGGAAAAGAGCCAGAGCCATGAAATTTTTTGCACGTGCTAACATAATTGTTTTACTCTTTTCTCTATTTCATCATCTTCAATGATGTTTCTGATCACATCTTCCTCTGGATATTCCTCATGTTTCTTATTAAAAGGAATGGTAGGCATGTAATATCTCCTAGCAACAACTATAAAACCTTATGTATCCACAAATCTATATGGTGCTGCAAACATCTTGTATTTCTCTAACCAATCATTTACCTTATTGAAAGCTCCCTTCCCAATTGTAAGATAGTGCACTTTGAAGTGTCGAGGTGTGAATGTCCCTTTCCTAATCATTGTATAACCCTTATCATAAAAAATATCTCCCCAATTGTCATTATGGAAACATTATGGCAATTTGTCTTAGTTGATTACATAGATGTTGTCATTATGGAAACATATGATCCATAGGAAGATTGCACAAGTCAGAGAGCAAGTATGACAGAGCGCATTGCAAATTTTTCTAACTGTGAGATAGTGTTTTACCAGTGAACCTGGATATAGTTTTTGTTTGTGACATTGACTAGAGTAAGTTCAGTGCTTGTGCACTTGAACATAGTCTCTATGATGATGGTTGATCACCCATCTCAGAGTGCAAGTCAGTACGGTATGTATAGAAGAATTTATGATAGTTTTACCAAAGACAGTGTGAAGCCAACAGGATAGAATATGAAGACAGAACTACTAAAGAGTTAAGGGATTATTTTGTTTATCAAAATAATGACTTAACAATATAAAGGGATGACATCCTAGATGTTAACTCTTGGATAAAGCTATTTGGTATAAATTTAAATGTAATTGCAATTGTAATTAGAAAGATGTAATTGAAACAAGCAGCAAGTAATTGTAGTAGTATGATGCGAAGTATATGAAGCATATGTAATAGTGATAATGAAAGAGCCACGAAGTGATATTGATGCAAGCAGTATAAGGTTATGTACCTTAACCTATTTTTTAATAAGTGTATATTGTACATTACTTTTTTGGGAAATGGCCTCATTTGGTAATCACATTTTGTACTACAACTCCTAACAGGGTTGAGGGTTCTAACAAGGCCTATATTCCCTTAACCAGGACTGATACACTATATGTTAATAGACTCCTAATAGGGTCAACATCCTTAACAAGATACTCTTGATTAGTGGATCTTTGTGGGTACCATCCCCACTGGGGTTTTCCCTTGGCCAGGGTTTCCTCGAGAATAAATAATGTGTTATGAGTTCTTTATTGTTATGCATGTTGTTTAGCTTCTTATGTTATGCATGTACAAAGATAATCTATTATATCCATAATTGGGCAAAAGATAAAGTTTGTAGAATACTGAGTTCCCCCCCCCCACTCTTAGTATTCCCTATTTCTAACAGAGTATCCATATGGTGAAATAAGTAGACATGCATGATCCACATACCTTTGCAAATCTTGTAATATCCATGTAACATGATGCTGCAGAATGTTACAATTTTTTTTAAAAAAATTTGTTGTACATTTTATTTGGGACTTAGCCAATTTTCCCATATGTTGCCATAGATGATAAAGTGAGAGATTGTTAGAAATTTGGATGAGTAGGATATCATGATGAAGTCATTATGGCAAAATATATTCATTGTTAAGACAACATTATCTAAGGAGGAAGTTCTGGATGAGAAACTATGAAAATTATCTAAGTATAACAATGTTTATCTATCTACACAAATAATGTTTTGAATACAGAAGTTCATAGAAGTACTTTCACTACACATGCACTTGAACAGGGATTATAAAAGGTATATTGAAGCTACATCTAAGAGCACAAGACTATACAACATGTACCGAAAGATATATCAATATTTTTTAGAGATAATGTTGAGCCAACCAGATTTGAGAAATGATTAGTAATTGATTATTTTGAGTTAATGGATTATTTTGTTTATCAAAATAATGACTTGACTAATTAGGGGTGACATCCTAGATGTTAAACCTAAGGCAAAAATAGTTAATATTATGTTTTGATAACATGAAAGCCGACTAATAAGATATAATTGAGATAGCTAGTATAAAGAGGAATATTATATTATACGAAGTTGTAAGTAAGTTGTAATAAGTATTATCTGAAGTTGTAAATAAATTTTGTATTGAGGTATTATGCAAAAATTGATATATGATCAGATTAGTGTGATTTGATAGCAAGTTTTGTGAAGAGCCTACAAGTTAGATCAATATATTGAAGATATTCAGTAGTAGTAAAAGGTTTTTGTATTCCATCTTTTGTATTGAAGATTATCACTATATATTTCATGTTTGGATAGTGAGCTCATCTTGCATACATTCATATTTGGTAATAGAACCTCCTAACAAGGTTGAGGCATTTAACAAGGCCTAAAGTCCTCTAACAAGGATAGAGACACTACACAGATGTAATTGACTCCTAACATGGTCAATATGTTTAACCAGATACTTTTGATTAGTAGATCATTTATGGGTATCATCCCCACCAGGGTTTTCCCTTGGCCGTGGTTTCCTTGAGAACAAACATGGTGTTATGAGTTCCTTTATTTTATGGTTGTGTTTATTATTCAGTTTATTTAGTTTAGTTTCTTATGCAAGTTAGAAGTTAATTTCATATATCCATAAGTGGGCAATAGTTAAAGTTTATGAAATATTGATTCACCCCCCCCCCCCCCCCCCACCCCATAGTATTTCCTATTTCTAATGGTAAGATCGTATGGAGCCAAAGATGCCCCTACATTAGTTGATGTTACATGAGGTTGAATTTGGAGTGGGTTAGGATTTCTTAATCCTCATGCTTAATATTAAGTTAATGTTTAGGGGGGTGACTATGCTTGTATTAGAGGGCAAGTGGGAGAATATGGAGGATGCAAGTGGGAGCTGAGAGAATTAGTAGCGAGATAATTAGTTAACCAAGGTTTTATAGAACCAAGGCCTTGTCATAGATGTTGGATGGGACTGACTCAACAAAAATAAGATGATTAAACCAACATCACACAAATCCATGGAGGAATAAGGTGGATACAATGGCAGAAAAAACCGAAAGCAAGTGACATGCCCTAAGTAAACTATGTGACCACGAGTATTGCATGTTGGAAATGCAAGGGACCCGTCTAAAAAAATACATAGACATAAAGAAAAGGATGAATAAATTTCACCTAGTTTCACCATTCACAATGCATCATGATATAAGGGATCGTGGAGATCATGAGGATGTGAAACAATGAAGCTCAAGATAAAAGATAAAAAAGATCCAAAAGTGTCGAAGAAATAACAAGTATCTCACAAACCTTTTTCTAGAGGGAGGATGATGGATGATGATTAATTGGATTGGTCTAATGTGAGGAAGGATAAATATTGGAAAGATCGATGCTAGATTGTTAAACTAAGACTCCTATGACAAGACAAAAGAAAGACACTATAACCTCAAAGGGGCTATGGGATAATTGCTGAAGTACTAGCTATATAGGGACAAAGACCATGATGACACAAGGATTGACTGATATAATAGATGAGACCTAAATAAACATATGTACAAATGAGACTAGGTGGAGAAACAACTGATGTTGTGTACAAGAAACAAGTTACAATATCTACAAGGGATTATGGATGATTCTGATGATGCAAAGATATATGATCTGTCGTCCTAGTTGAGATTGAAAGACATTATGGAATGATGGTCAATAAGGTGATGTAGGAATGATATATTGTGAAACAACATAAGGATTGGCAAGGATACACCCCAATGATGATGATTCAATGATGAGAAAGGTTAACACAAAGGTTGGTAATAAGAACAAGAATGTGATAGGATGAGATTATTAGTGAGAAATTTTAGATAGCTAGAGGAGATGAATAGGATTTGCATGTGATTGTAGATGGATAGGAACATTGAGATATGAATGAATGACATTGGATGTATGAGGGTATCCTAGAGCTAGATCATGTGATAGAAAGATGGAGGATTATTGGGAGGATTTGAGGATGGAAGTATTAATAGACATGGATTGATGGATGGAAGGATTTTGGTAAAGGAATGGAGGAAGATAAGGATTGGAAAATGAAATTATGGATAACAAGATGAAACTAAAACAAGGATGAGGAGATGGAAAGATGGAGGTTATAGGGTCTCCAAGGAATACATCACTAAGGAATAGGATTCCCCACATAGGATAGGTCATGCATGAGGAGGCATTAGGAGGGGCAGAATATGTTGGAAGATAGGATGACAAGAGGACGAGGGAGGTATATGGAAGCTAGGATGATGTGTGAATTGTTAGAAAGTGAAGTCCACAAAGATAATTGACAGGGGTAGGGGGTGAATCAATTATCTGATAAAAACAACTTTTAATAACTTTATTAGATCTCAAATATGTAACCAACATAAATATCAACCATATAAAGCTAAACATACATAATGATAGAAGATATGTTAACTAGGGAATCTCTTGATCAGAGAGTAAACCCCAGTGGAGATGGTACCCAAAAAAGATGTACTAATATGAAAATTCCTTGTGTGAGGATGGACTCTGTTAGGAGTCTATGTAATAAATTCAGTACATATCAGTCCCTCTTAGGAGACTTTGAATGCTTGTTAAAAAATTCTAAACCTGTTAGGAGTTAAGGAAGGTAGAAGGACCAACTATCTAAACAGCTTCAGGGGCAAGATCATTGAACTCATTGTCCAAATGATCTTTTTATTATCCAAATAGAATAATATCAACAATTACTGATCTCATCAACTTATCTTCACTCCTCTCTTTGTGCTAAAACTACACCAAATACTTTACTAGATCTCAATACCATATTTGCTCAATTCATATATCCTCTTACAACATCAAAATCGTCATAGCTCTCTACCAAACTTACAATCAAGGAAAATAATCCTTCCTTTATACCACACTCAAATAATTTACAATTCAGTCAGCCCACTAGGCTTAACCAATTAAAAAATATAAATAGTTACATGTTACATAAAATTTCATAGCCACATAAAAACTATCAGCTTCTAGATTTAATAACTCTTCACATGTCTGACCTATGGCTATGCTGTCTGATCTAGGTCACCTTTGAAATGTCTTCAACCTCTGTATATTTTTGATATTCCAGATTCTATGCTAGTTAAGAGTTATAATCTAGTTATCACAAGCTGCTTCTTAGGAACACTGTCAAAATACTATTTCCACTAGATTACTCATAACTATCATGAATAATTAAATTTTTTTATGCTCTCTTAACCATAATATTATGACACAATAAAAAACATGTCCTAAATGCCACATATCTTCATCTTTAATTATCCACCTGCGCTAATTCAGATATTGTCTACTTCTCTGCTAATATCCAGTAGATCAATGTGTTGACATCAATGACAAACACAATCATGAATGCAACATACAACTACTACAGAACTACAAAAACATCCAAATTCCATAAATACCAAACTACAAAACCACTATTTTGCATTCTATTTTCAAATCCTCTTGATCAATCATCAAATCAATCATCAAATGTATCCTTCTCCTCAATACTTTACTTTTTCAAATCCTCTTCATCAATAATTAGATCATTAACTATTTTTCATGTATCCTTCTCCCCCATTGACATCAATGAAAAAGTAAAAATCAATAAATCAATCAAATACAAGCTCGAGCGTTAAAAGATACTATTCTTAAAATACCTTCACAAGATTCCTTCATGACTCAGCTCAAAAAGACCCATACTCCCCCAGAGAGGAAGCATCAACATAGACTCCAGAAAAGATAGTGTACGTATACCACTCGACTGATACAACTTTCTTCATCACTACTCAAAAGTAGACTGGGGCATAACTCAAAGCATACCTCTTAAATACTCAAATGTATCTTTAGGTAAGGGCTTTGTAAATATATCTACAATCTTCTCCTTGGTACTAATATACTCAAGTCTGACTTCTTTTTCTGTAACTTTCTCTCTTACAACATGATATTTGATCTCTATATGTTTTGTTTTAGAATGCAACATAGGGTGCTTATACATACTACTGTACTAGTACCAATTGTTAGAAAGTAAAGTCCATATAAAGCTTTGTTTAGTTTACATACCATGTCTCCTTGAGTCAAAGGAAAATCTTCAAGTTGCTCAATGTAGACTTCTTCTAATTCTCCATTTAGAAATGTTGACTTCACGTCCATCTGATATACTTTAAATTTTTTATAAGCTACATAAGCCAAAAACATTCTTACCACTTCAATTATTGTAACATGTGAAAATGTTCATAATAAATTCCTTTTTGTTGTGAGTATCATTTACATAACAATCATGTTTTGTTTCTTATAACTTGACCTTTAGTTCTTCCTTCATTTCTTGAATCTAATTATCATCTTTACAAGCTTCATCAGCAGTCTTAGGTTCAATTTGAGAAATCAAACATAAATCTCCTTGTACCCTATTTCTTGTCATAACTCCTTTTTCTTTCCTCCCAATAATCTGATCAATAGGATGATTCCTCATCAGATTCTTATTAGGTGTCATTGTTTCAGTTCTTGCTTCAACTCTAGGTTCTGGTCTTGGTTCTCCTATTATTTCCTCTATATGAATCTCATTCTATAAATCACTCTCAGTTTCATAAAATAGTTCAATATTTTCTTGATCAACTCTAGGAAGAACTTCTTCATCTGAATCATAATCAAATATTCTTTCTTGAATTCTGAATTTCTCATCTACTTTAACATTTGCGGTCTAAACAATAGTCTTAGTTATTTTATTAAAACATATATAAATTATTTTTTTTTGAATAACCAAGAAATATACCTTCATCACTTCTTAGATCAAACTTACCAATTTCATCATCTCTCTTAATATAACACTTACTTCCAAAAATTCTGAAATACTTAACTGATGTTGCATGTCCAAACCATAATTCACAAGGTGTCTTTTCTATATCTACTTTGATTTGTACCCTCCTCATTGTATAGACAATTGTATTCACTACTTCTCTCCAAAATTTCTTTGCTATATCATTATCAAATAACATAGCTCTTGTTGTCTCAGTTACTAATTTGTCTCTTCTTTATGCAATATCATTTTGCTTAGGTGTTCTAGGGGTTGAAAAATGTCTCTTAATACCATTCACTTCAAAAAATATATTAAATTATTTTGAAGTAAATTCTCCACCTCTATCAGATCTTAAACATTTAATCTTCATTTCCAATTCATTTTCAACTTTTTTTAAAATTAATCTAAACTTGTCAAATGCTTCAAATTTTTTTTAAAGAAATCCTACCCACATCATTCTAATAAAGTCATCAACAAGAATTATAAAATACCTTTCACCATAGAATTCTCTAGTCCTTGTGGGACCACTCAGATCTGTATGAATAATCTCCAATTTTTCTACTGCGATGAACTTCTTATTGGGAGAAGAAATTTTTTTCAACTTTGCCATAACACATTCTTTGTATATCATGTTAGTATCTTTCATAATCTTAGGAAAATCTCTTACCGAAAATGTAGTTCTTTCTTTTACAATATTATCAAAGTTATGTGACAAAACCTTTTGTGCCATAACCAACTTTCATCAATCTTATTAATCAAACATCTCATCTCAGTAGGGTTCAATTGAAATACATTACCTCTGGTTCTTGTTCCTGTTCCAATCATCTTACCACTCTTATCCTTGATCACACAAGTCTTCTTAGTAAACTAAACTTGATGTCCCTTATCAACTAACTGTCCAACACTTAAAATACTATGTTTCAATCCATCCAAAAAGTAAATGTCATTTGTGTTAGTCTTTCCATAAAGAGTAATAGATCATATTCCTTTTATCAGGCAAGGTGCATTGTTTCTGACTCTAGAAAAATTCCTCCATTATAATTGTTAAACTTTATTTAAAATTTTTCATATCTCTAGTCATATGATGTGAACAACCACTATCGATAATCTAATTAGTTTTCTTTTCAACTTGAGAAACTAAATCTTTTTCTTCTCTAACTTCACTTTCAGAGTTTTCTTCTTTTATTGCAAAAAATCCTATGTCATCACTTTCATTATCACTTTCACTTAATATTTTCTCAATGCTACCCTAAAATTCTTCATCATTAGCATAATAACATTCTTTAGATCTTATAGGTTTAAAATTATTCTTATATTTCTTTACTCTCTTAGGACATTTAGATGCGAAACAACCATATTCTTGACATGTCCAATATTTAAAGATTTTCTTACCTTCTGGTTCTCTTTTCACAAGCAAGGAAATTCCTTCCTCAATATTTCCATCTTCTTCAGTGTTAGATCTATTTCTACTTGCATAATCTCCACTAAAACTTGTCCTTCTTGACAAGGTAGGGTGAAAACTAAGTGCGCTAAATGCTATTTAAATTCTAGGTAAATCTCCAGATTGTCTCAAGCCTATCTTTGTTTCTTCTAATCTTCCAAGAAGATTTTATTTGGTAAATTTTTCAGTATTGTAAGGTATACCTTGTTCAATCATCTATGATGTCTTCTTAAAAATAGGGTTCAGTGTCTTTAAGATCTTCCATGTGATTTCATCTTCAGTTTTGTTTCCTTCATAGGCTTTGATACCTCCAACAATCTCTAATATTGTACCAATATAACTTCTAACAGATTTGAATCTTCCCTCATCTTTTCATCTTCAAATAAAAATATCCACTTTTTTAATCTTACTCTCTTAGAATGTATATCACCTTCAAAAGTATATTGTAAAGCTAACCAAATTTTATGAGAAGTCCTTAGAGTTTTTACCTGACTGTATTCATTCTCAGGAAGAGTTGACAAAAGTGCTTCCCTAGAAAGTATGTAACACATAAATAGATCTCTTTCTTTATTAGTCCAATCTTTGATTTTGTCTTCTTCAATGATAGTTATTCCATTATTTGTAATCAACCAATATCCTAATCCTAAACATAGCAGTCTTGTCTTCATCTTTTCTTTCTAGCTATCATAGTTAACTCCATCAAACTTATGAATTTCTTTTCTGAAATGGCTCGCCATAGATCTCCTTAAGTTGTTAAATTTTTTACTCAAGGACCTGTCACTCTAATACCAATTGTTAGAAAGTAAAGTCCACCAAGATAACTAAGAGGGGTGAGGGGGGGGGGGGGGTGAATCAATTATCTGATAAAAACAAATTTTAATAACTTTATTAGATCTCAAACATGTAACCAACATAAACAACAACCATAGAAAGGTAAACATACACAATGACACAAGATATGTTAACTAGGGAACCTCTTGATCAGAGAGTAAACCCTAGTGGGGATGGTACCCACAAAAGATGTACCAATATGAAAATATCTTGTGAGAGGATGGACTTTGTTAGGAGTCTATGAAATACATTCAGTGCATATCAGTCCCTATTATGATACTTTGAATCCCTATTAAAAAATTCTAACCGTATTAGGAGTTAAGGAAGGTAGAAGGACCCATTGTCCAAATAGCTTTAGGGGAAAGATCACTGAACTCACTATCCAACCGATCTTTGTATTCTCTGAATAGAATAATACAAACAATTATTGATCTCAACAACTTATCTTCACTTCTCTGTCTGTGCCAAATCCACACCAAATACTTTACTAGATCTTCTCAATTCACATATCCTCTTACAGCATCAACATCATCATATCTCTATACCACACTTACAATCAAGGAAAATAATCCTTCCTTTATACCGGACTCAAATAATTTATAATTGAGTCGGCTAGCTAGGCTTAACCAAATAAATCTTCACATGCGTGACCTTTGACTATGTTTTCTCATCTAGGTCACCTCCGAAATGTCTTCAACCTCTATATAACTTTTCATGTCTAGATTCTATCCCAGTTAGGAGATATAATCTGGTTATTAGAAGCCGCTTCTTAGGAACACTGTCAAAATATTGTTTCCACTAGATTACTAATAAGACCTAATCTGTAAGCGCTCTTAACCACAATCTTAGGAAATAATAAGAAACATGGCCTCAACGCTGCATAGCTTCATCTACAATTATCCACGCGCGCTAATTCAAACACTGTCTGCTTCTCTGCTAATCTTCAGTAGATCAATGTGTTCACATCAATGACAAATACAATCATGAATGCACTATACAATTGCTATAGAACTACTCGAATACTCCCCCAAAGGATATATTCAACATTCATGCCTAACATGAATGAGGTAGGTGGATGGAAGATAAGATGATGGTTGAATGAGGTAGCGAGATAGAAGATAAAATGATGGGTGGATGAGGTTGACAAAGGTAGGTGAAGGGATTATTCTGAAGGAAGGATGGGTGAATAAGAATAGGTGAATGAAAATTATGATGGTGAAATGGATTCTATAGGTGTCCAAATCATGTATACATGGTGGCCTTTATTATTCTTTTATCAAGATCCAAAGGAAGATGGAGGAAGTGCAATGACTAGTATGTGATAGGTATGAGAGAAAATTGGGATGGAGGAAGTGATGGATAGGATATGCTAGAAGAACTTCCCCCTAGGTGTAGAGGGAAACTAGATGGAGGGATTACACATAATGCCTATTTGCAAGGTTTTCATTATGGTACTTGTCCAAGGTTCTTGTTTTCTTTTTTTACCAATGGACAAATGTTTCTCTTTACTTTTCCTTTAATACTTTTTTGACTTTTTAGAGAGTGTTTTCGAGGGAGTATTATCTATGGAATGATAAGGAGGATATGGATTGAGGAATCAAGCATGAAGCTCATTATCAAGGTAATAGGATCCCATTTGGAGTGTACATTATATGTTGGTACAACCTTATTTTGGATGAGTATAATCTGATGCAAAGGCATCCATATATTCAGGAATTCCTACATTGTATGTAATTTGATCAATACATTCTCTTTGATTATTTGATCATTTGATCATATATCATATTTGTCTCTCTTGTGCTATCTCCTGAGCTTGTAGATCTTGGGGTTTATTTTTTGCCTTAGGCAAATTCTTACAGATTGCAATGTTGATCTCCATCAAGTGGTCATGTATAAGCTCTTAGCTCTACCGAATTTATTCTCATGGGTGCCAACACAAAACTACTTACACTAACAACAAAAAGATGCCTACTTTGTCCTCTTTTTAAATTATTTCTTTGCATTCAAAATGGATTTTGTTATTTTTATTGAATAGATATTGTTGGTGAGAGGATCACACAAAGGACAAGAGAACTACAACACTCTTATCTATTACCTAGTATTATCATAGATAAAAAAAATTTAAGATTTGTAATAAGTTCAATTGTTAATTTTTGTAGCACACACAAAAGACTTTGAAGATTGAAAATAGGCTTCAATATTTAATCTAAGTAATGATTTACTCCACTCAAACATGTGATCACAGGTGTATATTAATCATGTGATACAACACAAAAGAAATGAATAACACATCTTGGTTGATGAATCACAACTTAGACCAAGAAAATCACACCCACCTCATCTACTACCTTATTTATCACTTATAAAATAATATTACAATTCACATTGTGTTCAAATGCTAATTGTTAACACATCAAAAATAATTTAAAGATTAAAAGACAATCTTCTATAAGTTAAAATAATTAGAAAATCGATCTAAACAATATTTCATTATATACACAAACATTTAATAATGATTGTCTATATTATCATGAAATGTAATTCCAAAAAAAAAATTGATATCACATCTTACTCTTAGGTGTAGACTATAAAGAACTAAGGGCCTGTTTGGTCCTGGTATTAACTTGGAATAGTCATTATTTAATGCAAGAATTAACTAATTCATCGTTTGTGGCCATTTTTTGAATTTCCAAATTAGAAAATTAATCCCCATTTTTAGGGGAATGCTTGGATTAATTAATTCCCAAAAAAACCTAGAATTCGTTTCTTATTCTAGAATAAGCTTTTCATGGATTCGAAAGTATCACAAAATGTATAAGTTTTTTGGGATCGTGCGTGAACGATTAAGCAATTATAATTTATTTTTTTTATAGTTTTTTTTTAAATAATCTTATTTTTTTAAAGTTAATAATACATATTTTAATTTAAAAATATATAAGTTAAAAATACAAAGAAATATTTTTTTTTTAATTATAATTTTTTAATAAGTTAAAAATACATATTGTTCAAATTAATTAAAAAAATGAAAAATAATCTTTATTCCAATTCCATATTATAGGATCAAAAGTAGAATAGATTGTTCCAGCTTTCATTTTGAAGATTAATTAATCTAAGAATAGGTCCTTATCCTAGAATAGACCTATTCTATATAAATTAATTTCATGCACCAAACAAATGATAAGAAAATTACACCAACTATTACCTAATATTATTATTTATAAAATATTTTTACCATTTATATAAAATTCAATTCTTAGTTTCAACACACGGTCAAAAGTTACGTTGGACATATTGATTGCATGCAAAAGACTTTAAAAAAGTTATGGCAGATACATAGAATTAAACTCAGTTTAAAAAAAGAGGGGCATCCGTGAACGCCATTGTAGATGACAATGTTGACTACTTTTTTAATATCTACCCAACCTTCGATAGTTCTTCTTGCACTTTTCTATAAATTGACAAGATTTGTAATTGATCAGAGAAAAATGGCTTCCTTAGGATCTTCCATGGAACTAGCCCATCTCCAGCTCTATGAAATATTTCTTTCTGTAGCCAAGCCCATGGCCCTTCAAGCTGTTGTCTTGCTTAACATTCCTAACATCATTGCCACCCATGGTAGTGAAAATCACCTCTGTGTAGAGGAAATTGCTTCCCATACTTTTGCCTCCACAAACAAACCTGCCCACATAAGCCAGCTCTCTAGAATCATGAGGCTTCTTGCTTCCATTGATGTCTTCACCGAAGAGAACACTGTAGATGACAGAGGCTCTCCCAAATTCAAATATGGTCCAACAGGCCTCACTAAATTGCTGGCAAATAATGAGCCCCAAGAATCTTGTGCACCCACCCTGTTGTTCTTAAATCTAAAATCTACGACTGATGCTTATCAGTATCTTCATGATTCTGTCATAGGTGGCTCCCAACCATTCACAGAGGCCAATGGCATGAACATTTTTTAGTACAACAGCTATAATCCTGAGGCGAATAGATTTTTCAATGAAGCCATGACTGCTTAGACAAGCTCTGTAATTACATCTGTGTTGGAGGCTTATGACGGGTTTAAGAGATTCAAGACTATGGTGGATGTTGGAGGAGGAGTAGGTTCTGTAATATCTACAATTGTTAATGAATATCCCCACATTCACGGTATCAATTTCGATCTTCCACATGTTATAAGGATTGCTGCTCCTTCACAAGGTCTGTAACTATCACCCTCTCTAAACTTCATATATGAAGAGGTTGTTGATCTACATGTTCAAAAAACAATAGTTTGTTATTCATTCATAATCTGCATGCAGATCTTAGCTGTGGTTAATTTGTATTTTGTTAGGATGTTTAGTTTATAATCTCTGGTATATCTTAGAAAGAACATTCTGCTTGAGAGAGGTTACAATAATTCAAATTTCATTTTGTCAAACACTATTGATGTGTTCATGTTGTACTTTCTGGATTAGAGTGTATGTATATTCTTTGAATCAGCATTTCTGATTATACTTTATGATTTATCATTTAGCTTTTAGAGATTCAAAATATTGAGATAGAAAAAAACAAACAATCGAATCTAGACACCTGCAACGAAAAGTAAAGCTATTGTGTGATTCTCATAGTTTCAGGAGTAGAGCATGTGGAGGGTAATATGTTTCAGCGAATTCCATCAGCAGATGCAATTTTCATGAAGGTATTTTTGGCAAATTATATTTTATTTAAACAAAAATTTATAATATATATACTAATATTTTGGGAGGTTTTGTTATTGTACTTACAGAGGATTTTGCATGACTCGGATGATGAACACTGTTTGAAAATCTTAAAGAGGAGCTATGAGGCTATACCAGAGGATGGGAGGATATTAATTGTTGATGCAGTCATTGAAAATGAAGAAGGGACCAAAAGGCGAGTGGGACTACTGTCTGATGTGTTAATGATGGCTGTTTCCATTGGTGGAAAAGAGAGAACAGAGGATGAATTTAAGGATTTGTTTTATAAAGTAGGTTTCAAGAGTTACAATATTATCGAGCTACCTTACTATCATAAACTTATTGAAGTTTTTAAGAAGTGAGAAAAAAGAACAAACAAGAATATGCTAAATAATTGTAACAAGCAGTAATAAATCTGCAAACTTTAGGTGGTTCATACCATGGTATAAATATGGAATAACTTTGAAATTTTAATTATATAAATCACTATTGTGATCTTTAATAGCATGAAATGTGTTAATTGGCAAGGTTGCTATCAAGCCATTACTGAATTTTAATTTTCTAAACTTGATTCATTTATAGAACTTTTTTAAAACTACAATAATATTTCATTAAACATTTGATTTGTGTGTTCTTAATAGAGCAATATTTCTTAAAGGATTTGAATTGTGTGTTTTGAATAGGAAGAGAGTGTGTATGTGGATACTTTGTGCGTATGTGTATGTTTTAATTTTTATTAGTATGAATTATTTTATATGTACAATTATTAAAATTGTATGTCAATTAAGTTCTACTAGCACTTGCACCAACAAGGTGCAATGTTTACACCGATAGAAAGTTATGCTATTGATATTATACTAATTGTTAGCTTGTGGTGACTGATCAGGAAATTACTGTACACTTTTCATTCATCACTCTTAGCATCAAACTTTCCATTCCTAGTGTCTTTTAATATATAGCACTTACTTCCAAAGATTCTAAAGTATTTAACACTCAGTGCATTCCCATACCGTAGTTCATAGTGTGTCAAATTTGTACCTTTCTTGATATGTACCTGGTTAAGAGTGTAGACAATAGTGCTTATAGCTTCTTTCCAATATTTTTGTGTCACATTCTTTTCAATCATCAATGTCCTTACACAATCCAAGATAGATCTGTTTCTTCTTTCTGCTATACCATTCTGTGGAGGTGTTCTAGGTGTAGACATATGTCTTTTAATTCCTCTATCATTGCAAAACAAATTAAATTCATTTGATGTAAATTTTCCACCTCAGTCGGATCTAAGACATTTTAGGTTCCTACCCATTTCTTTTTCAACCTTAGCCAAATATCACTTAAAGAATTGAAAAGCTTTAGATTTTTCTTTTAGAAACATCACATGCATCATCCTAGTATGATCATCAACAAATAAGATAAAGTATCTAGCACCACAGTAACTTTGTACACCCATGTAAATTTTTGGGGTTAACTCATCAAGCTTTTTTGAGTTGACATGTCAAACATTTCCCTAGGTTGACTCATCAAACCTTTTCCTAGGTTGACTTGTCAATTATTTTAGGGTTAACTTGTTAACCAACATAAGCATTGTTATATTGGCTTAGGGTTAGGGATTTCATTATGATGTATGATTTTAGTACTTGCAGTAGAATTGAGCTGTAATGGATTATGGATTGTAATCAGGTTGTAATCACTGGATAATAATAATATTGGACTCGTTGTTGGTGGACATAGCCCAGGGATTGGGTGAACCACGTTAAATCTTTGTGTCTTGTGTTCTTTTCTGTATGGTTTATTGTTTTCTAATATTAGTTATATTTGAACATAATTATTATTTCTGCCTTGTTAATCCTAACAAGTGGTATCAGAGCGAGGTTATTTCATTTGTTCTTTCATCTATTCTCTGAAGCAGGTCTTAGGAGTTAGTGGGAGAGTCTCTTGGTTAAGTGAGAGAAATGGCGGACGAGGGTAGGCTAAAGGTTGATAAGTTTAATGGGCATAACTTCCAGTTATGGAAGATGCAAATGGATGACTATCTCTATTAGAAGGATCTATGGCGGCCATTAGAGGGAATAGCCAAGAAAGATGCAGAAATGTCTCAGGAAGATTGGGATATTTTAGATAGGAAGGCACTGGGGAGTATTCGTTTATGCCTGGAAAAATCGGTGGCATTCAAAATTACTGGAGCAATGACAGCTAAAGATTTGATGGAAACCTTAGCAAAGTTGTATGAAAAGCCTTTAGCTTCAAACAAGGTATTTCTTATGAAGCGTTTATTTAATATGAAAAATGGTAGAAGGTGGATCAGTCACTGATCATTTGAATGAATTTAATATAGTTACAAGTCAGTTAACCTCATTTAAAATTACTTTTGATGAAGAGGTTAGGGCTCTCTTGATTTTGTGTTCTTTGCCAAAAAGATGGAATGGCTTGGTAATGGCTATTAGTAATTTTGTTTCTGGTTCTAATACCCTAAAATATGATGATGTTATTGGTGTTATTCTGAGTGAGAAAATTTTTAGGAAAAGCTCAGGGGCATCCACATCAGGTAGTGTATTGAATGTAGAAAGCAGAGGTAGAACAAGAGATAGAGGAAACAACTCTAGAAATCGTGGAAAATCAAGAGGCAAATCAAAGGAAAAGAGGTCTGAATCCGAAGGGCCAAATGATTGCTGCTACTATGGAAAACCAGGACATAATAAGAAAGATTGTTGGTCTTGGAAGAAAGATCAAGGAGACAAAAATGATGGAAACAAGGAGGCAAATGTGGTAAGTAACAAATCCAAAGAGGATGCTTTGCTTTGGCCTTTAGAAAATGTTGATGATTCATGGGTGTTAGATTTGGGGGCTTCATTTCATGCTACACCCCATAGAGGTTATTTTGTTGATTGTGTCCAAGGGCATTTTGGGCTAGTTTATTTGGGAGATAATGAACCCTGTCAAATTGTTGGAAAAGGAAAAATCAAGATTAAGTTGCAGAATGGGAATCATTGGCTACTACAAGAGGTAAGACATGTTCCAAGGCTAAGTAGAAATTTAATTTCAGCAGGGCAACTAGGTGATGAGGGTTGCATAGTTACTTTTAATGATAGAAATTGGAAGGTTTTAAAAGGTTCCTTAGTAATAGAAAAAGGTGTGAAAGTACGAACCTTATATCTTTGTACGAGTCATATTGTTCCTTCTACTTTAATTGTTTCAGAAGAAAATGAATGTTCAGGAATAGTGGCTGCAGTTGAGCAGGAAGAACATCAGACCATTGCTGTAGATTCTGACACAACACTGTGGCACAACAGACTTAGGCACATGAGTGAAAAAGGTATGAAATTACTTCATTTAAAGAAAGTTTTACCTGGTCTAAAATGTGTCAATATGGATTTCTGTGAAAGTTGTGTTTATGGAAAACAAAAGAGAGTTAGTTTTGTGAAGAATGTGAAGGAAAAGAAAAATGAGATTGGAGCTTGTGCATACAGATGTATGGGGACCAGCTCAGGTATCTTCCCTTGGTGGCTCTCTATATTATGTTAGATTTATAGATGATGAAACAAGAAAAGTATGGATTTATTTTCTTAGACATAAATCTGATGTATTTCAAACTTTTAAGAAATGGAAATGCTTGGTTGAGAATGAGACTAGTAAAAAGTTAAAATGTCTCAGATCTGATAATGGTGGTGAGTATTGCAGCACAACATTTGAATAATATTGTTCCTCTAATGGTATTCATAGGTAGAAAACTATACCAAAGACTCCACAAGAAAATGGAGTGGCTGAATGCATGAACATGACAATAATGGAGCGTGCAAGGAGTATGAGGTTGCATGCTAGGCTACCCAAAAATATGTGGGTAGAGGCTGTGAATACTACTATTTATTTAATCAATAGAGGCCCCTCTACTCTTTTGGACTGTGGTATTCCAGAGGAAGCATGGAGTGGTAAGAAGGTGATTTATTCTTTTCTTAAAACCTTTGGTTGTGAAGCTTTTGCACTTATAGATTTTGAAAACAAAACCAAGCTGGAAGCTAAGTCAAAGAAATGTGTATTTGTTGGATATGACATTGATGAATTTGGTTATAGGCTTTGGAATTTTGAAAATCATAAAATTGTAAGAAGCAGGGATGTCATATTCAATGAGAAAGTATTGTACAAAGATTTGTTGCTGCAGCATGAGAAGAAAGAAAATGATTATGTAGTACTGGATGATACTCCACAAGTTCATGTTCTAGTAGTTCCTTATGCTCCGCAACAATAGCAACAACAAATACCACACACACCGATGAATGTTAGATGGTCAACAAGGCTAAGTAGACCTCCAGAAAGATTTTCTCCATCTTTGTATTCTATTTTGTTAACAGATGCTAGTGAACCTGAATGTTATAATGAAGTTGTGCAGGTGGATACAAAACTTCAGTGGGAGTCTGCAATAACAGATGAAATAGACTCTTTGCTAAAAAATCAAACATGAGATTTATGTAAGTTACCTGTAGGTAAAAGGGCTTTATAGAATAAATGGGTTTATAGGATAAAAGAAGAGGATGGAGGTAAGAAAAGATTTAAAGCCAGATTAGTCGTAAAAGGATTTGCACAGAAACATGGTATTGATTTTGATGAGATATTTTCTCCTGTTGTTAAAATGACTTCTATCTATACTGTTTTATGTATTGTGGCTACTAAAGATTTGCATTTAGAGCAGCTTGATGTTAAAACAACTCTTCTTCATGGTGATTTGGATGAAGAAATATATATGGTTTAGCCACAAAGATTTGAGGTCAAGGGTAAGGAGAATTTGGTGTGTAGATTGCAGAAAAGTTTATATGGCTTGAAGCAAGCACCTCGGCAATGGTATATTAAATTTGACACTTTTATAAATGAGCATGGATATAGTCGGTGTCATTCTGACCATTGTGTTTATTTTAAGAGGTTGGATGATTACAGCTACATTATTTTATGTTTATATGTTGATGATATGCTTGTAGCTGGATCTAACATGGATCATATTCAGGGGTTGAAACAACAGTTAGCAAAATCTTTTTCTATGAAGGATTTGGGGGCAGCAAAATAAATCCTTGGTATGAAAATTTACAGAGATAGGAAAAATAGGAAATTGTCTCTATCTCAAGCTGATTATATTGAGAAGGTGTTGCAATGTTTCTCTATGGAAAATGAAAAAGTTGTCAGCACACCTTTGCCTGGTCATTTGAAATTGACTAAGGATATGTGTCCCAAGATAGCAGAAGCAGAGACTGAAATGTCTAAGGTATCTTATGCTTTAACTGTAGGGAGCTTAATGTATGGTATGGTATGTACTAGGCCAAATATTGCACACACAGTGGGAGTCATTAGCCGATATATGAGTAACCCTGGTATTGAGCATTGGAATGCAGTCAAATGTATTCTCAAATATTTGAGAGGTACATCCAGTAAGTGTTTACACTTTGGGGGTTCTACTACTACTATACAAGAATATGTTGACTCAGATTTGGCAGGAGATATAGATAGGAGGAGTACTACAGGTTATATATTTACTATTGGTGGGACAATAGTGAGTTGGACTTCTCAACTACAAAAGGTGGTTGCTTTATCCACTAGAGAGGTAGAGTATGTTGCTACTACAGAGGCAGCCAAGGAGATGATATGGCTTCAATTCTTCATGGAAGAATTGGGATATCCACAAAAGGATAATTTTCTACATACAGATAGCCAAAGTTCCATTCATCTTGCAAAGAATTTTGCTTTGCACTCCAAGACAAAACACATACAGTTGCGATATCATTTCATTCAGTCAGTTTTGGATGATGGAAAGTTAAGGTTGGAAAAGATTCATACTCATGATAATCTAGCAGATATGTTTACAAAGGTAGTAACAAGGGAGAAGTTGAGCTCATGTTCAGCTTCAGTTGGTCTTCTAGACTGAACAAAATAAAGGGACAATTGAGTCCAGGGTGGTTGGATCCAGTGGGAGCCTCACAGGGTAGCGGTTTAGCTACAAGATCAGTCTCTAAGTGGGAAATTGTTGTTTGGTGTGGAGTCTGATCAGTCCCCAAGTGGAAGATTGTTAGCTTGTGGTGACTGATCAGGAAAGTAGTATCCAGGAAAGTACTGTACACTTTTCATTCGTCGTGGGGTTCGGGGCATCGGCCCGAAATTTTTTTGGGGTTAACTCGTCAAGCTTTTTTGAGTTGACACATCAAACATTTCTTTAGGTTGAATCATCAAGCCTTTTCCTAAGTTGACCTATCAAGTATTTTAGGGTTAACTTGTTAACCGACATAAGCATTGTTATATTGGCTTAGGGTTAGGGATTTCATTATGATGTATGATTTTAGTACTTGCGGCGGAATTGAGTTGTAAGGGATTATAGATTGTAATCAGGTTGTAATCACTCGATAATAATAATATTGGACTCGTTGTTGGTGGACGTAGCCTAGGAATTGGGTGAACCACGTTAAATCTTTGTGTCTTGTATTCTCTTCTGTATGGTTTATTGTTTTCTAATATTAGTTATATTTGCACATAATTATTATTTCTACCTTGTTAATCCTAACACGAATAAAATAATTTTGAAATGTTATAAATAAGGTTTGTGTTAAAAAATAATGAAACTTTGGGGTTCCTTTAATAGCATGAAATGTGTTAACTAGCAAGGTTGCTATCAAGCCATTACTGAATTTTAATTTTCTAAACTTGATTCATTTATAGAACTTTTTTAAAACTACAATAATATTTCATTAAACATTTGATTTGTGTGTTCTTAATAGAACAATATTTCTTAAAGGATTTGAATTGTGTGTTTTGAACAGGAAGAGAGTGTGTATGTGGATACTTTGTGTGTATGTGTATGTTTTAATTTTTATTAGTATGAATTATTTTATATGTACAATTATTAAAATTGTATCTCAATTAAGTTCTACTAGCACTTGCACCAACAAGGTGCAATGTTTATGCCAATAGAAAGTTATGCTATTGATATTATACTAATAAAATAATATTGAAATGTTATAAATAAGGTTTGTGTTAAAAAATAATGAAACTTTGGGGTTCCTTGAATCAGGGAGCTCTATGTAGAGGTTGTCTCTATAAGATGAAAGCTCCTCCTCCTCCTCTACTTCTACCCCTCCTCCTCCTCTTCCTCTACCCCTTCGTCTTTTTCTTGTTCCTCCTCCTCTTCTTCTTCTTCCTCCTCCTTTTCCTTTTCTTCATCTTTTTCTTCTTCCTCCTCCTATTCCTCCTCCACCTCCACCTCCTCCTCCTCTTCTCTTTCATCCTTTTCTGGCTTCCTCTTCTTTCTCTTCTTCCTCATATTGTGTGTCTTATTCTTCCTCATCTCCTCCTCCTCCTCCTCCTTCTACTCCTTCTTCCTCTTCTCATTCTTCCTCCTCTTCTTCATCATTTTCTTCTTCCTCCTCTTCCTCCTTTGACATATTAATGTGTCTAGTCATGCTGATAAGGGAGATGGCTTTTTATTCTGAGTTTAAGTTGCTGCCTTAAGGAAATTTCAACAGAGTATTCAGATTCTCTGAAAAAGGAAGATTTGAGCTGGAATGATTTTGGTGAAATTTGGTAAACTGAAACCTTTTTATTATCGGATTAAACTAGTTTTTACTGATAGAGAACGGCTCCCTAGCATGCAAAGAGCAATATTTTATCAGTGCTTAATAATAGCACCCATTTTTTTGCAGATAGGGGTGAGCTAAGGATTTTTAAATAGGTAATTGAATAAAAATCTACTTCATCAATAACTGTCATTTGATGTAGCACTGATTGTTTTTGCAGTAGATCTACAAGTCGATGGAGTAGAAGTAAACTTACCTGTTGGCTTTGCACCATGGTTTTCAACACCCCCCATTCATTATGATGCATGTGTATAGTCTTTACCACATCTATGATTCCTTTGACTATATTGATATAAAACACTGAGTTGCACTAGTTTGATTGTGTTGTGTATAATGTTTTATCAACAAGTTAAGGGGTACCCCAACTAAAAATGGATAGGATTTAGTTTTACCAGGAGTCCTTGTAATATCGAATGTGGCAAAAGTGGAAAAATACACTGCAATTCTGACTACTGTCACTCTAGGATGTAAGTTAAAGATTGTTAATTCAAACTCAATAAATATTTGAACAACATTTAAACAAGTCATAAAACACTGAGTTGCACTGGTTTGATTGTGTTGCATATAATGTTTTATCAACAAGTTAAGCGGTACTCCCAACTAAAAATGGATAGGATTTAGTTTTACCAGAAGTCTGTTGGCTTTAGTGCTTCCGATTGGGGAGGTAGTTTGGATGACCAAAAATCTGCATCTGGTAATTATTTTTCTTTGGGCTCTAGTTTAATCACATGGAGTTCAAAGAAGAAAAGTATGGTTGCTCTCTCTTCTACAGAAGCGGAATATGTTGCAGTCACTTCAACAGGCACACAAGCTTTATGGCTCAGAAAGCTTCTTGAAGAAATTGGTGAGATTCAGGTTCAGCCTACTGTGGATTTTTGTGACAACATTAGTACCATTAAATTGGCCAAGAATCTGGTTCATCATAGCAGGATCAAACACTTTGATTTGAAACAACACTTCATTAGAGATTTGGTAAAAAAGAATGCAATTGAATTGAAATACATCAACACAAAGGCACAAATAGCAGATATCTTCACGAAGGTGGTTGCAAAGGATCAGTTTTTGACACTAAGAGATCGAATTGTTAGCCCTATCAACATCAAGGGGGAGTATGTGGATAAGTGATGCTGGAAAAACATTTTTTGAAGAGTTTTTAGTTAATTTTATTTGTTTTTATGCAAATAAAGAATGTGCAAAGAGTTGCATATTTATATTTAGAATTTAGTATTTCTTTATTTTTTTAGTTTTATTCCTTAGCAAATAAAACATGTCTAGATACATGTGTATTTAGTTTTCTTTCCTGTTTTTCCTATGGCTATGAATTTTATATATTCAGCCATTTGTAATATTTTTTACGTAGAGCTGCAATAAAACTTGTTTTTCAGAATTTCCTCTTTTGTAAAATCTCCAAAGTCCTTGTACTATCAAATGTGAGAAATGTGGAAAAATACACTGCAATTCTGACTACTGTCACTGCAGGATGACACATATTCTGAAATGTATGTAAATGCCCTATTTTGGACAGAAATTCAAACGAAAGTTCCCTCCATAGAAGAGAAAAAATGAAATTCTGACACAATCAAAAAAAGCGGGCACGTGGAAAACGAAAGCTTATCTTGCTGAGAGAACAGTCACAAACAGATCACGATGTCCCTCTCAGACGGATAGCAAACAGATCTTCAATTGAAGCACGTCAACATACAAATTCAATTTGAGTAGAGTGCAAAAACTTCATGAATCCTAATCAAACAACAATTAGATTTAGGTGTAAAAAATTAAGCACGTCAACATACAAATTCAAGAATCCTAATCAAACAACAATTAGATTTAGGTGTACAAAATTAAGCTGTGTGATTTGACTTAAAAATGATATGCACAACAATATTAATTTCTGGTCTAATCCTCAAGCATATCTTGAACAGTAAATTCATTTCAAAGACACGTGGTTGAATTGAACAAGTATTGTCACACGTGAATTGAATCTGCCAGCGACTTTGAATTATTTTTGACATATAAATAGGGTCTCACTGTTACAAACATTAGCAAGTGTTCATCTGTCTTCCCAGTTGTGAAAGTTTATTTAGCATTTGATTGTCTTTTGGCTTTCGAGGAGTTTAGAAATGGGTATTCCAGTGATTGATGTAAACAACATTGAAGGAGGAGAGAGGAAGGCCATTATGACTCAAATCGCACAGGCTTGTGAGTCTCCCAGATTTTTTCAGGTATTTATGCTTGTAAAACAAGGGTCAGCTATTTTGACTATATAGGGTCCCAATCAAACCATAAATTATTCATTACAAAATTATGTGATTGGTAAGCTCAAATTGACTATATACTGGTTTAAATTTTTCAGATTACAAACCATGGCATTGACCATGGTCTTATGGGCCGTGTGAAAGAGGTATGTTCGCAGCAATATAAGATTAACAGAGAACAAGGATTCCTCGCCAGTAAGGGAACTGAACAAAGCCATTGAAGCTGAATTAAAGGGAAATAATGTCGAGAAGATTGAGAATTTGGACTGGGAGGATGTTTTTCAAGTCCACGAGATGAAAGAGACAAATTCTTGGCCTTCGGAACCCAAAGATTTCAAGTATGTACAATATTCAATAAATACTAATCTATACTGCTGCACATTATTATATTTTATCTTTCTATATAGATTCTATTAGCAATTAACAAACATAATCAATAAAATCAATTCATATAATTGAACTTCAGTAATTTTATCTGTAATCTGGGATAGTAGAATCAGAGTAAACTCTGTGATTCATTTGATTCAATTCAATGCAAATCATCTAGCACATTAACTTTTTTCGTTTTATACAGGGATATAATTGAGGGCTTCCGCAGCAAAATATTCAATCTGACAGAGAAATTGTTGGAAATAATAAGTGAAAGTTTGGGACTAGAGAAAGAATATCTGAAAAGGGTATTTGCAGGGGAAGAGAAGGAGAAGCCGTTCTTTGGCACCAAGGTGAGCCATTATCCTCCCTGCCCTAGACCAGATCTGATAAAGGGTATCCGTGCTCATACAGATGCAGGTGGCCTCATTATTTTGTACCAAGATGATGAGGTTCCTGGCCTTCAAGTTCTTAACAATGGTAGCTGGATTGATGTGCAACCTATGAAATACTCAATAGTTGTCAACATTGGTGATCAGTTAGAAGCAGTGAGTAATGGCAAGTATAAGAGTGCATGGCATAGAATTCTTGCAACAAAAGATGGAAACCGATTATCAGTGGCATCCTTCTATAATCCCTCATACAATGCAGTAGTGAGCCCTGCTCCCCAGCTAGTAGCGCAACCCAATGGAAATGGGACTCATGAATTGTCTGCTTATCCAAAGTACCCATCTGGTGACTACATGAAGATTTACTCTGAGCAGAAATATGAAGAAAAAGAGCCTCACTTCAAAGCAGTGGGAAGGTTGAATTAACAAATTTCAACCTGAATGGAAAACATGGTCAATAAATTTATCCTTACTAGATCACTCTTTTTTGACTATTTAGAATATTTTTGGCCTGTAGAATATAAGTTCAATTTGAAAACAACAACAATCTTGCTCGATAAGCTCACATTACTTCGTCCATTGAATTATTGTTCCTTCAATGTAATCATTGATAGAACTAAATATTTTACAACGAAATATTTTTGAAAGGGAACATACTTTTTTACAATTTTGTCTTGTAATTTATTTTTATATTATTTATTAAATTTTCTTATAGAAATGTTACATTACAAATGGAGAAATATAATGAATGAAATATTTCATTAAATGGATTAATAAGACTAATGGAGAATTATGAATATTACAATATTGTGAATGTTATGATGGAATATAGGATTGTTAAATAATTGATAGAATTTTTAAATAGATTCACCTGATTAATGGAAAAAATTGATACTAATGCAAGGTGACAATTTTTTACTTGTCAAAAATTGCAAAGCCAAAAAATAATTCAATCTTACTATGCCTACTAAAAGGAGGTAAAATAACTACATGTGGGTATATTTAAAAAATGATCCATACAAAATTATAAGGAGAAAAGAGGAAGGTAGATTATAGCCACACACTCTCTCTCTAAGAAATAAAGGTACATAACTCTCAACTATATTTACTTGCATTTGATCCAATTATTCACTACACATCAATTTCACTTTTACAAATTTCCCTTCTTAAGAAATTTCCTTTAGGCCATGACATAATCAACTATGAGTAGACCATAGCAAGACTCAAGCATACACATCAACCAATGACACTCCATTCAACAACAAAGAAAACATCTACATAGCCAAAAATAAATAACTTCAATACAACCAAAATATTAATGTATTTTTGTTTAAACATTGTGAAACACATTCTACAACTCACAATTATAAAAAAATAAAACAATGAATGGTCCCATTTTTCCTCATTTTTATCTTATATAATTTGCATCTACTTGTTGATTCAACATATATATAATTACTCTAAAATTTTGACACCTAATCTAGGCATCTAATATTTTTTCTACTTTTTTTTTATAGTTGTTGAAGACATGTCATATATTACAAAATTCCATCATCAAACATAAATAGTTATTAGTAATTTTTGTCTAACTAAACAAGTGTTTTTTTTCACCTAATTATTGTTCTTATTAATTTTATAAATTATTTTTTCTAAGGAAACTACCCAAAGTAATGATGTCAAGGTCTTCGTGAACTACAATATATTATTGTCTAACTACACTAATGTTTATTTTCACCTAATCATTCTTCTTATTAATTTAATAAATCGTTATTTTCTAAGGAAACTACCCAATGTAAATAAGTCAAGGTCTTCATGAACTACAATATATAATGTCAAGAGTTTATATTTTTGTCTAACTACACTAGTGTTTATTTTCACCTAATCATTCTTCTTATTAATTTAATAAATCATTGATTTCTAAGGAAACTACCCAATGTAAATATGTCAAGGTCTTCGTGAACTACAATATATAATGTCAAGAGTTTATATTTTTGTCTAACTACACTAGTGTTTATTTTCACCTAATTATTGTTCTTATTAGTACTTGCCGATAGGCTAGGCAAGTACTATTGCATCGGTTTTTGGATTTCTTCCATTAACTAGTGATTAAAAAATCACATTTCTACCAATTAAAATTATTATTTTTATCAAATTTGTTACAAAATTAATAATTTGTATAGTATACATGCACATTTTTTATGTTTATAATTCAACAAAATTAATTTTGAGCTCTTCTATTGGCTTAAAAATGTAGCCTCTTATACACAGATTTTGTGGAAGCACTACCTCTATTACAATTTTCGAGGCAATATTATAGGGGCAAATACTTTACCATGCCATTAAAATAATTCATATTTATTTTTAAAAATATCTTATAATATAAATGCATGGTTTTGGATATAGATTATAATTAGATGTTATATATTTAGATTAAATAACATAAATTATAATTATAATCTAAATATTAATAAACTTAACTTTTTCATTAGATAAGTTATATGAACTATATAAAATATTATTAAAATTGTTCCTTGTTAATTAAATGATGTAATTTATTTTGATTTTAACAAAAAAAAGGAACATAGATATATTCACTTACATTTATAAAGATTAATTTTCTTTTGTTTTTATTATTTTGATTTAAACTATGATAATTAAATATCTTAAATTTGTAAAACAAAAGAGTAAAATATATATAATGTATAAAATATATATATATATATATATATATATATATATATATATATATATATATATATATATATATATATATATATATATATATATATATATATATATATATATATATATATATATATATATATATATATATATATATATATATATATATATATATATATATATATGTAATGTATAAAAAATATGCTCAAATATTATTCAGCATAAGCAATACTTGAAATGTTGAATAACATTTGAATACATGTGAAGGCACATGATGCTCAAATACTATGTGAACATCAAAGGAAATGTTAAGTTAGAATGGGAGTAGCCCTTTTGTACATATATGATATAATGGATTGTCAGGTTTAAGTTTTGATTAATCAGGCTTATTTATGCATTAACTCTTTCAGTGCAGCAGACACCTCAGAGTCAAAATAAAAGAAGGTAATAGTAATTTTTGTTGTCTTTACATAATTGTTTCTTTATAGTAACCCTTAATCAGTAGGTATGGTAGAATTTTGCTGTGTTTTTTAGGAGATCGCAATCAAGAAGCTACCTATAGCACCAGATCATATATATCCAGTATGGATGTTCTCAAATCTACATACTAAATGATGTAACAATAAAATGCAACACGTAAAGTAGAAATGTAATATTTGTATCTTTCGAGCAATGGGTATGCCCATTGAAAGTTTGTATTTTGAATAGATATAGGACTCTTCTTGTATTAGTAGTGAGAATGCCAACGAGGACTATGATACTATAAAATCTCAACTATGGTTGAGTCGTGGGTATGCCCATGTAAAATTGTATAATTACAGGACCCCTACCAGCGCCCGCAGTGAGCAAGGTCACATGTAAATTTTTTTATAATATATTAATAAAAATTATACAGGGCCTCGGCCTTTTACCGATCAAAAAAATAAAATAAAAAATGCATGGTTTTGCATATAGATTATTTATTAACTAATATATATTAAATTGAATAATAAAATTTGTTATATGTATTATAATTAGATGTTATATATTTAGATTAAATAACATAAATTATAATTATAATCTAAATATTAATAAACTTAACTTTTTCATTATATAAGTTATATGAACTATATAAAATATTATTAAAATTGTTCCTTGTTAATTAAATGATGTAATTTATTTTGATTTTAACAAAAAAAAAGATAATTTATGTACTTCATTAACATAGATATATTCACTTACATTTATAGAGATTAATTTTCTATTGTTTTTATTAATTTGATTTAAACTATGATAATTAAATATCTTAAATTTGTAAAACAAAAGAGTAAAATATTTATAATTATTATATATTTATAATTCTAAATTAATATAAAACTTCACCTATTATATCAAATAGCTATAATATTAATTACATTGTGATTAATACCAATTATACTTGTACTTAGTAACTACAACAATGATATGTGTTTATCTTTAACTTATCATTATTAACTTAATATCAAACTCCTAATCAATTAATCAATCTAATTATATTTATATGAAATAGCCATAATACAATTTGGAAGAATTTTATTATTATTATTATTATTATTATTATTATTATTATTATTATTATTATTATTATTATTATTATTAAGGAAAGTACTTCGCCACTATGTGGCCACTTGTTAATTTTGTGAATCATTTTTTTTCTAAGGAAACTACCCAAAGTAAAGATGTCGAGGTCTTTTTCAACTAAATATATCATGTCAAGAGTTGATATTTTTAGGTTTCACTAATAACTATCATTGTTGAAGATCGTATTCTTGAATACAACACATAATAAATCAATCTTTATAGATCGTAAAATTAGTTTGTATTACAAAAGTATTTTGCATAGCTGTGAGTTTAACTTATAAGTTGCATTTATTCATATTTATTTTTTATTCAGATTTCAAGATTATCTTAATTTTATTCTAAATAATTACTCCAAACATTGGTAGTGTTCATATTGTCTAACTTTTCCTTGTCTCTAGTATATTACCCAAAATAGATCTTGCTATCAGCATATCTATTGCACCTTGTTGGAGTGCAAATACTAGTTATTAATTTTTTAATTACAAAAATATGATTTCAAGTTCTCTATTTGTTATGAAATTTGGTTGTATTTTTATTTGAATTATGGTTATAATATTATGAAAATTATGATACAATATCAGTATAATTAATAATTTCAACTTTCAAAATACTAGGGTGTATTTTGGCACTCAGAGATTGGCATTTTTGAGAGAGGGTCACTTCGAAAGTATGTTGATGATTGAGTTTCTTTCAAAAAGCTTGGAGATTATCATCTACATTAGTTTGAGGGATCCTCTCAATTCAAATGCCCAAATCTTGCTTTGTAGTTTTGGGTTTGGATAACTCATGGGTGGATCAAGGGCTATTTCATGTTGTGCAACCTCTCAAATGTGCTAAGATCTCTCCAAAGGTGGTGTTTTTGGACTAGACTCAGAAAGTGGTGAATGAAAAATTAGATTTCTTTGCTAGGCATGGGCTGATTTCTAGGTTGAGAGGGTTCTAGCCTAGTCTCCTAGAACTACACAAGTGTGTTTCAAATAATTGGCAACATAGTTTAAACAATGACGTTCATATTTAACATGATTCTAAGGCAAGTTTTATGTTAGTATTTGATAGGTGTTGGTTAACAAATTGGTATTTGATTAAATCCTTGACTCTTTATCCCTAAAGCCTATGTATCAAGCATTAGTTGAGTGAACTATGATTGTCCATCTTTTAATTTTAAATCTACAACTCTCGTATGTGAATTTACAATGAATGAACCTAGTTTACTACGTAAATAGGCACAGTTTTCACCAAAAATAGGGAAAGGATCTAAAAATTACCCATCACAATGGAATAGTTGCAAACAAAAAGCTAAAAAATTCTCATCTAAGGAAATGAAATGTTATTAATTGGAGACTTATATTCTCATATTATATCCAGATGCACACAAATTTGTCTTCACAAGAAGACTTCACAATTTCACATTTAAGTACAAAGTGAAATATCTAAAGTGATATCTCTAACGACAGACTATGGCGAGGAGTGACTCCTACCAAAACTAAAAATACAAAATAGGGAGGGTCTTACACCTCTGAAATTGCAAATAATGAAAAATTTCAATTGGAATTGTAAATACATAAGAAACATAAATCCACCACATCTTCCTACAGTGCCAACATGGCCTTATAAAGGGCTCTGGGAAGTTTCTCAAAGGGGTTACTAATAGGGTGACATAAATTATTTAGTATTTTCTTACTTTGGTCCCTTTTAATTAATTAATTAAAGGTCCTTTATAATATTATTTAAATTTTGGGACCACTTAATTATTAATTTAATTAAGTCACTCTATTAAAATTTTGGGGACATTACATATCCTCATCACCCAAAGATTTCTTTCCCTGAAGTAATCTTTCACCAAACTATTTGCCTATTGTGAAACTCCAAGATCTCAAACTGAGCACAGACACCGATAGATGTATCTACTCAAATCTCTATGTCACAACATGAACATGTGCAAAAATATTGAAGTGAGGGAGAAGAGTAAACCTACATCAAACTTCTCCAACTCCACTCTGATATAAGTGTTGCCATGTTCAGAGTCATTGACATCCCACTGAAGCCAATCATGTAACACACTGATGCCTAGATTCCAAGATGCTATGCCATCATGCCAATCAATCACCTCCTAAAAATAATGGACCAAAAACTCAAAACTAATATGAAACTTGTTCTTTCCATGTATATATCACTCTTTTGGAGAAGCATTGATCATGTCTTCTGCATGTTCTAAAAAAGGAATAACTCCATACTCAACCAATTTTAGACCTTTCCCTTAAAAAGGATCATTGATCAAGTTTGTGTCTCAATGCAATTGATCAGTCAATGTTTATTTGGAAAGCTCCATGCAAGTACCCTCTTTAGCCTTTTGGTTGTCATACAGGCCTAGGTGTTCTTCACTTGCACCTATGCAGTAGCAGGATTTAGCAGATCCTCATGTGACTAAAGTGGCCCCATGATCATGTCTTTATCATCCTCATGTATTACATTACTCTTATTATCATTGTCAACATCCTCACACTTATGCAAATGAAACTTCCATTTTTCTTCACAATGCTTGAATACATTATTGACCAATATACAGGTTGTAATAGAAGAAATGCATTTTTAGATTATGAAAAACCCATAGCATAGATATGATAGGCTAGGATATTACCTCCATCTCTTCAATACATGAAATAATAAGGCTCTCCATGGAAACAAAAACCTTTTTTATCATGGTACTCCATGATTGTGAACAAGAAGTGATGAAACATTTCATGGTTAAAACCTTGTAATCCTAGATCTAAGAGAAGGCTACTCAATTTTATTTTTGCATATATATCTAGTATTGCAAATCTCCTAGAAAATCTATCATTACTAATGTCATCAAGGCTCTAAAATTTATTAATAATCAATTGCAATATCTTATCATGGTGTCATCATAATAGGTACTTGAGGAGATGAGATTGTCAAAATCTCACTTAGACATGTTGTAGCTACTAGCTTGATTTCCTTGTCATGGTGTCTCAATAATATGGGTTGTCTTAAGGTGATCTCAATCAAACCAAGGATCCTCTATATAAATATTGAAGGTAACTAGTCCACCTTACTAAAACACACATCCAATATATCTAATGGAATATCAACACCATCACTTATCTCTCAGCTAATCCTTTGTAGTGCATTTAACCACCATTGTCCATCACTCAGAGCCATGATTATCCCAAAAGGATGGTAGAATCACTAGCTTTGATAACACTATGATGTACCAAAGGAACAGCCCAACAATATGAGCACTTTCACCATACCGTATGGCACACACTACGATAATACTAGTTAGTAGCACCACCGTACTAGTTGGCACTACCACCGTACTAGCTGACATTGCCACTATACCAATCAGTAATACCACTATACCATTCATCCTTCCACATAGCACTCAACACTTCCACCCTACCAGTCGGTACTACCACCATACTAGTCAGCACTACAGTGTGCCACACTCTACAATTATATACTCTTTAGCACTCAACACTCTTTGACATCCTTTGACCCACTTCAGCACATGACACCTTCGGCATATGGCACTTAACACTTGTCACTTGGCACTTGGACCTGTACAATTGGAACTCTACACTTGTAACTTTACACGCAGAACTCAACATTTGGTGTTTGATGCTTGGTGTTTGGCACTTGGCACCCTTCATCACTTGATACTTAGCACTCAACACTTGACACTTGGCACTCGGTATTGCTACTTGTCACTTGGTACCTGGTGAAATAATATTTTAATTGATCTATTTAGAAATAAGAAATATTATTATTATAATCCAAGGTAACACAATAGATCGTAGATCAAGGCATAAGAAAACCACAGGAAATAAAATGCTATCATACATATAATGATAATGATACATAGCTTCAAGGATTTAGGGATTCACTCACTGGATTAATCATTTATTTGGCTTCCTTCAAGATTTTATTCAAGTTTTTCAAACTTTTATGGATACACTCACATTCATAGCCCATGCTAAACATCCATTTATGTTGACACCGATCGGGAGATTAGAGTAGACGGAGGCTCATAGCTGTTGTATTTTTCATATCTATCATCTCCTTTATTTCTACATATTCTATTTGTGTTTCATTCAATCCATCTTAGCCTCTTTAATTTTTGATATTAAGGCATTCCTTGTGAACTCTAGGGCATCATAACACTCACCTAGTTTTTCAATAAAAGGTATGCCCCTAATCTTCAAATCTGCAACCCATTCTCTAGTCACCTTCCTAAATTGATTATCTACTTGAAGCTAAGAAATTATCTCTCTCTTTTTATCAGAAGTGGGGTCCAAAATGGTGTCAGGGGAGTTTGCCAATTAGCAGAAAAAAGTGTTAATAAATTGATTAGAGAATTTCCAGATTGTCATATCCTAATCAAATTCTAGATATCTAGTGTCAACAAATTTTGTTATAAAATTAGAAAGAAAAGTCTCTCAATTTTATTGTGTGGTGAAAATAAATTCTATCTTTTCAATATTTATGAGACTGTTCACTAGTATGCTGGGATTTTTGATTTTTATGCAATAACAAATTATTTATTGGATTTGATTTAGAAATTGTGTTTAAAATATAATGCCGATGCAAATTGATATCAATGAAAAGATGTGTGTTTGTATGTTTTGGAAGGTATAAGGTTCAAAATAGCACCCACGACCCATATGAAGATTGTGTGACAACAATGGGTATTTATAGGAAAGTGCACGATTAGGGGCATCCTCAATATGCATCTCTTAGTGCAACTAACTTTGATCTTGAGAATGTGGTGTATTCAAGAATGAAATAGAAAGACAAGGAGAAAGTGATCCATGAATCTTTGCTCAATATTTCACAATCTGATTTCTATTGTTGGTGTATGGATTCACAAGCAACTCAATGTGAAAAGCCACTTGAATATCTCATACGAGGGAGTTTTAAAATGCAACAATCTAAAATGTATCATATTCAAGGGAACATTACTGTACAAATGAATACTAAAATGGATAATGCATTTTGTTTCTATCCAATTAGTTTGACATTTCTGTTATATTTGTTTGGTTGAGAAGTCCATCTCTTCAGTTTCAAATGTATGTTTAAATTCTTTGTTGTCTTGTCTTTAAACTATTTGCTTATTTGACCAGTTATATATATTAATAATTTTAAAATTAACATGTACAGATCAAGAAGATGATATTTAAAAATAGAATGTGCAAACTAGTCAATTATCTTTTATAATTAGTGTACAATATAAGAAAATGGGTGCAAGGAAGGGGATTTTGTATTTCATATTACATATTAGGAAGGACAGATAACCCAATAGGCTTAGTGTTGCAAAATCAAGTAGAATAACATGCATGAATAATTGATGACCGAGTATGGTTTTCATTGATGTCAAAAAAAATTTCTTGTCATTAGTGATTACTATCTTTGAAACCCATGTTGAATATATTGCTCTGCATTTCTTATATGTTATGAATCTTTTTCTAATCTTTTGATATGTTATTCAAGACTATTTGGAGATATTTAGTTCAAGGCTTTATAGCTCAGAATGAAGTACAAAAGATTTAGTGTTTATATGTGTATAACATACCTATAACTTATAGTGGTCCTTGTGTGAAATGCATGCTTCACATTTCTCTTCATAATAGTTTTTGATAATACACCTTTGGGTTTTTAATGCCCTACTTGAGAATCCATGATAATAAAGTCTAAAGTAGACTGAAAGATCATGCATTTTTTTAAATAAAAGATACATACAAGAACAATTCAAGATTACATTAATAGAATAATACATGCAGAAGCAACTTAATATGAAATTTGACATTCATAGATCATTAATACATTTTTTTTCATTTAGTAGTGAAACTCCAATTTAATCTACATCATATAGGGTTGTCATCACATCACTCCTGAAATGACATTGATTACTTTAAAAAACTAACTAAGAAATTTTTTACGTGATTAAAGCTCTATTGAATTTAAATCCATATTCAAATGTTCCTTGGACTTTCAATATCATAATGAAAAGTACAATTAACATGAAAAAAATGTAATATCCATTAAATTCATCTAATGCAATCTCATATACTAAAAGACCCTAACCTATTACATCATTGTCATCCATATAATTTACAACTTCTCATTACATTTTTACATGAATCATAATTACCAATTATAAATATACAATTACATCTTTCTTTTAGGAATATCTCATTACATCCCATAACATAATATTATAATTACATATCATGATACAAGTATGAAGAAGTATCCCCAAGAAGAAGATCTGGTAACAAAAAAAAGAACCATCCAAGAGGATGAACATGAGTTTCAGATCTCAATAAAAAATAACAAGATACCCAAGAAAATGAAAGAACACCGACAATGCCAAGCATAACACCAATTATATTCATGGTTTTGTCTTCAAAGGAGTATGGTGGATCAGACCTTGGAAGTGCATAGGAAGTCTCTTGAATAAAGGCATCTGAATTGCTTTGTGATGAAGAAATGTGCATGTTTAGAAAATCTCCAGACCACATTTTGCATGGCTCTAAAAGTGAATTAAAAGCATAGGCACTACAAGAGCAATTGTGTAGCCAAGATCTCTAACAATCATTTTTGTCATTGCAAGGTATGCAAATGCATACTCATCATTAGAAAACATTGTGGTGGAATCGGTGAATCCGTCAGTGCTACCATTTTAAGTATTTTTCTTTTCTTTTAACTTCTTGTGTGTGACACCATAGTGTCACATTTAGAGACAAAAAATAATAATTAGAAGATAAATAATACATATATAGATTTTGAGATATAAAATATAATTTAAATATAGGTGATAATTAATAAAGATAATATCTTTATATGCTTATAAGAAGATGATAGATTATTGATGTCAATTTATCATTATAAGTCAACTTTTCATTTTCATAAGATTAATTTTTTTGGATAAGGGAGCAATGATGAAGAAAACCTTAGTAGCATACAAGAAAAACAATGTGGGTGTTTCCTCCTTCATGTTTTCTCCTACATAGAAAACATAAAAATGACTTTTTTTATTATGATGAAGGCACTGGGGCAAGCTAAATGATGATTATATGGATGGCTGGGGACTCAAATAAATGAAGGAAGATGAAAAATTTATCCTTTCTAGTTTTATAGGATATAATATGAAAGATTAGAAATTTGAATATGATAGGAAGGAAGATCCAACTAAGAAGTAAGCAAACAAGGAGAGGTTGAAAAGGATGAATATATCATTTTATTATGGATGGAGGCTCAATATAATTTTATTTAGGATTGGTTAGCTTTAACATTTCATGAAGTAGAAGGGAATTTTTTGTAGGCAATGGTTAAGTATGTTTCCTTTAGATCTAGGTCAACCTACCTTGGTTGTTTTCTAATGAGGGGTTTTATTCTACCCTCTCATCCTTGTAGAGTAGGGTGTGATGGATTTTCTTATTGTAAATAATGGTATGAATTTAATTATTGTGAAGGAGCCTTTGTCTTCTTTTTTCTATGAGAGGATTTTATCTTATGGGACTTTGGTTTTCACCATGCCTTCCATAAATATACAAGACAATGACTATCAATGTCTGGCCTTCCTTTCAATGACCATTGGCCTAAAATTATTCCTCATCTTCTCTCATTTATAGTGTCAAACAAAATTTTTCCCAAGAAATATTTACAAGGAATGACTTGACAACAATAAATTCTTTCTTATTTCATTCAATTTAACTCAGAGATTTCTTAGGCCTCCTCTCAGATCATCTTCATGTTTGTTCAAAGAAATACCCCTATTAAAATTCATAGAAATGTGTAGAATATGCAATTTACATGAATTTTTTGACTGGATGTCTTCTAGAAACATCCATGACAATGACTATACATGCCTCACCTTCCTTTCAATGACCACTGGCCTAAAATTATTCCTCATCTTCTCTCATTTCTGGTGTTGAACAAAAGTTTTCTTAGGTAATATATTATTTTGTTTCCTACTAAAAACTTATCAAAATATTCTTCACACTGTTTCACCTCTAGAAAATGCAAGAATACTGGCAATGCCTAGCACAACACCCATTCTTGGTTTTCATTAAAATTCCAAGATGGTGGATTAGAAATTTGAAGTGCAGATGCAGCCACGCACAAAAAGACATTTGAAATGCTTTATGATGGAAAAATGTGCATCTTTAGCAAATCTCCAGACTAGATTTGGCATGGCCCTGAAGGTGAATTAAAAGCATAGGCACTACAGGAGAAGTTGTAGAGGCACACTCTCTCACAGTAATTCTTTTTCATTGCAAGGTATTCAAAATCATATTCATCATCAGGGAATGTTGTGGCGGAATCGATGAATCCATCAACTTGCTACCATTTTAAGGTACTTTTGTCTTCTTTTAGCTTCTTGAGTGTGATGTGGTAGTGTCACATTATAGACAAAATAAAATAAAATTAGAAGATAAATACTATAGATATAGAATTGCGATCTAAAATAGATTTAAATATAGGTGATAATTTTTTTTTTTGATCAGTAAAATGCAGAAGCTAGAATTTTATTAATATTAAAACTAAATTTTACATATAACCCCACTCGCTGCGGGTGCTGGTAGGAAAGAGTGGGGTTGGGAAAACCTCCAGCCATGCCCGAGACAAAAGTCCTATACCTTATACATAAATATACGTGGGCAATCCCCATGACTCAAGTTCTGTCGAGATTTAAAAAATACATAGGTTCGTGGGCATACCCACTACCAAAAAGACCATTTTGATTGAACAAGTTATAAATTATAATGACCAAGATAGTATACAATATGATTACAGCTTGAGATAACCTTCCGCTATCTCTATAGCTTCAATGTGCTTATATGTAGTTTCGAGTTGAATCCGTCCTCCTGAAATGCACAAACAGTTTTCTCCACAACCAATGGTTAGCTTGATATCAGTTCAATTTTACGAGTAATATTTGCCTTAGGCAATGTGTCCATGTTCTGATAGTACCTCTTTAGAGATCTTGATTAGTGATTAAAAATGTAAATAATCATCCTAACCATACTATAAAAGGAATGAGATACTGTATGGTTAGATATGTTATGTAAATCAGAAAAAACATTAATAGCATTAATAACACTAATCTACTCCTAATAGATAAATAAGTATAATCTGCTCATAATAGTCTTGATAACCTGCTGAAGAAATTTGTTAGTGAAGGATCAAATAAAAGAGAATCAGCAATGACCCTTAAGCCAGCAATGCACCTACAACTAGAACATATCTTCATAAAATGCCCCGATATTAATTCTAGCTATTACCATCTTTACTAATTATAGCATCTAGAAAATATGACTGATTTTCCATGTATATAAAGATTCAAATATAGATGATTATAGTATCTAGTCTATGAACGATACAAGCTACAGACCCATATATATATCCATG